>CM036185.1:87983617-88368931 GCA_020631735.1 Saccharum officinarum | reverse complement strand
GGCGTCACCATAATTCCTCCATCGGACAACATATGCCCAAGGAAAAGTACTTCTCGAAGCCAGAATTCCGCACTTACTGAACTTTGCATATAGTTGATGTTCACGCAGTCTTGTGAGGACTATACGCAGATGTTCAGCGTGATCTTCCTCATTTACAGAATATATCAGGATGTCATCAATAAATACACCACAAACTTGTCTAATTCGGGCATAAACACCGAATTCATCAAGTACATAAAGTGTGCGGGGGCATTTGTCAAGCCGAAGGACATAACAAGATACTCATAAAGACCGTATCTGGTAGAGAAGGCGGTTTTTGGAACATCTTCAGGACAGATTTTAATTTGATGATAGCCAGATCATAGATCAATCTTGGAGAAAACTTTAGCTTTAGACAACTGATCGAACAAGATGTTGATGCGCGGTAGAGGGTACTTATTTTTGATAGTGACTCCATTGAGAGGTCTATAATCAACGCATATTCGTAATGACTGATCCTTCTTCTTTACAAAGATAGCAGGACATCCCCACGACGACGAACTAGGACGAATCAACCCCTTCTTCAAAAGTTCATTCAATTGCACCTTAAGTTCAGCTAGTTCATTCGGAGGCATCCTATAGGGTCTCCTAGAGATGGGCGCCGTGCCAGGCAACAACTCAATTTTAAATTCCACATCCCGATCCGGAGGGAGTCCCGGCAATTCATCGGGAAAAACGTCCGGAAACTCATTCACTACAGGAATTTCAACCAACGCCTTTGCTTGCACAGCATGAACTAACCCAGACAAATCAACTTTTCTGGGGAGTTGTACCAGAAAACCCTTTTGATCTGTAGGATCTCTGAGCATAACTACCCAAGTGGATGTATCAATAAGTACCCCATTCTGACTCATCCAATTCATGCCCAGAATAACATCTATGCCTAAACCCGGCAAAACCACCAAGGCAAGCGAGTACTTTCGCCCTTCTATCTCAAGCTCAAGATTCTCCACTACGTTATTTGTGGAAATATTCCCACTTGCTGCGCTAATACAATAACCCCCACCTTCAACAGTATGCAATTTGTGTGGAAACTCTGATGCAAACTTAGGACTGATAAAGGAATGCGAAGCACCTAAATCAAAAAGTACCACTGCAGGATGTTGGTCAATTAGGAACTTACCAGCAGTGACAACCTCACCAGATGGGATTTCCTCAATACTGTTATAATGAGCGTGCCCTTGACGGCCACCTTGGTTGACATTCTTCTTAGGGTAAGGACAGTTCCTGGACCAATGGCCTGGCTTATTGCAGTTCTAGCAAGGCGTGTTGCTAGGAGGAACACTGGAGCTGCCTTGGCCCGAATTACCCTTTGGCAGAGCCACTGTATATGCCTTGCGAAATCCAGTCTTCACTGGCGCCTTCTTTTGCGGAGGACGAAACTTAGCACTTGTGGCAGGAGGGCGAGGAGGAGCCCTCGGGGCAGCTGGAGCTCGAGACTGTGAAGCACGTGCCTCAAGTGCCCTCTTGCGGCTCTTAGAAGCAACATAGATAGAGTTATTGTTCTCTTGAGTCAGAGCATCACTGATAAATTCATTGAAGGTAGTGCACTTGCTAGTGCCCATAGTCTTCATCAGCTTTGGGCCGAGGCCACTTTTAAAGCTAGCAATTTTCTTGGCATCGGTATCCACAAACTCTGTGGCATACCTTGCCAGGTTGTTGAAGGATTGTAGATATTCAGTCAAGCTTTTATTGCCCTGCGACAGCCTCATAAATTCTGTGTGCTTGATAGCCATAAGACCTGGAGGAATATAGTTCCCACGGAATGCGGCCTTGAACTAGTCCCAAGCAATCGGGACATTTGCAAGCAGTGTGGAACGATAGTGGCTCCACCAAATACCCGCTGGACCATGTAGTTGGTGAGAAGCATATTCAGTTTTCAGCTCATCGGTCAAGCGAAGCAGACGAAACTTTTGTTCAATAGTGTTCAACCACTCATCGGCTTGCAGTGGTTCCTCCGCCTCCTTAAAGAGTGGGGGCTTAGTATCAAGAAAATCTTTGAAATCACTGTACTGATTAGGTTCTAGGCCCTGGCGGCCATGACGAGCCTCCTGGTTGGCAAGCTGGCGCATAGCATCTGCCAGCATGTGCTGCCCTTCGACCACTATCTGCATCAGCTCAGCGGGGGTAGGTGGTGGTGGAGGGGTGGCTGTTCCTCATCCTCATTGCCACGACCCCGACGAAGATTGTACGACATCTGCAAAATGCATAGCCAATGAGCACTGACGATGTGGGAAATTTGTAGATGAATTATTGTAAATATGTCAAACTGACTTCATGAAATAGACTTCTCAAAATACTCATGGCACAATAATTCATCACAACCGCACAATCCATTCAAGCGCATCAAGTGACGCAATCATGCGAGGGAATCCAACAAGATGTACTTTGATAAAGGCTCACCCACAAGGAGCACAGCAGTTACTGCACCGTTTACATTAATATCTACGTGATTTTTGACCTTTCTCCCGGTACTTGGATTTGATTTCAAAGTTTTTAGTTGACTGAGAAAGGCTACTTCAAACTGACCACAAAGAGACTTCTCAACGGTAGAGCTCCATGGTGGATCATGACTAGCCACCTCGATACCAGCGCGTGCCAAGCAGCACAGCCTTATGTCGCACGCCATAGGAGGCCCTCGGTTTCGTCGCGGCACCGAAGGGTGCTAATCATGACACCATCATCGAACGCAACACAATAAGTCATCCAATTGCGATTGAAATTAACAGGTTCCAACTAAACATCCAGGAAACATAGGGTTCAACCTTACATCCCAAAAGCCAGGTTATTACAAAGCCTCTCTCTAACACAGGGAGGGCACAAAAGGCGATCCTAACATTGTAGCTACGTGATGACTACTCTAAGCATCGCCCTCAGAGTCGGTGTCAAGGATCTCCCCGCCATCCTCATCACTAACAGGCTCTAACTCCTCATCTTCTTCTTCTTCTGGTGCTTCTTCTGGTGCTTCTTCTGGTGCGGCATCTTGGGGCCCATTGACCTCCACTTCATCATCATCTTCAGCCATGAAGATTCCCAAACCCATGTCCTCATCTGCGTTGTTGTTTTGAGGCAGCAGAGGATTAAGCTGGTTGTTCAGGCGGTGCACTTCTTCATGAAGATTGTCATTGTATTCTTCAGTATTCTCCAACTGTTGCTCGAGCTCAAACTAACGAGCTCTCAGAACGTTCTCCTCGTGCCAGGCTTCATCCCTCTGATTCATGACATGGACCAGCATGCGTTGACAATTGCGATGTGCTACTGTCAATCTCTAGACTGCAAGTGTTTCCTGGTCACGATCACGGATCACTTGCTCCAGTTGCTGACGCGCTGCATTCCGGGCAGCAGTCACTTCGGCCAACTCAGCCCTCAGCCTTTCCACCTCAGTGGGCTCAGGGCGGGGCTCACGTGGAGCGAGCTGGTGACGAGGTACCCTGCCTCCAGTGGACTTGCGAGCGGTCCTCTTGGTACGTGCCATCTGTAGCAACAAGATACGACTGAAAGTGATGATCATTTAGGGGATACGAAATTTAATTTAGTCAGGACTATTGAAATTTTTAAGGAGGGAGTAAATGATATGTATGATATAATTAAACATGATGCATGCACGTTCCGTACGCCCTCTCATCCTAGTAGAATCATAAATTTCTAACGCTAGGCGGTGGCATACATACGTTCTCTCATATAGATGAAACTATCGGTCTACTCATTTGCGCTGTTAGTGTACCTGCAGAAAAATCTCATTTCAGCCTAACAGTTTCCCCAAAATCAGCACACAAGAAAGCAGTAAATTAAATACTTTCCATATACACATCCCCTGATGTATATACTTCAGTATCAAAGCTACCCGATATAAAGGTTCCCGCAATTAAGTGCTGACATAATTACACGGTTTAAACATGTAAGTATGCAAGTCACCAAAACTACTCTCCCCTAGATCACCGGTTGGACGATCATGCTCTCACAACTCAAACTTACCAGGGCATCGAGGCAACTGATTCATACATTACCACCCAAGTGGATGGCATCCATACAATATCACGCCGTATGGACGACGAAACGAAAACCAACAAGACCCCCAAGTTAGTCTTTATAATAAGCCACCTAAGAGTCCTTATTTGGGCTAAGGGATGTGATCACTGGCATACCTATGAAAATAATTTTTAATGTTTTAACCCCCTTTTCATAATCAAATACTTTTGTTTTAAATACTCGTACGATGTGTTTAATGTTGAATTATGCTCCGGTACCAGCAGTAACAGAACCGACCAAATTATAAGAGCACAAGTACAAAAACAAGCACCGAAGCGCTCAAATTTTCGAACTTGAGCCCATATAATCCCGGTAGTCAACTGAAACCACGAAGGATTTCAAACCAACTTGCTTACAACCAAGATCGCATCATTCAACATACAACATCGTACGTTACATTTCGCAAGTAGTTCCGAAATAAGTTTACACACACGGAGTTGCAATTATTACAAACCAAGTTTATAAAAGTAGCGGAAGCAAACACACACTAGTTGTTTAACTATTGCCAGTCTTGTTGATCGACAACCCGCAAAAGCATCAGGAAAGTACATAAAAGATGATCACGCCCTAGTGATCTAGTCTTTGTCACCCGTAGGGTGGAGACAATTTTTGCAGAAGCCTTGGTAGAGCATATCATCTGCAACAGGAGGGAATAAACCCTGAGTACTAGAATGTACTCAGCTAGACTTACCCGTCGAAAACCAGAAATAAGATGACACCAAGGATTATGCAAGGCTTACACAAGAGGCTAGCTGACATGACATTTTGCATAAAGGCATAAGTAATTGAAACTCTTATAACTTGTACTAGCAATTCTTTTAGCATTTACCTGTCATCTATCTTAGCACCTGTACTAAACATTCACTTGAGTATAATCAAACAACATTATTATTATATCCATAGCAGGTATATCATTGTGGCAACATTGTATCATTCCCTTAACCACCGGTTCATTTAATGAGATCTACGTTGCCGCTGCTCAAGTCAAGTGCTCACTAACCGGGAGCGACGGTGATTCAAATCGAATTCCTATCTAGCTGGAGGGGTATTTCTAACACTCACCGAGTCACGCCTGGCGAGGGCTGCTCAGGTCATCTTTTGTACAGTTCAGGAATCGCGGGTCCGAATAATGTCGCGTCCCCAAGGGCGACACTCTGCCAGGTGATAGGGACTCTAACCCCCCCTTGGTCTCACGCCAATGTCCCCAAGCACATCCTTTCTCTCCTCCAAGATGCAACCTACCATTCGATTCCCGGCCTGAACCATACTACTCGACTTCGCGGTCGGAACGACTTATCCGGCCAACTAAGTGTTAGACTGTGTTCAACATGACTCAAGGACGTACAGCGAAGCAGTCCTTAAACGACTCAGATGGGCATAGCTCCACACCCAAGACGTGAAGTGTCTTGCGGCTGCACTATCGAATTCCCGCCCGGTCTCAATTTCATTTTAAGGCATGGTTCCATCCACGATAGCCATAAAGCCACTCGTGACTCCTTCCTATATCTCGCGGATGACCGGAAATCACCCGACTTCTACCGAACTAAGCAGGGCTAAGCATTGACACGTGCCTAAACCTAATATAGGATTAAGTACGATATCTGGACAAGGACAGGTATAATGCAACAATTGTTTTCATACAACTCCTACAACTTAATGCAGTAAACAATTAAAAGTACTCAAGATTAATTTATAAAACAGTAGGTTCAGCATGCACCGGGGCTTGTCTTTCAGAAAGGTCGAAGGCCGGTGGTCAGGACACTCAGGTAAGTCTTCAGCGGCGTCTCCTCCGCCGACTGGTTCCGCTGGCTCCTCTGGCTGGTCCTGGATTTCCTCCGGAATCACTGGCTCGAACTCAAGGAGTGTTATCCCCTCCGGAACACCTATTGCATGAGTGCACAATAAATATCATTGGTGCATAATGGTGCAACATGCTCGGGATGAAATGCATTTCAGAAATAAAAACAATAATCTAATCAAGTCACTTTATTAGTTTGTGCAAATTTCTTCTCCGGTGGAGAAGTACTTACCTAAGCTACTCAACCTAAGATACAGCTATTCCTCTTCGGTTAAGGCCCTAACACCTAACAACACAAGAGTAATATTACTTAGGTTACCACAGTAAAACATTATGGACAGCAGCTCAAGGATTCTAACATAACTAAAGATTCCTAACTCCAAAAGTTATGGTCTAGGATAATCTGGAAAGCTTAAGAAATGCACTACAAATCATTTTCAGACCTCAACCTTAAATTCCTAAGCTTTCCATGTCAAATTTCCGAAGTTCCAGAATCTGTCCTCTCTAAACAGAGAGCAGCCAATTCTGGACTGTCACTTAAAACAGAAATCACTCCTAAACTACTAAGCCAAATGCTCCCAAATTTTGACACAAGCTAGTTTATCAAGTTTACTACAACTTTGGTATTCACAAGTTTTCCAGCAAACACTTTTATTAAGGGTCAAACCTAGAAATACTACTAGCTGTCCAGAAAACCTAGAATTGCAAAGATTAAATATTTATTTATGTGGCAAACATCACATAAGACCAAACTAATGTTACCACAAGTTCACAAAGGTCACAAAAACACCAGAAAGTAAGGTGTGCCCACCTAGAATATTTATTTAAACCCATTTCTTAATTTACTTAAGTAATTAAGTGAAAGTTTAAACATATATATAAACTGCTCCAAAAATTCTACAAAAATTACAGGAGACTCTAGGAACCAAAAAGAGACCATTGTAAAAATTTGAACTAAATTTATTTACAAAAACTCCCTAAACAAAATTCACAAGCCCAAAAGGCTGATTTTTTGTATAATTAACAAATCATATTAAAAAGTGTCAAACAACAGATTTCCTATTTTTCTTAGACACTTTAAGGTACCAAGACATTCTCCAAAAATTTATAAGAACATTGCACATGTAGAAAAATTACAAAAATTCATTTAAGTATTTCCTAAAATAACAAGATAGCATTATAACTTGAAAAGTACTACTGCCCAAATTTTTACCAGAACTAGAGAAATTATAAATTAGCCTACCCACCAAATTTCATAATTTTTGGAACAATAAAACTCAAGATATGATTTAAACAAGTTTGCATGCAATGTAAAACATATTTCAAAAACCTATTTAAATCTCCGAGAAACTAAACAGCACATAAGCATTTGATATTTTTCCTAGATCCTACACTTTATTTGGAACCCAACAAATTTTGGATCACAATTTTTGGATCGACCAAACCCTAGATATGAAAACCACAAACATTATTCAAATCTGTGAAATAATAAAGAAACTAAAATTTCAAACAAATCAAAAAGGGCACTGGGCCGGCTCAACACGCCCGCATGGCCCAGATCTCACGCGCGGCCCACTTCTCCGTGCGCGGCCCGCGACGGCCTCCCGCCCACGCCCGCGTTCTGACGAGAAGGGCCCACCGGTCAGCGAGACAGGGCAGGGGGGAGAGCGGTCGACGGTGAACTCGTCGCCGGCGGCAACTCCGGCGAGACCACGGGCACAGGCATGTTCGCCTCTCCCTTGCGCACCTAAGGGTGCCACTAATTGGAGCAATGGCTGCGGCTATGGGGGATGGTGGCGGGCATGGCGGACCGGCGGGGCGGTGGTGGTGCTCCTCGCCGGCGGTGACCTCGGGACCCTCTCCTAGACCCATGGTGAGCATCTCCGTACTACCCCGGTCCTAATGCACCTACTAGCGCTCGCAGTGGAAGCACCGAAGACCCCAGCCACGGTGAGCCGCCGCGCGGGAGAATGCCGACGAGGTCTGGCGGTGGCGGAACTGGCGATTCGTCCTTACCGAGGTGCGTCTGAGGGCAGGGACGGGATGAGTGGGTAGAGGGGCTCAAGGTGTAGCTGTTGGCTGGACTTGAGGCGCGGTGGTGCGGTGGAAAACGCGCGCGAGCTCGTCGGAGCAAGAGCGGCAATGGCGGCTCGGTTCTCTCCGCTTGAGCGTGGAGAAAGCGAGAGAGGAGACAGAGGCGCGAGTGAGGAGGAGTGCGGCGTCGTGGCGCCCTTGAAGCCCTCGTGGCCTGACTGGTGAGGCCCCGGCCGGCATACGGTCGCCACCGTGCGGCCACGCGTCGACGACAGCCTGCGGCCGGTCGGCCACGCTGCTCTGACAGACTGAAACGAAACCGGCATTCAGCGACTGACAGAGCAAGTTTGATGCAGATTATCTCCTAATCCATCTCGAGTTAGCAGAAGATGACAATACCAAAATTGTGGAGCTACATGAGGACTACAACTTTGCCCATTGGCTCAAGGACTGATTCGGCCTGGTTTGTGAGTTATAGGGTGCCAAAGTGGGGTACAGTGAAACGGTTTTCAGCTTCATACTTAGCCAAAAATGCTAAGTCCCAAAACAGCCTCTAAAATTGACTTGTGGGCCATTTTTGAGTATGTTCTGGTCATTTTCATGAGATGGCCATATTAGAAATTTTGTTCCTTATGAAATTCTCTATAACTTTGCTTAAGGTTGATCCTCCATGCAAGATCTCTAAGCTGGACTTTTTAATTGGTCAAACCAGATCACTCTAGGGGTCCACACTTAGTCAACAACATTTGGAAGGGCAATTTGGTAATTTTGGTCAACATGAACATTGCTCCACTACTTACCCTAAATGTAATTAAGTTGTTATGAGACCTAATTAGCCACTCTATACATTGGTTACACGAAATTCCTAGTGTCACACACTTTGAAACAAGCAAATCAATATTCCACCCAAATGTTGCAAGCTCATGTTGCACATGTTGCATGAGTGTGTTGCATAACACTCTCTAATTATGTTACACTAAAGTGGTTAGCATGTTTCCAAATGAAATTGCACATAAGGTACGTGTGTGTTGCACACTACTCACTTCTTACTTCACATGAAATATAACATATGTGGCAATGTTTCCACAGCATGTTTCACATATTAAAAGCTCATGCATGAAATGAATGATGCTCCCACTCATGAATGAGGTGATTAATGTTAATGCTCATGAAATGCAATGCACTTAAGGAAGCCAAACACCTGAGGTGTTACATTGGAGGGAGCAGCTCCCGTGCTAGACCTACAGCTCGGCGTGGCGAGAGAGGGAGCTCCTCCCGTGGTAGACCCTCCTCCCGTGGTAGACCTACCGGTGGGCAAGGCGATGGAGGGAGCTCCTCCAGTGAGGATGACCCTGCCGATCCTCCATACGAGCTATGGGGGTCACAGCTTCATGATGCTCCAAATCCCACTCAGGTGCGGTTCTCCAACTGTACATCCATTTTGGGCTGTTGTAGATTGGGGTCCTGGCTAAACATCCAACAGGAACTAGTATATTTAGTGTCCATGATTGGTTAAACATCCATTTTGGGCTGTACATCCAACACACACTTAGCTAAACATCCATTTTGAACATCCATTTTGGGCTAAACACCAACTTTGCTGCCTTGATTCCATCCTTCACATATGTCATGGCGGCCACAGCTCCAATTTCCATTGTTGCCTGACAGTTTCCTTAAGCGAAAATAATGCAATATGCATCCACTATGAATGCTGTCAACTGTCATGCATTTCTATGAAGATCTTGGCCATACAACACTTAGAGAATTGAAAATGAGGCTTGCAAGCATTGGGGACTGACCACACAAATTTAACAAAGCAAAGTTTTTTCATAGTTCAAGATATGAGATCCTGCTGTCATATACATACCAGTGAATATCAACTGAAGATATTTGTGGATAAGTAGGTGAGGTAGTAAGCTTCCCTTGAACCAATGATGAGTAGTTTCTTTTTTTCATATAAATTCCGCCATTTATGATTTCGTAAGGACTGTGCCTACTCTAGGACTTCGATATGTTATAAAAATTAAATGCTTACTGTGAAGCATAGATTACTGTTCACAGATCACAGATAGTTTTTTTTTGTTTTTAGATTTTACTGTGAAGCATAGATTACTGTGAAGCATTTAGCACTCCCGTTGCAAAGTCCAATAGATGATGGGCTTTACAATTTTAGCCCATGTTTCTGACAATAAAACACAACTTCACAAGATATATGAATTTCCAGTGAGTTTTTGTTCCAGAAGCAGACTGGTTTTTTTGTGCATGGATGCATAAGAGAGCTGGTACTTACTATTTTATTACATGTGTTGTGTAGGAGTTGCCACCACCAAGAGCCACTCGACGACAAAGGATTGACCGTGACCGCAGTGACGTCGGCTACACTCCAAACCTGCAGCCCACAAATCCAGGCCGTGAACGTCGTCGTCGTCAACCATTTTCACCCAACTAAGTGATGATGGCCTCATGTGATGTGTAAGCTTGAGCTATGTGATGGATTTGTGTTATGTATGAACTATGTGGACTATGTGGTGTCATGGGTAATCTTGAGCTTGTTTTGCTAGTGGGACTTGTATAAAAATGTGATGGACTTCTTATAAATGTGATGGAACTATGTAGACTATGTGGTGTCATGGGTGGACTATGTGAATGTGTCATGGACTTCTTATATATGATGGACTTCTTATAAATGTGATGGACTCCAAACCTGCGAGCTTGAGTTGCTATATTTTCTTGAGTGATGAACAAGGGATATTAGCTGGAGATTGAGATCAATCTCTCCCGCTCCCCTGTTCGTGGGCGACGCCGAGCACGGCGTCGCTGCCTCGCCGCCGCTTCTCTCTCGCTCGCCAGTCTCTCTCTCTCTCTCGATTCTCCTAGCCCTAGCCCGCCACAACAGATTAAGAGTACTACTAGTACAGAGTCCATTTCTACTTTCAAGGCACTTGAATAAACCAGTCAGAATAAGCACGAATCTCTGTTCAAGACAGTAGAGTACAGTTTGCTTGTGACAGGTATAGACAGTGAATAGACCTGGAGAATCATAATAAGATGGTTGATCAAAGAAAAGCATTGCCTCTCGCAATCTATGGCGCTTTCCTTCAGTACTCGCATACTGAAAAGTAGTATGAACTGCGTATGGTTCCAAATGAAGCTGCTTATTCATGCCCTGACAATCCAAAGAAAAATAAACAAAGAGCACCTTCAAATCAGTAGAGCACTATGAACACAACTACCAAGGCGAAAAACTACCAAAACAATGCAAACAGAATGTCCAAAGAGCTACATGGACACTGAAATATAACGAGATACAACTATTATCTAACTAAAAAGTGTTTTCAAATGCAAAATTTCTAATTGGCAACCACAAACAAAGAAATACTCCTACCTGCACAAAATATGTATGGCCGCTGCAAAATATACTTGCCTCTCGCAGGTGCCTTCCCGAGAGCATCAGGTTGGGGTAAAATTCATCCGTCGCGCCAAACCTCCAGGCGCGACGGGCCGTCGCGCCAAACCTATAGGCGCGACGACTCTCGCAGCTGCCTTCCCGAGAGCACCGGGTTGGGGTAAAAATTAATCCGTCGCGCCAAACCTCCAGGTGCGACGGCCCGTCGCGCCAAATCTCCAAGCGCGACGACTCTCGCAGGTGCCTTCCCGAGAGCATCAGGTTGGGGTAAAATTCATCCGTCGCGCCAAACCTCCAGGCGCGACGACTCTCGCAGGTGCCTTCCCGAGAGTATCAGGTTGGGGTAAAATTCATCCGCCGCGCCAAACCTCCAGGCGCGACGACTCTCGCAGCTGCCTTCCCGAGAGCACCGGGTTGGGTAAAAATTCATCCGTCGCGCCAAACCTCCAGGCGCGACAGCCCGTCGCGCCAAATTTCCAAGCGCGACAACTCTCGCAGCTGCCTGCCCGAGAGCACCGGGTTGGGTAAAAATTCATCTGTCGCGCCAAACCTCTAGGCGCGACGGTCCGTCATGCCAAATGTCCAAGCGCGACGACTCTCGCAGCTGCCTGCCCGAGAGCACCAGGTTGGGTAAAAATTCATCTGTCGTGCCAAACCTCCAGGCGCGACGGCCCGTTGCGCCAAATCTCCAAGCGCGACGGCTCTCGCAGCTGCCTGGCCGAGAGCACCGGGTTGGGTAAAAAATCATCCGTCGCGCCAAACCTCCAAGCGCGACGGCTTGCCTGAGAGCACGGAGTTGGGCAAACTGGAGGCTCAAAAAACAATTATAGCCGGAAGATTTGGCACGACGAGGTTTTTTTTTGGCAGTGCAACAACAATTTATAGGTGTTCGAAACAAACAATTTTTTTTGGCGCCACAATTAAGTCTTACAAGCACACACAAATAAGTGTTCGAAACATCCATTGCTCAAACAACATAAGTCATCACCATCGAGATGAATTGCAAAAGTGCTTCAAGCACCACCACACCATATCGAAGCACCACCCAACAAATGTCATTCCACGGCCGTCTTGGTCCCATTGCACAAAAGAGATAACAGTAACCAACTAGTGAGCTCGGCGGGGGCTAGCCCCAGTCGTAGTCGTCTTAGTCACCCGGGCCCCCACTCCATAGGGGCATCGGGGTCATGGTTGAAGTCAAAAGCAGGGTCGTCCTCGCTCTCCTCCTCCTCCTCCTCCTTAGGGGCCGGGGACGGGAGATGACCGTCGTTCGGTGGCGAATCGGGGACTACAAAAATGGAACAATTGTTAATTGGAACCAATGCAAGATGAATGAACGAGTCCAAAAAGTTATTTTGAGTTCAAGTACTCACACAACTTACGACACAAATACTTTGGGATTTCCTTTGGGGCCCTGCCGTGCTCAACACGCCAATGGTTCTCAGCCTTCCATGTCTACCTGTGGTGGTAGTTAATCTCGTTCCTCCTATCCTTGTCCATCTAATCGTAGCGTGCCTTATTCTCGCGCCAGAACCTAATGATCTCCTCTTGGTCATGTAGCCTAAGTTGTCCATTCCTCTGCCTAAGCTTGCCCTTCTTCTTGATCACCTCTTGCTCATAGTCATGTAAAACATTATTCCATGACTCGCCACCTGGGGTTCGAACACTGTTCAACAACCGGGTTCTTTCCCTATAAGCGTACAGTTTCAGTCTCATGGACTCGGACAAGTTGGGTGAACGCAGTCTTCCATCCAAATTGTGTTCCACCAATATCTTTCCACGATTGGGGAAATCCTCCCAATCGCATGTCTTCCCCTTCTGAAAACAAACACAAATCAGTGAGCAAACAAAACAAGTACCAAACAAAACAAAACTATTTCAGGGGTAAAGTTAGTCAACTCACAAAGAACTCATTGGGCCCTCCATAAGCATTGCCACAATAGAAGCCTCTCCCTAGCTCTGAAGGAACAACTCCTTCTTTAGCCAAGATGCCACACTTGCACTTTGGGGCCGGCTTCGACAAGCATGGCCATGGAACGTCGCCACGTACATATTGTATAGCCTCTTCTTCCGAAGGCCACTGTGCTTTGGGTCCGTAGATGTGCTCGTCAAACTCACAAGCTGGGAAACCATCCTACAAAACATAATGTTCAAACCAAATTGTTATAATGTCATCAACGCAAATGACGTCGCAAAATGGAATAGTACTCGAATGAACACTTACGGCGCCATGTTCACCACAATGGAAGAAGGGATCAAACATTCCTGGCTTGCTTGGTTCTTGGAGTACCGCCTCCTTGCCACAGTGGCATCTAGGAGGATGTTTTTTCTGCTCAGTTGCGGCCATCCACATCTCAAGAGCCACCATCTTAGGAGGATTGCCGGGTGGAGGCACCCATGGAACATACTCACTCATCGGAACACTCTTCCATGGGTCGTAAGGAAAGTACATGATGCGGCGATCCCACTTGTCACGACCATCGATCCACCGGTAGAAGTTGCATCCTTCTATAGACTGAGGATTATTGGTGCGGGGGCCACACCGAAGTGAACAGCAGAAAAAACAATGACCAGACGACAGCTCGTGCCTTGATTGCTTCAGCCATGCCTGCAAACCGCAATGACAATTTGGTGGCGGTTCATCCGGTGGGTGTAGCTCTTGATCATCGTGAGTTGGCGGATGGTGCACGAACGGATTCTCCATCAAACCTAATATAGAGTGAGTCAAAGAGATACAATGTCAATCCACATCACAATATTGGAGACAATTATAGTAACAAACCCCTATATCACAAAACATAAACCAAAATCATGTATTGAAAACACATGACTCATAATTCCAACATGTTAGATTTTAGTACACATGAAACCCTAAATCACAAACTTAGAAGCATTTCAAATAAGCACATAACCATAATAACAATACAATCAACAAAACTTACTACATTTTCCATCCATCTTCACCAAACCATAGAACACATGACCACTACCATTTCCCATCCATTTTCCCCAAACTCTAGAACAATAGCATCCACAAAGATTACAACAACAAGAACATTACCAATCATTTTCCATCCATCCTTCTCAAACCCTACAACACTACCATTTCACATCCATTTCCACCAAACCCTAAAACACTTCCATCCAAAAGAATTTCAACCACTACATGATGACAAAATGTATCCAACACAATAAGAGTGCTTTGCATAACTAAGATTGTGCTTAAAACACTAAATCCAACCTTGCAATAAAAAATCACCAACTAAGCATTTTAGACATAATGAACCAAAATCTTGCAACCAAAGTATAGATCGGGGAAGCATACCTCAAGCACTTGAAGAGTTGCACCAAACATCCACACAAAAACTTGATGATTTGTAGGATTAGAATGACGAAAAAAGGAGAAGAGACAGTACACACGAACTCGCCACCATGACCTGCCTGGAGAGTGGGGAGAGGGAGAGAGGAGGGTTGGCGGCAGCATTTATAGCGAGTTCGTCGCGCCAAACATAACGGCGCGACGAGTCGGTGAGGCCCGCCAAGGCTAATGGAGATGGGCCGGCCCATTAGCAACCCTAAGTCCTCCCGTCGCGCCGACGCATGTGGCGCGACGGGGTGGGCCCCGCAGCCTCCACGCAAGCCGTGGTCAACCGTCCCTGCCAGGGTGGAAAGCCAGTCACGCCAAACCTTATGGCGCGACGTAGTGCTTTGATCGCGCCAGCAGGTTTGGCGTGACTAAAAGGGGCTATGGGGTACAAATTTTTTTCCAGGACGGTTTTTTTGCAATTTTGTTTAAAAAAGGATTAAAATTAAAAAATAGCCGCAACACTGTCTGTCTGTCATTCTTTTTTGCCTCGCCGGTTCGTTCTAATGCTATCTATGTATGCATGCTGGCAAGTTAGTGACGTCATCCACAAGGAATGGATAGAAATCGAACACGACCTACCTATCTACCAAATCTACCCTTATTTTTGTATACCATTTTTTTTCTCTCCCAGCCGGCCACGTCACCGTTTTTCTGTGGCCCTTCGATTCCGCATCAACGGTTGCCATCTCCAACGAACCTTCCACCGTCCCATGCCTCCAGGGCCTTCTCCGCCTCTACCTCGCGCCCCTCTTCCTCGCCCCCGGCGACGGCCCGCCCGAGGGCCGATGGGAGCGGCAGCGGCGCCTCGGTGGCTGCACCCAGAGGGCCCCCCGGGAGCGGAGGCGCCGCCCCAGCCGACGGCGTCGCCTGCACTACGGCCGCAGGTGACGGCCATGCCCCGCGTCATGCCGCCACCGCTGCTGCTCACAGGAGGAGCGCCACCGACCGCTTCACCGCTGGCATTACCTTACTTTCGTCGCCGTATCGAAGCGTACGTATTCGCTCACCTCCTGGTGTTGCTTTGATCTCCTCTCCGGACACAGCCTTAGGTACCAGCACGGATGATCTGGCCGTAACGCCGCTGCCCTGCCCCATATGGTAAGCTCAGGATGTCTCCTGGTCTCTTCCTTCGTAGTTTAGATGCATTCAATTTCCTAGATAATTTTGTTAGACATAAACAGGCAACTGCTGCCCTATTGGTTGCAGGAAAGGATGGCTTAATTTTTTCCATGATTACATTTTACTACTTGAACCGGCCAATGCCACTTTTAAACTGAACAAGCTGTGCGAAAGAGGCCTTCACATAATAATGCAGATATGAGAACTAATTGGTATGCTTATGAACCTTCCCTTCATTCATATGTGTAGATTCATAACTCGCTTCCTGTAAAAATTTCGTGTCCTGTGCAGCTAACTTTCCCATTTGAATTCCTATGCTACGTTATTTGTTATGTGAACTATCAATTGTCCCTGCTTTTGATTTACGGATTTTCTGAAGTTCGACTGAAATTACAAAGCCCATTTGGTGTGTTTCTTATAAGGTGATTTCTTTCCTGTTTGCGCTCCCTATAGTACCTTGAGTTCATGACCACTCTGATTACCAGATACCTTATTGAGTTCATAACCACTCTGATTAGCTACCTTAGCTTAAATCTATATAAATAGTTCAGTTTACTTTCTTATGTCAAACCTGAAAATTATTTTTTCCTCTAACTGAGTTATTTATTTTTGTAGGTCGCAAATGTGTGACATTGCCAGTTGTTTCTGTGAATGATCTCCCTACCTCTATACTCAATGCTGAGCCTCAAGCTGTGAACTTACCTATGGTCTCTTTTCTAGATGATGAATAGAGACTAGGCTTTGCATATATAGGTTCATACACACACTGGTCAAGAAGTAAAACAGATGTTCCTGGAGTACTAATACTATTATACCTACTGTTCTTAGTATATGGAGCCACTTAAATTAAGTTTCCCTCTCTCTTTGTGCTTTTAGCTGCTACCCGTATGGATATGTTCCCAAAAAATAACCTCTTCATGCATCTGATACAAGCATATTGTAACCATATTGCCTTTCTAGATTTAATTGAACATTATATAGATCTACCAAGAAGAAAAATATGTTTTCTTTATGCATGACCTGAGTCCATAATGCGTAGCAACACAACACGAAAACTTCATGGTACTATGCCTTGAGCTCTATATTATTGTATTTTGGATATCATTGCTCCTTTTAGTCCGATGACCATGCATATGCCTCCACTTTCTTATGGTCATATTTGCGGTCTATTGTTCAGGTTTAGCCAGGTAATGGTATCTTGCTGCTGGTCCCATGACTCTTATGAGTATATCACATGCCAATGACTTCCATACCTGCAACTGCAAACCATTCCAACTGTTATGCTGATGTAGTTTGTCCATCAATTGATCCTTGTTTTTGTGCACACATTTTATTACTACACCATTCTGAATTGTTGCCTTCTTAAGTTTCAAGTGGCAGGGTGTTACTCCATACCTTCACCTCTGGGTTGTGCACTGAAAGCTCTCTGCAAAAACTCTAGATTTTCCTGTACACTTTGTTTCATGGCCTGATACACAGGCTTAGTTATATGTCTTTTACATATTTTGTTTGTAATGACTTCTTCATAGTGACCATTTCAAACAAACGGCAATGTTTTCATTCACAACTCTTCCCTTATTTTCATGTCGTCACACGTTACTTTGTTGGTTGCAGTTTTTTTACCACTTTTAAATGTATTCATCTTAGCCACTATAATTTTCCAGACTTCTTTCTTATTCAATCTGCAACACTTTCCCGCGGCAACACGCGGGATACTGACTAGTATATCTATGTATTTGTAATACTTCGAAGCATGGGAAAAGCTGTGTATCGTATATATGTAAACAGAGCAATGAGAAGTAGATCG
The DNA here is from genome assembly GCA_020631735.1 of Saccharum officinarum. Lineage (NCBI taxonomy): Eukaryota > Viridiplantae > Streptophyta > Magnoliopsida > Poales > Poaceae > Saccharum > Saccharum officinarum. The sequence goes on along the minus strand of CM036185.1, from coordinate 88,351,332 downwards.
GAGCAGAAACAAAGGAGAGCAAAGCAGATGCTGTGCCAAGGCACCCTTTCGCTTGGGCCCTTTCTATGGCCTTGGACTCAGGTCGATACAGGAAAAAAAAATCTCATGCGCAGCGTCTACCGCTTGGCAGCATTGGTATGGATAAGCAAGCCCAATCAGTTTTGCCACGGACTCCGCCTGTAAATTTGCACTACTAATCCATCATCAACTTGGCCAGTTGTGGTGAACTGGTGATATATATGCAAAAGCGCCTACCAGCGAGAGCCAGCCTCAGGCGCAAGCACAATTAAATTTATTCGTAACATTTGTCAACGATCAAATTTGCTCTGATTGGACCAAGAGGTCAATGGGTGTATGTACAACGATGGTGCACCACCACCAACTTTTCTTTACAGTTATTTATCACCACCTTTGCTGTCAACCACAACACAATTTTCTCCACCTGCTACACCCAAACTATACGGCAACAGCTCCACCAATACAATAACCGACGTCTTCTTCTGTTAGTTTGCCTTATAATTGACCTACATATACTTAGTCTTAAACTGGACGAGATGACCAAACAATAATTCACTTCTAAAATTCACAAACAAACTAAACGTTGTGTCGGATTGGTGTGACCTCTCTTTGGAGTTTAGCACTAGTATATATCTATTGTAGTGGTGATTAGGAAACTGGTCGAGTTTTTAAGTAGATTAGGTTTGTACAATAATTGTTGTTTGGTTTTGTACTATATATTATATAGAGGACAATGGAAGGGCTGCAAGTTGGTCGTAACAAATGCTGCTGAGCAGTGGATTGGTGTGACCTTGGAGTTTAGTACTAAGCTACCTTTGGTGCGTACCCTTGGAACAAAGATAATGGCTGTAACTTCAACCTACCATGTGCTTAGTAACATTCATTGTGTGACCTACTAGGAGGTTTACTCCCTTCGTTTTTGAAAATTAATATTTTAAATAAGCTAATAAGTTCAAAATAACAAATTATTGTTTGATTTCCATTAATATAAAAATGATTTAGGAGATAGTCCTTTTGATTTAGGGGTTGGGTAATATCTCTATAAATAAGAGGATAAGCTCATAACCAGCTCATCTCTCTAGGTGTCATTCTCTTGGTTTTCTCAGTATGTAGTTGTCTAGTTCTACTACTGTTGAGATCCACACTGCGGGAGGATCTTGTACAGCTCAGCCGCTATTTTCGGATTTTTGGTGGCCAATTTTTCTTCTGTTCTTTCATCCTTGCAGCCTTATTTGAAGGCCACAATCACCCAATCTTCGATCATGTCGGGAATTGTATTGCCGATATCACTGAACCTGCAGATAAAATCCCGAAGAGACTCATCAGGCTTCTGGACACATGCGAACAAATCATTCTCGTGACCGGGGCGACTGTACATTGTAGGTATTTCTTAACTCATACAACAATAATCTGCAAGCGCACTGAATTATTGTTGTAGCACTTCACCCGGAAATATTCAGGGTATCGTATTTTCCACAACGAATGGATGTATTCTTGTAGCTGGTTGGTCCAAAGACAACATAAGGAGAGAGTTGGCGACGGTAGAGATGGATTCCTATGGTTTTAGGGTCTAGGATAGATACACTCTACTTCTACTTGCTTACTACAGGCACCGGAGATCAACTGGTCTGCCAAGCAATGCTGGCCTATAGCTCTATGCCAAACTCAAACGTGGTGAATTACGAGGGACGGACAGGGCTGTCACCATCTACCGCCTACCCCTCAACCGTGGGGCACGAGGAAAATGATGGTAGCCTGTAGCCTAGCCACCACGTCTACGCTATCGACTACTACTCTAGCGTTGTGCAGGGTTATCTGTCTTTATGAGGAGCCCTCTGCTAGAGTATCGGATTCGAGAACGGACGACGAATCTGCAAGCAAATAAGAGCAAAGCTTGGGGAAGGCCACCGGCAATTCCGGTGTTGGGCGCAACCATCATCTTCGTTCTCGACGGCATATGAGTACAAGGGCATGCAAGGGGATATATCGCCTCGAATGGGGGTGATTTTTCCAAGTGCTAAAAGATTGGGTGGCAGTAGGATTGGGAATTGTTGGAGACGAGTTTTTTCCAATCTTGCTAAAAATCCTAGATTAGGAGACTGTTTTAGGAACTGTTGGAGATGCTCTTACACTACTACAAAAATGATTTTGCGAGACACTACCCAAATATTAACGAAGGCGGTCACGAAATCCAACTGCCTCCAAAAATGCTTGATGATTTTCGAAGGCGGACATTGTCATTTACAGAGACGGTCACAATTAATCGTCTCGTAAAATCGACTAGTGGCCTAAAACTGATTTACAGAGGCGGAAATCTTCCATAAATGCAGACCATTTTTGGAGGCAAACCTTTTAAGAGGCATGCCTCCAAAAATAAACAGTCCCGGAGCCTAGAGGCCGATTAACGTGTCTGTGTATATAGAGTACTTAGGGTTTAGAGCTGCTCATTTCCACCACTGCTCCCTTTTGTTTTTCTCTCGATCTCTCAGTGGCGCCGCTCCCTCTCCTGTGTCCCTCTCCCTCTCCTTCTTGTAGTTTCGTGCAGGGCCGTGGACCCACGGTGCGGCAAGGCTCGGTGCCGCGGGGTCGTGTGGTGGCGAGCGTTGCACAGTGGCAAGGGCCCACATGCGCCCGGTGGCTGCGATGTACGCTTGGCTTCACAATGGCGCTCATCTCCTCCTACGTGGCTCCAGGCAATGGGTCCCTCTCTCTCCTCCGATCCTTCTCTCCAACTCCGTCGGATCTGGTAGATGCCGGCTGGATGACGGCGGCTCTGTAGGTACGACGGCTCTCCCGACCTCCCTCATTCTTCCCATTTCATCTCTCTCACTTTGCCCTCTCCCCCCTTTGCCGGCACAAACGACGACAGCGGGCGAGACTCTGGAGCTGGCACGAACGATGGCGGCAGCGAGCCAGCGGACGGTTAGGTGCTCTTTTTGCTGGAGTCATCTAGGTCGTTCCATTTTATTGATGGGAGCGTATGCTATGGAAACTAGCTTCTTGTGGAAACTATGGAAACTTTAATCTAAGTCCACAGGATTCTAATCCGATGGCCTCAGATGAAGATGGGTCATTTATTCACTTAAACCCTCCCACCAAGATTCTAATCCGATGATCTCAGATGAAGCACAACCCACCTTCAGCTGAGGCCATCGGATTAGAATCCTGTGGACTTGATTGAAGTTTCCATAGTTTCCACGAGAAGCTAGTTTCCATAGCATACGTTGATACATCAACCTCTACTTGCAGTGATGCAAGAATGTGTACTATATATTAAGTCATCGGCGTTATTCATCAGCATGGCAAAATTTAATGGTACTAGTACCCCGGCTTGCTAGACTGTCTCTGTTTATACTATTCAATGAGTCTTGACTCGCATAATCTAGGACAACAAGACGTATTGGTATCAGTACTCTAACACGTCCGATCCGTCTGTGATTCTTTTTGCCTCGTCGGTTCGTTCTAATGCTATGTATGTATGCATGGTGGCAAGTTGGTGACGTCATCCACATGGAATGGAATGGAACGGAACACGACCTGCCTATATATATATATATATATATATATATATATATATATATATATATATATATATATATATATATATATATATATATATATATATATATATATATATATATATATATATATATATATATGCACTGCATCGTGTATATATGAACAGAGCAAAGTGCAGAGCATAAGCAGATGCAGTACCCAGGCACCCTGTCGCTTGGGCACTCTGTGGCCTTGGACTCAGGTCGACACATGAAAAAAGAAATCTCATGCGCAACGTATACCTCTTGGCATCATTGGTATGGATAAGCAAGCCCAATCAGTTTTGCCACGCACTCCGTCTGTAAACTAGTCTTACTAATCCGTCATCAACTCGGCCAGTTGTGGTGATATATATGCAAAAGCGCGTAACAGTGAGAGCCGGTGGCCCCAGGCGCAATTAAATTTCTTTGTAACATGGGCCACTCATCAAATTTGCTCTGATTGCACCATGCGGTCAATGGGTATATGCACAACGATGGTGCACTGCCACCAACTCTTCTTTAGAGTTATTTATTTATCTCCAACTTTGCTTTCAATGACAAGACAATTTTCTCCACCTGCTACAACCAAACAATACGGTAAGAGCTCCTCCAATACAGTAACAAACATCTTCTGTTGGCTTGCCTTATAATTGACCTACACATACTTAGTCTTAAACTGAACGAGATGGCCGAACAATAATGCACTAATAAAATTCACAAACAAACTAAAAGCTGAGTCGGATTGGTGTGGCCTCTTTGGAGTCTAGCACTAGTATATATCTATTGTACTGGTGATTAAGAAACCTATGGAGTTTTTAAGTAGATTAGATTTGTACATTAATTGTTGTTCGGTTTTGTACTATAAAGAGGACAATGGAAGGGCTGCAAGTTGGTCGTAACAAAAGCTGCTGAGCAGTCGGATTGGTGTGACCTTGGAGTTTACTACTAGCTACCTTTTAATTTGGTGCGTACTCTAGGAACAAAGATAATGGCTGCAACTTCGACCTACCATGTGCTTAGTCAGAGTCGTTGCGTGACCTCCTAGGAGGTTTAGTCCCCTCGTATTTTAAAAAAATAATATTTTAAATAAGCTAATAAGTTCAAAAAAACAATTTGTTGTTTTATTTCCGTTAATGCTGAAATGATTTAGGAGATAGTCCTTTTGAGAATAAGAGGATGACTGCTCTGTAAATAAGAGGATGACTGCTCCTAACTAACCCATCTCTCGAGATGTCACTCTCTATGCTTTCTCAGTATGTAGTTGTCTAATTCTACTGTTATTGATATCCACAGTGCAGGAGGTTAATATTTATTCTGTCTATGTTTGAATTGTTTGTTAGTTGTCCTAAGCAGACCAGGTAGATCTTGGAAATAAAGCAATCATGCACTACTACACAAAGTATTTGTAGCAATGCCTCTTGTTTTTAGGGGCGGCTCAATTTAAAAGCGCCCCTACAAATTATTACCAAAACGAGCCGCTCCTACAAAATCCATTTGTAGAGATTGCTGGTATTATCGGCCGCCCCTACAAATGATCCTATTTATAGAGCGGCTCTAGATCCAGCCGCCTCTACAAATGGATGCCAAATAGTAAAAATTATGTATTGAAATTCGAATTTTTCGAACATCCTCGGATAGAGAAACGACCTAAATAAAAGTTATATATCTCAAAACGTTATACAACTTTGTAGCTGACAATGTTTTGATTTGAAGTCATCTTGTCACGTAAAACTATGTTTGAATTAAGCCGCGCCAATGCACCCTATCGCTTGGGCCATCTGTGGCTTTAGAATCAGGTTGACCGAGGAAAAAGAAATCCCATGTGCAACGTGCAGCTCTTGACATCATTGGTATGGATAAGCATGCCCAATGAGTTTTGCCACGCACTGGCAGCTGATTATTATACAGTGTAGTACATCGATCGTACGCTAGGCTGAGGCAGAGCTCTCCATGCTGCACGGTGGGGCAGGAGTCAAGCCCCTGGTACCTGTGGGGGTATTAACCCCTATACCTCTACGACTAGGCTTGGGCTGGCTCAGATCAGTGGGCCTGGCCCATGACAAGAATGACGCACGGCCCAGTCGATCTGCTCGGCGTCCCGTGCAAGGAAGGAAAGCAAACATGGAGATCAAGCAAGATCCTGATCGGTTAGAATAGGAATTCTTATCCGGCCATCTGTGGCAATTGTAACCGACTAGGATTAGTTTTTAGATTTGTAACCCTGCCCCCCGGACTATATAAGGCGGGCAGAGGACCCCCTCAAAACACATCTCATTACATCTCTCCATACAGAGCAATACAATCTGACGCAGGACGTATGTATTACGCCCTCACGGCGGCCGAACCTAGATAAATCCTCGTGTCTGTCTTGCGTCACCATCTAGTTTGTAGCTTGTGCACCTGTCTGCTGACAATCTACTACCTTGGGCATACCCCTCGGTAGACTGTTAACCAAATCTCATCGATAGTGGCGCGCCAGGTAGGGGATGTGCGTACAGCTTCCCCGTCCGCCACGGCCGCTCTCTGAGTACCAAGCCCTGACGGAGGATTGCCAGGCCCTCCCATACGGCCTGAAAAATGATGCTTCCGAGTACGCATATCGTACGCCTCATCTGTTCATGGGTCCCACGGAGCGAGACCATGTTTCAGATTTGTGCTTCCTGGATATACCTCGACCATCACTAGGCAACGCTGTCAACATGGTCGGAGTCTGAGAACATCGTGAAGGCTCTGTTCATACACTTCCTGAGGATGGCGACTCTAGCATCGGATTTATGCACTCCGTCCATACTGAGGTTGAACACCTCGACGACGAATATGATCTGGATCCATTGCTGTATCCTCCGGGTTTCCCTCTGATCCGAAGGTTCCCAGCGAGACATGGTAACATGGTGCTCAACATCAGCAATGATGAGCCCGCAGTCGTGCGAGAAACTGATGAGCAATGGTAGCTTCACGAACAGCATAACGCCGACCATGCTGAACGCCGTCGCCTAGAGGCAGAAGAAGAAGAGCATCGAAGGGGACCCCGACCAAGAGATCTAGCCAACACCTTTGACAAGGTTGGTGAGCGGCAAGTTTTCAGGACTCCAAGTGCCAATGTGGCTGTCGCCATGGCCAACTTGGACCGCTTACCTGACCAACCAGAAATCTAGCAGGTCCGTGACGACATTCGTGCACATCTGATCGCTGCTATGGGCCAAACTGTCGAGCTAGCTAAACGAGCTCAGATTACCTCGAGCACATCAATTGCATCTAGCCAGAGTCATCGCGCTTCAGAACACCCAAGTCGCCAACATGGTCCAACCCCAGTCAACCCTCGAGGCGGTGGAGGCGGCGGTGACGGTGGAGCTGGCGGCGGTGGCGGTGGTAATAACGATGGTGACGGTGACGCTGCTCACGGAGGTGGTCGTGGTTGTCGAGATGACAACCGCAATCGCTGCGGTAATCGAGATCAGGAAGAGAATCAAGACCCCAACCACGATCTCCGCCAGCAACTCCCTCCGCGTGACACCCATAGTCGCATCCTCAGCCGCACTAATGACCGTCAAGCTTATGAGAACGTCTGTCGCATTGAATACGACACCGAGCACGGTCCTCTCGGCCTAAAACAGTTCACTTCTCATCTCCGACAAGTCGTATGGCCGAAGAACTTCAAGCTTGAAAAGCTCAGGAAGTACGACGACAAGGAGAACCCTGAGAACTGGATCACACTTTATGAGATCACCGTCCGATCAGCCTCGGGCGATGAACACATAATGGCTAATTATCTTCTAGTTGTTCTTGATCAAGCAGGTCATCAATGGCTCTTGAGCCTGTCGGAGAACCAGTTTGATAGTTGGGCACAACTCAAGCAGGCTTTCATTGACAACTTTACACGTGTGACCAGCCGAGCAATAAGTACGACCTCGAGCGCATATGTGACCGCAAGGACAAGCCGCTGCGCGACTACATCCGACGCTTCTCGGATATGCGCCTCAAGATCCCCAAAATCTCTCATGACGAGGCAGTCTTGGCCTTTATCAAGGGCCTTCATCACCACGACTCCCTCAGAAGTAAGCTGCTCTAGAAACGGTAGACCACGGTCTCCGAGTTGCTTGCCACCACCAAAAACTACGCGGACGCAGATGACGCACAAAAGATAATCAAGGACGACGTGGGAGGGCCATCATGCCCCAAACACCCACCGCGCCGCGACGACAGCCACAATAACTGTGGTCGGAATGATAACCGTGATCGTCGTGATTAGCGCAACAACAACCGCGACCACCGAGACAACCGTGATCAGCGGCATGACCGCCGCGACGACTACAGAGGCAAGCGTCCCCACGAGGATGATCATGAAGTCAACGCAGTTAAGAAGCCAAGTGGTCACTATGATTACTAGGATGACTACAACAAGGCCCTGAAGGGTCCCTGCCAGCTTCATCCCAAATCCAATCACACCATGGAGAATTGCCACTTCCTCAAGAACATCTACGACAAGCAGATCGCCGCCGACGCTGCTGCAAGGGTTGACACTAACGCACAATGATGAGATGGTGAAGACGACGATGATGAACAGGACAGAGATCCTCGTCATCAATACGTCGCTCGCACCAAAACTGTCCACTCCATCTTTGGCGGAAAGGTGTCTCTACAGTCCAAACATGAGCGCAAACTGCTCAAACGAGCTTGCATGAGCGTCGCCAATGCCGACGACCTCATCACCGATCCTAGGTTTCCAGCTTGGTCTCACCGAGAAATCTCCTTCAACCGCAAAGACCGATGGGCCGTAATTCCTGAACCTGGCCAGTTTCCCCTCATCCTCGATCCTTGCAGCAACAGCGTCCGGCTTGAGAGGGTCCTTATAGACGGTGGCAGTTCCATTGACATCTTGTTCTGCAATAGCTTGCCTACTCTAAAATTGAGCCAAGTCGATCTCAAACCCTATGAGGCACAGTTCTGGGGTGTTCTCCCTGGATAGAGCTCTATACCTCTCGGACAGATCACGCTTTCTATGTAGTTTGGGACTGCAGAGCACTTCCGCACCGACTACGTCAACTTCGTGGTCGTGGACTTCGACGGCACCTACCAGTCCATCCTTGGTCGACCGACGCTCACCAAATTCATGGCTATGCCACACTACTCATACCTGGTGCTCAAGATGCCTACTGAGCACAGCGTCCTCACTCTCAGAGGCAATGTCTACACTGCCTATACCTGTGAAGAGGAAGGTTTCAAAGTGGCCGAAGCCATTGACCTCTCAATTCACATGGAGCAAACCTTGGTCGCCGCCACCAAGACTCCCACCGACTACTTGGAGATCCCAGAGCTACCAGCCCTACGCAAGAGCATAAAGTCCAAGGACCACAAGGAGATCCAGCTGGTCGACGATGATTCCAGCAAGACGACCCTTATCGGGGCCAATCTGGATCCTAAATAGGAAGACACGCTCGTTAGGTTTCTAAGGGACAACGTAAGTGTGTTCATGTGGAAACCCACGGATATACCTGGTGTACCTCGGCACCTGATCGAGCACTCCTTGAATGTCTCGAAGACCGCCAAACCCATCAAGCAGAAAGCTACGACGGTTCGCTCGCGACAAAAAGGAGGCTATTAGGGTAGAAGTTACACGACTTTTAGTAGCCGGATTTATCAAAGAAGTGTATCACCCGGAGTGGTTAGCCAACCTAGTGCTTGTACGCAAAAAGAATAATGAATGAAGAATGTGTGTCGATTATACTAATCTTAAGAAACACTGCCCTAAAGACCCCTTCGGCTTACCTTGCATAGATGAGGTCGTTGACTCAACAGTCGGCTGCGAGCTACTGTCCTTTCTCGATTGCTACTCTGGTTATCACCAGATCGCTCTCAACAAAGACGACTAGATCAAGACATCTTTTATCATGCCTTTCGATGCCTACTATTACACGACAATGTCGTTCCGGGCTCAAGAACACGGGGGCCACATACCAGCGCACCTTCCAGAACTATCTCCAGAATGAGATAAAGGATGACCTTATCGAAGCCTACGTTGATGATGTGGTTGTAAAAACCAGTGAGGCTCATACCCTGGTCGACAATCTCCAGCGGATTTTCACAGCTCTTAACATGTACCAATGGAAGCTTAATCCTAAGAAGTGTATCTTCAAAGTCCAGTCTGGTATATTGTTGGGTAACATCGTCAGTCACGATAGCATACGCCCCAATCCAACTAAGGTTAAGGCTGTTCTGGATATGCAGGCCCCAAAAAACGTCAAGGATATCCAGAAGCTCACTGGATGTATGGCCGCCCTCTGCCGCTTCATCTCGTGACTCGGCGAGAAGGGTCTGCCTTTCTTCAAATTGCTTAAGGCATCAGAGAAGTTTGTCTGGTCGGAGGAGGCAGACGCTGCTTTCACACAGCTAAAAGAGTTCTTTACCTCTCCTCTAGTCCTTACTGCTCCTCAGAAAGACGATGTCCTTTTCCTCTATGTTGCAGCACTGATCGCGTGGTCTCCACAGTCATCGTGGTCAAGCGTGAGGAACCTGGCCACGTTTACAAAGTCCAGCGCCCTGTTTACTTCATCAGTGGGGTACTCAACGAGTCCAAATCCAGGTACCCTCAAATTCAGAAGCTGATCTACACCATCCTGATTACATCCCGAAGGTTCAAACATTACTTGGACGGATATCGGTGGTGGTCAAGACCAATTTTCCGCTTGGGGACATCATCTGGAACAAGGACGCTAACGGACGCATTGTCAAATGGGCGATGGAGTTATGCCCCTACTCCCTGGAGTTCCAGAGCCGTACGACTATTAAGTCTCAGGCCCTGGTCGATTTTATAGTTGAATGGACAGACCTAAGTGCACCTCCCGATTAGGGGCTAATCGAATACTAGAAGATGTATTTTGATGGTTCTCTCAAAATTGATGGCGCAGGAGCAGGCATACTCTTTATTTCACCCAATAAAGATGAACTCCGCTATGTCTTCAGGCTTCATTTCCCCGCATCTAATAATACTGTAGAATACGAGGCCTGTCTCCACGGCATGCGGATTGCGGTCGAGCTTGGTGTCAAGCGCCTGTATGTCTATGGTGACTCGGCCCTAGTCATAAACCAGGTCAATAAAGACTAGGACACGACTAGCGAGAAGATGGATGCTTATTGCAAGCAAATCAGAAAGTAGGAAGGCAAGTTCTACGGCATCGAATATACACATGTGGTCCGAGATAAAAACAAAGCAGCCGATGAGTTGTCCAAGTTAGGGTCATCCCGAGCCAAAATCCCACATGGCGTGTTCGTCCAAGATCTTGTCAACCCGTCAATCGTGGAAGCAGAAGATCACGTGGTCGAAAAGCCCCCAGACCAGCAACTAGTGGCCATGGTTCCTCCCCCGATCACTACGGAACCTTGCCTGACCACTCATACTTTGCTTTCGACCACTGATAATAGTGACTGGAGGGTACCCTTTATCAAGTATCTACAGGATGGAACCGGTTATACTGACCGAATAGAGAACGAGCGCCTTATACGCCGTAGCAAAAAGTACATACTGGTCGACGGCATCCTCATGCGCAAGAATGCGAAGGAAGAAGTCTTGATGAAGTGCATCACTCAAGAGGCAGGCATTGCACTGCTCGAAGAAATTCACAGTGGCACCTACAGCAATCACGCCGCCTCACGAACCCTAGTCGCTAAAGCTTTTCGAGTAAGATTCTACTGGCCGTCCGCCGTGGCCGATGCAGAGAAGCTAGTACGCCACTGTGACGGGTGTCAGTTTTTCATGAAGTGCATACATGTACCAGCACATGAGATCCAGACCATACCAACCTCTTGGTCCTCTACGTGCTGGGGACTGGATATGATCGGGCCCTTTAAGCCGGCTCCTGGAAATTTCAAATGCGTGTTCCTGATGATCGACAAGTTCTCCAAGTGGATCGAGTATATGCCCTTGACCAAGGCGTCTTCGGAAAGAGCAGTCAAAATCCTCGACCAGATCATACACCGTTTCGGCCTCCCCAATAGCATAATCATAGACCTGGGGACTCAGTTCACTAGCAGTGCATTCTGGGACTTCTGTGATGAAAGGAGCATTGTTGTAAAATATTTGTTAGTGGCACATCCCAGAGCTAATGGACAGGTTGAAAGGGCAAACGACATGATCCTCGACGCATTGAAGAAAAGACTGTATAGAGAAAATAATAAAGTGCCCGGCAGATGGTTCAAGGAATTGTCGGCTGTGGTCTGGGGTCTCCGCACCCAACCCAGTCAGAATACGGGCGCCTCTCCCTATTTCATGGTCTATGGTGTAGAAGCGGTCCTCCTTGCTGACATCGCTTTTCGATCTCCAAGGGTAGAGAATTTCGACGAGGACAGGTCTAATGAGTCATGAGAACTTGAGGTAAACTGCTCCGAGGAGCGACGACTTGATTTCTGTGTGCGTACCGCTGAGTACCTTGCTGTACTACGCAAGTATTACAACAAGAATGTCAAAGAGAGGTTCTTCATGGTCGGTGACCTGGTCCTGAAGTGGAAGACGAATCAAGAAGACATGCACAAGCTTTCGTCACCGTGGGAGGGACCATTTGAGGTCATAGAGGTTACACGACCTACTTCCTACAGGCTGGCTTATCTCGATGGCACCGTATTGCCCAATTCTTGGAATATTGATAAGTTTAGGCGTTTCTACGCTTGAAGCGCTGAAAGAGAAAGATATGTACCCCTCTTATATTTTGACTATTTCAATAAAGCATCTATGTTTCATTCAACATGTTTGTTTGATACTATTTTTTATCAATATTTTATAATAGACCAGTTGACAGACCACCAATCTTTCTTGAGTTCTCGAAGCTAGCCCCGTCTCCGACTTCTCCCCACGCGTGCACGGGACCTGCTCTCTATGTTCCAGGTGGTTGGCGGGCGCTCCCTGGTCTGACCTATGCGCTCTTACGTGTGAACAGGCTCTATGCCTCACTCTCAGACCACAGATCCAGCTAGGGCCATATGAATTCAACAGGATGACATGCCTCCCAACTGTTGTAACTAAAATAGAACACTTATATGTTCTAACTTAGTTATCGTCCACACAATATACAAGCTTTAAACGCTTTTCACACGAAAACACAACAAGCTTACATTGTCTTAACAGTACATTATTACAGGCTTGCCTGATGAGGCACAAGTCTACAATAAACTAAAACTGTTCTACTTTCTCGGTGCTCAAGCTGGGCGTTGCTCTTCACCTTTTCACAGCTCGATGATGGCGGTGCCTCTTTGCTGAGGAAGCTGGTGCCGCCGAGGTCTAGCTAGTCGAGATCGCAGCCTCCGGTCACTCCACGGATGAAGTTTCTGGCGCCGGGGACTGGCTGGTCAAGACCGCAGCTTTCGGTAGCTGACTTGAAGATGCTGGCTCCTGCCCCGGCAGTGATGATGTCCCACACAAGTTAATGTATCCCATTATGGAAGCCGACAAGTCAAGCAGCTGGATCTGTTGTTCATCTGCTTGCTTTGGGCCAATCTCCTTGGGATACCCTAGCTCGAAGCGTTTGAAGTTGATCAGCGGGTACTGCGCACGCACCATGCTGAGCACATGGGCGCCCGCATATTCTCCGGCCTCCTTCACGAACTGTTGAAGCCATCCCAAGGCACGCTGGCACTTGTCAAGCACTCCAAGAGGCTATGCTCTGGCCTCAGGCGCCGGGAGCTCTGGGTCGATTAGGTCCAACACTGGCATGATACCGGCCACCATTTGGTTGCACCGGTCCTTCCCGAGCTCGAGCACTTTCGCTGAATAGGCGTCGCGATCTTTGATAACCTCCTCGAGGTGCTTTTTTGCGTTCACTTTTTGTTCTGCAGAGCAGCACTATGGTCAGGGAAGTATTATATGGAAACATACTGTACTGACATAGTATGACCAAGACAATCAACACTTACTGTTCAGCTTGAGATTCTTCGCCTTCAGCTCCTCAGTTATCTTTACAGACTGATCTCGGAGCTGCGCGTGGTCTTGTGCCAGCTGGTCGTGTGCTGTTGTCAGTCGCGTGCACTCTCCGACCAAGCGCGCGTTCTCTTCTCGAAGACCAGTCACTTCACTCGCCAAGCCTGCAGATTGGCTGGTCAACACAAGAATATCTATTTACAACACTTTTCAGTGCTCGGGGAGTAGTGGCTTGATAACTTACCCGTCCTTTCATGCTTCTTCTGGCTGAGCTAGATGACGGCATTTCTGAAATGTTTCCAGCTCCGCCTTCTCTTTCTCGGCAGTCTCCAGCTTTCTGTGCAGCCGATCCACCTCGGCTGTTAGCTCTTGGTTTTCTTTGAATGTTGGTTCAATTTGGTCGAAGCACCGCTTACGGTACTTCGCCGTCTTCACGATATCCTACAAGGCGAACATAGTATCATTCATATCAAATGCATCATGATACTGGTCTATGAAGGCATAAAAAGACAGCTTACCTGCACTTCGGCTATAAGTCGCTGTGCTGCCAGCTCTACTTTCCTTGTCTCGTCAGCCATGCGGATTTCTTCATGGCAGATGAAATGATCCCCACGCTGACGGCATACGTACACGTGCTGACGCCTGTCCTGGGGATGCCCCTTAATTTCCTCAAGGACGTCGTCGTCTTCAGACTCCGTGGCATCAGTAGTCCTGGGTTCCTCTTGCTGCTGGCCAGCTTCGGTCTCCTCCTGTCGCTGGCTGCTCTCGGGCCTGGTCACCACCACCGGAGCTTTCCCCCGAGCCGCGGCATCTGGTAGACCACCCTCCTGTGTGCTTGGGGTGGCTGTAGACTCTTCTGGTGCTTCTTGTCTGGGCTCGTGGTCTCGCCTCTCCTCCGGGGTTCCGTGTTCCACGCTTGGTGCTTCAGGCGGAACCTGCTCGGATGCCCTTTGCTCGGCAGCCGTCTCCACCGTTGTCGGCTCCTTTGGGTCGGCGCTTGGCGCTGCCTGATCGCTGGTCACTCTCGCGCCGGCCATTGCCGGTTTCCCACCGGCGGCGAGCTCCTCGGGGACCTCTGTCGATGCCGTGCTATAATTTGATAAACGCACAGTTGATGTTACATATTACTACTTGCCTTTACTACTAATGTTTACTGAAGTCTGCAGTTACTTACATATCCGCTTGACAATGCGCGGCTGAGAATGCACGCCGACGCGGTCGCCCTCAGCTCCCTTGCTGGCCTGACGAGCTCTGGCCACCCTCACTTGGTGGCAGCACATGTGACGTAGCCGCGGTTGGCGCCGTCGGCGTTCCCCACGATGGAGACGCTACTGTTCTTGACGGTCCCTCCTGGGCTGTCTGCTCTACGCCCTTCCTCTGACGAGGGTTGAGCAGATTAGTGGTTGGGTTTTCTTCTTCGTCTTCATCCGACCAGTCTTGTATTATCCGACGACGCTTGCTGGTCGGATTCTCAGGCGCTCCCATGGCTTCTGAGCTCCTAGGCCTCTTCTTTGAGTGGTCGGGGGCGACTGGTTGCTTGTTAGCCATCCTGCTCTCGGTGTCTGTCCCAGTGCTCGGTGCTCCTTCTCCCCCTCGTTGTCGTCGACGTGAGCATAGCACTGCTGCACCCCACGCTCCTCGGATGATCCATCCTAGGCGCTAGAGACACGTACAACAAGTGTCTTTCAACGCCGTGCACCTACATCACAAGGACAACAGGGATTACAACAGATGTTTTTTATCAACTATGTGGTCGACACAAAAGATAGGTGCTCGGGGTACCTTTGGAGCTGGTTAGATGAGCTTGTACGCGTGCATGATGACGCTCAACGGATGGTACGACGGATCTGCCAGGTTGAACAGCTCCGCAATCCTCCGCTTGATTTCATCCTCAGGCAGCCGGTTCGGGTGCATCCTGGTCTGGTCAGCTGAGCCCTGGTACTCGTAGTCGGCGTGCACTCTCTTTTGGTAGGGCTGTACTCGCCGACTGATGAAGCTCCCAGCTATGGCTGGCCCGTCCAGACGGTTCCACGGGAGCAGCTCCATGAGTTCCCTCACCTGCCCGACGTACTCCGGTTTCTCATTCCAGCTGGCCCTCTTCTCCGGCATGTAGCCGACGTCACAGAGGGTGGCAGTGTTGGGTTCTTCTCGGATGTAGAACAATTTCTTGTACCAATCACCGACGGAGGTGTTCTAGGGGCAGCTGAGGTACTCCGACTTCATTCCACCACGGAGTGTCAGGTACACTCCGCCGAAGATCTGAGATCCACCCTTCCACCCCTTCTTCCGCAGACAGAATAGATAACAGAAAAGATCGAAATGCGGAGCAAACCCACCAAAAGCTTCGCAGAGGTTGATGAAGGTGGAGACGAGAAGGATTGAGTTGGGATGCAGATTGCAAATTCCAATCTCATAGTAAAGACACAGCCCTTGGAGAAAAGGATGAATAGGAACCCCAAATCCCCTCTTCAAGAAATCTTCGAAAACAACGATCTCACCAGGTTGGGGATCGGGTGATGAGCCCATGGCTCCTCAAGATTCAACTACTATTTGTAAGAAAAATTCCAAGGGGACACATATTTCTATTCCAATTGAATTACCAAAAAATAATATGGAAGATTCTTTTATGAAGCTTGGTGATTTTTATATTGACATGAATCACGTCAAGGAGTTGAAGGAAAGCATCCAGCCAAGTAAACTTTTTATGGGAATTAATCTACTCAAGAAACTAGAAGAGAAGATAAAAAGGAAACCAAGTATTATTCAGTTTGGTTCCATGCCGGCTATGGAGATCACGTGAAGATGCATCCTTTATCTATTTTATACAAAGTAGCTACAATATTTTATTATTTTATAATATAGCAGGTTTTTCTTTGAGTCCTAGGTAATTAGGACTGGGTTAGCTAGCTTGTCACATGGGTTTTGGTAGTGTGGTCGGACTTTGAGTTTGTTACATGCGTGCACCATGTGGTTGAGTCCGACCTGGAGCCCAAGGCGGCCTGCGTGCCATATATGCCAGGGCCTGTTGCCTCAAAAGTAGATGGGATTTTATTGTGGAGTTATTTCCTCGTCGAGCCGCCGCCCGTGAAACCTTAGTTGAGTGTTGCCGGATCCTCGTGGATTTGTGTGGAGTGCGTGATCGAGCTAGTACAGCTTGGGCGCGTCGCTTGGAATTCCTGGAGTTCCCTCTCTTCTGATCGTGGTTCGTCGTGACCTCGGGTGGAAGAATTATTCTAGGATTGGTTTGCATCTCTTGTAAGCTTATCTCTTTTTCAATATTATTGCAACTGCTGGTGTTTGGTTGATCAATCGGAACTATTTGATCTATTCATATTATATTATATCCTGTTGCCGTGAATTTATCTTGGTTGAAAAGAAATAAGCGCTCAGATTTTTGCTTGTTGATTGTTGCTGTGGCCGACAGCCACCTTTGCTGTGAGAATTGGCGCTACCTGCTACTAATCGATTGGTTTTGGAACCTCCTGTACGTGAGTCCGGAGAATTGAGATTTACCTGAATACCGAACTGCTATTTTGCTCTGGATACAGTGCTTGCCAAACTCTATATTTGGTTACGTGAGATTGATTTGAGTAGTAATCAACGGCTGTTATACTGTTTCGGATTGAAATAATCTCATTCGTATTAGTCCTGCCGTGAGAAGCGCTCAGCGCCTGTATCCTTGCTTGCTACGAGCTATTGTTGCAAGGATTATTAGTATTATCTGGTTGAGCAAACAGGGGTATATTTTATTATTCAGAAAATATCTAGGCTGCATTATTTGTGGAAATTCTTACGGAAATTTCAGAGAAGTTGCTCTTGCGATTGTGTACCATGAAAGATTGGGCAAGTTATTTGGACAGCGTAGGCGTGTCCTTATCATCGGGGAAGCTTTCCGAGTTTGACGCCCTCTAGCCTCCGAGCGCCTTGTTGTGAAGCACCCCCAGGCCGACGAGATTATTGGTGGATGATTCGGTGGCCCTCAACTTCCACCACTCCTTCTTCATCACCTTGGCTGTTTCCTACGCCTCCGTCTTGGCCATCCTCTACCTCTCTCGCCTCTTTGTTTTGGCTCAGCTGGTGGACAGAGAGTGCATCGCTCCTAACGGCAGCAAGGTGTGCTAATGGCGGTGGCAGAATCGGAATAGGGCACGCGGCCTGGAAGAAGAAGACGGTTGGTTTGCAAAGGTGATTGTTGGGTGTAAATGAGGAACAGCCACGTAGCGGCTATTTATCCCATTAATCGCGTCGTTCCACTTTCCCGAGATACTCGGGGATCGTGCACATTAAATGTGGCACGCGCTGTGCAATTTCCACTTTTTACTGGCAACCGCGCCAGTAAATGCGCTCCCTCGGTTACGAAGCGAGAGGGCCCACGGTGACATGTCGTGACAGACGCCAGCCCACAGTGTGATTGACAAGACACAAGCATGACTGCAACATCACATCAGGAAGACTTCTGAGACAACGGATCAAGTTACAAAAAAAGAAAAAAAAAGAAAAGAAGAAAAGAAAGAAAGGAGAGAGAAAAAATGACAAAATATGACAGAGAAAAAGGTGGTGGAGATACACGACGCTCGAGGACTGGTCTGGGGATTACAATCCATCTTAGACCACCGAGCACGATACACTCCCTGATCACGCTCGGGGACTCATCGATCACTCTACGACTATGCTCGGGGACTCGTCGACCACGCCTTACGCTGTGTTCGGGGACTGTTTCGACCACTCCCCGACCACAGCTTGAGGTCTGTTTTCCTCGGCTACATGTGAAATTTGACTCGCATACAGTTTAGAGGTCAGCGCTTTTTTAGACCTTGCTACCAGGCTTATACTTCGTCTTTCAGCAAGCTCGGGGACTACATCGATACGATGCACCTATCGGTGCATCTCAGTATCCAGTTTCCAAGACGATCCATTTCAAGACCCTGGCATCACGTGCCTACGTCGCCTATTCTCAGGCTCGGGGACTAAGTGGGCACACTTCACCTTGCGGTGAATATACTTATTTTGTGACCCCCACGCTTTGTTTAACCTGCGTACATTTCTTTTCAGAAATACAAGTGGGCACACTTCACCAGGAAGCAAATCTTTTTCTTTTTCTCAAGAGCACCATACATTTTTCGGACAACCTACTTCTCCGGCGACAACGGTGGTCGGCTGTATTTCAAGCTGGTCGGAGGCTTCCAACAACTACTTGGATGGCGTTTTGACTGGCTGGAGACGGCGAGAGCTCAAGCCTTACTGTCGGAGAAGGTCAAGACAGCATGTCGCATCACAATGTATAGTGCTCAGGGACTAGCTGTGGGGGTATTAACCCATATACCCCTACGGCTAGACTTGGGCTGACTCAGATTAGTGGGCCCGGCCTATGACAAGGATGACGCGTGGCTCAGTCGATCTGCTCGGCGTCCCGCGCAAGGAAGGAAAACAAACTTGGAGATCAAGTAAGATCCTGGTCGGTTAGAATAGGAATCCTTATCCGGCCAGCTGTGGCAATTGTAACCGACTAGGATTAATTTCTAGATTTGTAACCCTGCCCCCTAGACTATATAAGGCGGGCAGGGGACCCCCTCAAAACACATCTTATTGCATCTCTCCATACAGAGCAATACAATTTGACGCAGGATGTAGGTATTACGCCCTCACGGCGGTCGAACCTGGATAAATCCTCGTGTCTGTCTTGCATCACCATCTAGTTCGTAGCTTGTGCACCTGTCTACCGACAATCTACTACCTTGGGCATACCCCTCGGTAGACTGCCGACCATATCTCGTCGATAGTACCCCCTCCGTCTTCCTCCTTTCTGGCCGAGCGAAGGAGCGGACGAGCGGCAGCGTTCGATGGCGGTCGTGGCTGGAAGACGAGACTATATGCGAGAAAACGTTTGAGGGAAGAAAAATAGGCCCAATAGCCCAGCTGGCCCAAGTGGATTGTGCCCCAAATCCCTCGGTCCAGGACCCAGCCGACCCTAGCAAGCGGTCTGCATCCTGCATCCGCCGTCGCATGGTACCATGGTACGTATAATTTGTTGCATGGGGCTTGTACCAAAAAAAATGCTTTGCCGTAATGTAAGTGCGCTCGGAGGCTAAGCCAAGATATGAGTGGTGTTGCGCCAACAAATGTTTTGCAACTCTAGACTCAAATGAGAAGGATGGGACTGAAAGACTAGATCTATCGAGTGAGAGATGAACAGGCGAGACAAAGAGTGGCGGACGACAGGACCGAGTAATGAAAGAGGAGTAAGTGCCTAATGAACAGACAGTGAAGCAGAGATTTGGAGATCGAATAAAAAAATTCTCACTGCAAGTAAAATTTATTTTTATTCTATATGCTCACATGCATTCATGTCGAGAGATGCCATGCCACTAAGTAGAAAAAATAGCAGCAGATCACTGGCCACACGAGACACGACACGCCTAAGCGCTGGATGAAGACAAATACTACTTGAGCGTGCATGCATGTGACCCCAGCAGGCCAGCTTTATTATTTTGGGGTAGTTCTGTATATATATATATATATATATATATATATATATATATATATATATATATATATATATATATATATATATATATATATATATATATATATATATATATATATATATAGCTATTACCCTACAACTGGCTATAAAATAACTTATTCTGTAGCCACTTTGAGTTACGATAATTGCTATGCTAATTTATGAGATTATAGTAACTCAAAGTGGCTACAGAATAAGTTATTTTGTAGCCACCTCTATTTACGATAATTTTATATACTAATTTACGACAATGTCAGTATATATTTACGATAGTTGAATTACTATAGTACATGGGGATATTTACCATAATGTCATAGTAAATCACATAGTAACGAGTTATATATATATATATATATATATATATATATATATATATATATATATATATATATACATGAATGTTCATGTATGCATAACTCCATAGTGTAACAATTATAATATAATAATATACAACCATCATCTCACAGTGGCAAGCGACATTGACATGATAAATTAATCCATAAACAATATATACATAAGCATGAATAAAGGTAAGCCATATTATTAGTCTTACTGTGTTTTATTCAAAAAGAATGCAAGACATGAATATAGGCATAGCATTAGCCACACCCCTACGTTACTTGCCTTTTTACCGAAGAAAACAACCTCGACAAGCACGTCTAAGAACGGTTATGAGGCGCACTTCCTCATAAAAATAAATACATGGATCTACTCAATAAATCATGCATAACATATTAAGAGTAAATACACAGTCTCTATGCTTAGTCGATCACTCCCCACATTTTCTAGTTGCAAAAGAAACCCTTAGAACAAGATTAACTAAATATTGCCAAACAGCCACGTGTCTATTTCAGGGCAGGTATCTTGTTACTATTTTCATAACTATTTTTATATGACAGCAAATCCTATGACTGAGTATAGTAGAAATATCTACATCAAATTTCCTACAACTTTTCTATTCACCACCAAATTTATTTCAGTCATCTACTATTTTTTATCCAAGTTGCAAGGTAAACACCCAGATCTGACGCACTCAGCAGACCATAGCTTCGAGAAAATCCATGGTCCTGTTCTTGATTAACTGAACCCAAAGTTCTTTAGAACTATATAGAAAGATTAAAAAGCATACTAAGATTTCAGGGTCTAATCTCTCTAAACTGCACCAGTAGGTCTGTACGTGCTGGTCAGAGCTGAAACATAGGGTAAACAAATTATTTAATTACCTAATGAGAACCGCAACTCCCCTGCCTGCTGCCAATCGGCCTGCACCAGTGCACCTGCAGCACGCACTAAACTTGTGATCTGAGGCCAGCCTTCTGTATCCTCTCTCACGGTGCTGCGCGAGGGGAGACTGCACACCGCCGGCTCCGACTTCTGGGATACGAAAACCATCGGCCAACCACGAGGCAAAGTGGATGGTGTAAGGTTTTTCTCCTGATTCCTTGCCTTCTCTAATAGGACTGTAAGTAGGCCTTTGTTTTCTCCCACACTAGGACCATTAGGCCCAAAGCACAATAAGATAATTATTTTCTCGTTTTTTTTGAATGTTTCATCTAATTTAGAACGGGATGTTACTATGCTATCCCCGACGATGGAGCGCTCATGCGTGCATGCACGTGAATCCAATGTGGAATGCAGATTTCACGGACATCTCGGGTTTGAGAACGATAGGGGTTTTAATTTGGTTGATGGGATGCACTGAAGTAATAAGTCAGTCGTTAGCAAACTACACACTGACCAGTAGCACAGGGGAATCCGAGACAAAGAAAAGCTTCTTCTACTAGGGAGATCTTATCAAAACTAACGGTAGCCTAGTCTATTAAATCTAAAAAAACTAAACAAGCGATTCTAGTGTTGTGTCATGTGATAACGTGGTCTGGATCCTGCTGGCATTGGTTGAAGCGAAGCTTATAAGAATGTGAATTGATAACGTGGTTAATTTGTTCTCAGAGCAGATACAATAATAGGCTTACAGCCAAGCTACTTAGCATTTTTGTTGATGTGGAGGAGAGAGGAGAGAAAAGAGAAGAGAGCTTCGCTCTCGTACAAGCAACAAGCTGGGCACGGAACTATAGGCGCATCTGTGGGCCCAAACAAAAATGTATGTAAGGAGAAATAGAAAAGAGAAAGTAAGACATGATACCACATAACAATAAAAAACTTTTCTAAAACCAAATAAGAGACAACTATTATATAGCTTGGGTCTTATAACTTGACTTATAGCCAAGCACTTGGCTCTATTATTGACCATGTTGTTAGATCCGAGGTATCCAGAAAATGCGTTGCATCATGTAAATGCGTTGCATCATGTAGGATTCACGTGCAAGCATGAGCGCTCCGTTGTCGCCGCCTGTCACACCCAAATTTAAAGGGCAAATTTGGATATAAACCATATGTGTGCCCAGGAGCCAATTACACACATACAGAGACAAATAAACGAAGAGTACCAAGCACAGTGCTTTATTACATCATATATATGAATCCATTACAAGAATGTATCAAAGTCTAGCAAGCGGGAATAAATAAATAACTCCATGGTGCCTTCACTACCACAGGGACGGTTGACTGGTTGATCGCAAGACTAGTAGTCCTCGAGAAAGTAGTCATACCAATTGTCACTGTCACCAGTTACCCATCCAGGATTTTTGTCCAAATAATGAAAATAGCAAGCAATAAGTACATCTCGTACTTAACAAGAATAACATGGGGAATGAAGCTCAAAAGGCTGACACAGGTTGTATTGCGGTTAGCATTTTTATTAGGTCACAAAGTTAACCCTAAATTAGCATATAGTTGTGCTTAACCCCAATTGTACCACATGAGCATATAAAGCAACATTTTATCTCATCACTAGACATCAACAATAATAATCCTCTATTCTGTGAGTTTTACGGTCTGCTCGTGTTCATGAGCATGGCTGATATACCAGTTTTAATACTCTGCAGAGTTTGTACACATTCACCGTGAGCCATGATTTACCCTTTCGCCCGAGGTAGCTAATCTCTTAACCCCCTTCCTAGGGAGGTCGGCAGGGTTCACTAGGAAGCTTTTCAAAGGTTTCCCTAACAAGTTAGTAGCTGCTAGGTTTCCCAGCAAGGGAATATAGAGCCCCTTTCGAATGGCACATTCCGCGCAGGCTATACACATAGGGATAGAGGTCACACTATACTCAGCTTGGCAGGCCCCATTTGCGCCCTTTCGGGTAACCACTAACAAGCTAGAAAACGTCCTACTACCGAGCTAAAGCCAGAGCCATGTGGCACTCCCGGTTGTATTGTATGTCCCAGCTTTTGCCGACAGATAAGTCCTTAGGGAGGGCCAAGAGCATCATGATAAAGTCAGATCTCTCTCGCCCTATGTCCAATTTGCTAAAAAGCAAGTTTTAATATGTGCTGCATATAACCATTAGATCATGTATAATTAAATTGAGCGCTAGCAACTACCATATGCAAGTATAACCCATCGGTACAAGGAACAAGGTAACAAGTAACTAGAATACCCTTATGGGTAACAAATTGACACATGCATATGACTAACTAATTAAATGGTGAATAGGACAACAAGGAATAACATGCTATACTTGCCTTGATCCACGAACTCATGCTGGTCCTGCTAGTTGTCAAAGTATTGGCCTTGATTACCATCGCAAAGCTCACCGTCTATACTTGATCATCATCAACAAAGCAACACACATACATCCACGCAATCTTGCCCAAGCCAACAAGAGCTATGATTAGAACAGTACACCAACGAAGGGAAAAACATGTTTAAAAAGATTATAAAATTATCCTACACGTCTCTACGAACACACAAACATGAAAATCACCGACATTGGATTTAAAACGTGAAAGTTATGGACTGAATGATATTTCCTATAGTAATTTAATAGATTAAATCTAACCACGAATTTCAACGGTAAAAAACATATCTAACAGTACCATAAACATGTAGATTACTTAATTACGAACCTAACGCAATTTGAACAGATCGAATTGGAGCTAAAACGAATAAATTGTGATGAAAATGACTCTGGATGGCAAAACCGTAAATAACGCGAACTAATTTCGTATTAAAAATAAATCAAAATCTGAATTTAAATTAGCTGAGGACTGCGGGTTCGATTAATGGAAAGCCGAGGGGCTCATTAAGAAAAGTGCCGCAAAGGGGTATGGCCAACTCTGGATCGTTGGATTAGATCTGGATGGCGCGAATTAGATTGGAGAGAGAGAGAGATGAGGTTGCCAGCCAGAACAAGAGCCGGCGCGGCGGACCTCCATGACCGGCGACAAGACCTTGCCAAAGTTCACCGGTTAAGGCCCTACGGACCACTACGGAGCAAACAGAGGGCATGGGCAACGAGAGCGGGCAACGGCACACTCACCAAGACCGTTGGCACGACCGGAGGAAGAGGCCAGCGCAGTGGCAGCCACGGCCGGCGGGGAGACTCCTCGCCGACACACAGGAATATGGCCCTAGAGGCCATGGCTCTACTCGGAAACTGTGCAAAACGAAAGAGGGGAACGTGGGGATCTCACCACAGACGAACTCGGAGGTGGAGACAGCGGTGAGGCAACGGGCAGGGTCACCATAACGGCGGCTTGCTCCGATAGGGCGAGAGCAGCGCTACGAGCACAGTGGAGACGATGGCTGCGCAAAGATGGAAAAAGGGTGAGCGACCAGGGGTGCGGCTGCTTAAATAGAGCAGAGAGGCGCACGTGCTAGACGCCACAAAGCCGAGCTGCTTGGGCGCGAGGCAGCAGGATGAGGGCGGCGTCCGCCCAGTTTCATCAGGGGGATGTTGGGGATGACCCTGTAGCGGTGGGCCCCACAAGTCACCGAACCTAAGGGAGGGAGAGCGCGTGCGTCCACGCAGCCTGAGCTGCGGCTGCGGTCGCCTAGCTGGGCCGGCCCAAGAGGGAAGTGCACGTGGGCTGCGGGAGAGGAGGGGAAAGGAGCGAAAGCAGGCCGGCCGGTGGATGGGCCAACAGGCCGAATGGGCCAAAACCGGAGAGGGAAGAAGGTAAAGAAATTTCCTTTTCTTCCAAAACGATTTTGCAATTCCATTTTTAAAATATTTTGCACTACTATTAAAAAATCTTGTGCGAGGTGTTTCTGAATTATTTTAGGAGGCGGGCAGCACTCCAAACCGCCTCGGTTAATGCCTCAATTAACCGAGGTGGTCACTTTTTTTTTAACCAAGGCGGTTATAAGCACCCGCCTCGCAAAATTGATTAACCAAGGGGGTTGCTTATAAGGGGCCTGCCTCCAAAAATGACCTCATTTTCGAAGGCGGGTCTCTTATAAGCAACCGCCTTGGAAAAAAGGACGAGGCCTAGACAGCCTAGACCAGGCCCGGAAACTACTCGCACTATATAATGCAAAAGTTAGGGTTTGGACATCTCTCTCATTCACTCACACGTCCCCAACACTCAGCCGCTCTCAACACTCAACTGCTCCCCCATCCCGATGCCCGTCTCCTGTCCCTCTCCCGCTGCTCTCCCCTCCTCTTCCCCTCCCCATGGCAGTCGCGGCATCACCTCGCCTCCCCTCCCCATCCCCTCCACTCCCCATGGCGGTCGCGGTGTCCCCTCCCCTCCCCTCCCGGCACCAGATCTGCTGGCGTGGCCTCCTGTCGAGCTCCGGTGGCTCGGTGGTGGGGCTCGGTGGCGTGGCCTCCCATCCATATCCTAGCGGCACCCCCTCCCCTCACGATGCCAGCGGCGCCCCCTCCCCTCCTCTCCCGGAGGTAGATCCGAGCTCCGGGGGCTTGGTGGTGCGGCCTCCCCTCCCCATCCCGGCAGCACCTACTCCCCTCCCCTGCTAGCACCAGATCAGGGTTCTTGGGGCTTGGTGGTGCCGCCTTCCTTTAGATCTCAGAGGTGCGGCCTCCCGTTGGGCTCTGGTGGCTCGATGGCGCAGCCTCCCCTCCCCTCCTAGTACTAGATTTGGGCGCCCTCCCCCCTCATCGGATCTCGAGGGCACGGTGGTGAAGCTCGGTGGCGACGCTCGGTGGCAGCGTCCAGATGCAGATCTGGCCTCCCCCGTGGCGGATTCGGCCTCCCCGATGGCGGATCCGGCCTCTACGGTGGCGTGGATCTCGCACCCGATGGCGGCGACGTGGAGCAGGTGAGCTCACCGGTGGGCTCCAAAACAGGCTCACTGGTGGGCTTCGGGCTTTTTTTTATTTTTTTAATCCATTAACGGAGGCGGGCAAGACGACCGCCTCCGTTATTCACCTATTAACCATGACCTTTTGTTGGTGGTGGTTGGGTTTGCCCGCCTTCGAAAATGAAAAACAACCATCTCTGTTAAGTTTATTGTAGTCGTGTTGAATTCCTTTTCATTTTCAGTCAAAACCACTCATCACAAAAGTAATTTATGCAGCAGCATGAATGCATCAACATGTTGCTAGCCTTATATTTGATTTTAATTTCACAAAATTTATTATTTCCCTAAGTTCAATGCTCCCAAACATAATAAGTAAATCAATTTGATCTATTTTGAAGTGAAGAAAAATTTAGGCTGTTACAATTCTACCCCCCTTAAGAGAATCTCGTCCTCGAGATTAGATGGTGCTTACTCGAACAGTTGCGGGTATGCCTTTCTCAGATCCTCTTCTCTTTCCCAAGTTGCCTCATTCTCGGTGTATCGATTCCATTGCACCTTACATATCTTTATAATCCGGCTCCTTGTAACCCTTCCTGTCGTCACCAAGATGTTTACTGGATACTCCTCATATGTAAGATCTTCCTTAACAACAAGCTCTTCTAAAGGTATTTGCTCCTGAGGTACACGTAAACACTTCTTTAATTGGGAAACATGGAACACATCGTGCACACCTGATAATCTTTCAGGCAGCTCCAACTGGTAAGCTACAACTCCATGCCTCTCTAGAATCTTGAAAGGACTAATATACCTTGGTGCTAATTTTCCTTTCATATTGAACCTCTTCACACTTCTCATCGGTGACACCTTTAAGTACACATAATCTCCAACTTCAAAAGTCAAATCTCTTCTCCGAGTATCAGCATCACTCTTCTGTCAAGACTGTGCCACTTTCAAGTTGTCCCTAATTATCCGTACTTGTTCCTCTGCATTCCTCAGAACATCTGGCCTGAATACTTGACTTTCTCTCGTTTGATTCCAAAACAAGGGTGTTCTACACTTACGTCCATACAACGCTTCGAGAGGTGCCATCTTGAGACTCTTCTGGTGACTGTTGTTGTATGAAACTCTTATCCCAATTAGTACCATACTACAAAGCACAAGCTCTCAACATGTCTTCTAAGATCTAGTTAGTCCTTTCCGTTTGTCCATCGGTTTGGGGATGATAAGCAGAACTAAAATTCAATCTCGTTCCTAAGGATCTATGTACCTTCTGCTAGAATTGTGAAGTAAATTGAGTACCTCTATCAGACATGATCTTCTTTGGGACACCATGCAGACACACTATCCTTTCCATGTGTCACTATGCTAACCTTGCTCCTGTGTAGTTAGTCTTGACCGGTAGAAAATGGGCAACCTTAGTAAGTGAAAGGTCCTTGGTTTTGGTAATTGAGTGACAACCTCAGGTGGACTAATTGTGTTTATGTAAGATACATAGGGAATTAGTCCACAAGTGATTGTGACATGAAGGAGCTCATTGCATATGAGACATGGTATGGAGTCATGCGACTAAGGTGGTGAAGATCAAGATGAGGCTTGGCTTGATGGACTGGTTGCAAGTGTGAAGGGCAAGTCGGAGGCTTTGGAGCGATGGACCGTGGGGCGGTGAAGCTTGAGCAAGACTTGGCGCTGATGGACCGACGCAACAATGAAGAGCATGTGAGGTCAAGATCAATGGACCAACAAGGTCACATGATGATATAAAGTGGATCATATCATTTGTGATATGGTTGGTGCATGTGTTGCATCAACATCGGAGGAGATGGAGTGGAATGCGCAAGGCAAAGGTATAACCTAGGGCATTTCCATTTCACCGGTCATAGGTCTGTAGAGAAGTTGATGACCGGGTTTAGGATAGATGATTGTACTATTAAGAGGGGTAAACTTGTTTGCATATCGGTCATCTAGTGCCACTCGAGTGATCTAACTTTGCATCGTTTCTAGAATCGAGTGGCGTGGCAAGTTGAGTGGCTAACTCCTTTGAGAAAATGATTGTGAAAATGCTAACACATGTGCACAAGGTGGTGAACACTTGTTGGTGTTGGCACATTTGCGAAGGCAGTGGAGTTTGTGCGGTAGAGAGGGGATTCGACATTTTTCGTGGAAGTGAAATGCATATTTTCCACTACGCCAGAGGCAGAGAATTTCTCTAAGTCAAAGGAGAAGGAAGTCGGAGAAGAAATAGAGGCGAATGGAGGTCACTGGTATGACCGGACGCTGGACCAGATGCGGTCTCGGTATGACCGGACGCGTCTGGTCAGTGGCAGCAGCTGTGTGCGGCGCGGGGCGCTAGGGTTTGCAACCGGCGTGTTCGATCGCTCGCGGGACTAGCGTGTCTGGTCAGGCGCCTAGAGGGACAGCAGAATGCTAGGGGTTGATCGGACGTAGTGACATGTCAAGTCACGTTCGACCGGACACGTCCGGTCGTGCATGGGTGCTTATTGGACTCAAATTGTATGCCGGGTGTAACACGTCCGGTCAGTTGTGCAGCGCGTTCGGTCATGGCTTCGCACGCAGGGACTGTCCGCGACTTGCACGTCCAGTCGAGTCTGGTTGGCGCGTCCGGTTGGCTGATGACCGTTGGCGTGCAGTAACCGTTGGAGGATCGGTCGGCCGCGGTTGAATTTGGGAGGCAATGTGGACGGCGTAGGGTAACTGGATGTGGTGCAGCGCGTCCGGTCAGTTCGGCCGGCGTGTCCGGTCGATGCGAAAAAACGCCCAGTGAAGGGGTAACGGCTCTATTCGTTCATGGGGCTATAAATACTTGTGGTGGCCGGCCTTGGCCGGTAGCTGAGCACACTTTAGCCTTAGTGGCTTATGTTGTGGTGCTTGGGAGCCCTCTAACTCACTCATGCTTGATAGTGTTCATCGGATCAAGTGAGAGAGCGATTCTAGTGCGATTGTATTATGAGATTGCATCGAGTGGCACTAGGTGATCGTGTTGCAAGCCAGTGGTGCTTGTTACTCTTGGAGGTTGCCACCTCCTAGACGACTTGGTGGCTTGAGGCTCCATCGAAGCTCTCAAGAAGATTGTGCGAGGCTCCGGAGAAGCTTTGTGAGGGAGATTATGCTCACCCCACGGGGATCACGAAGAGCAACTCTAGTAGAGCATGTCATTGAGCTACCACACTTGTGGTAGGTTCTTGCAGCGCCTTTGGGAGGCTCGGTTGTGAATACAGATTAGTTGGCGAACCACGAGGTGTTGGTCGACACAACGGGGACTAGCTTGGTGGCAACCAAGTGAACCTCAGTGAAAAATCATCATGTCAACTTTGTGTATTTCTTCACGGTGGTTTGCATCCTCTCTACGCAAGCTTGTATTTACTTTATATACTTAAGTGCTTGTGTAGTTGCTCTTGTAACTAGTTTGCTTGTGTAGCTAGCTAGTTACCTTCTTGCTTGTGTAGCTAGAAGTATCCCCTTTGCGTGGCTAAATTGGTTTGAGTAACCTTGTTAGTCACATTGCTTAGTTTGTGTAGCTAAGTAATTTGCGCTCTCTAATTTGGCATTGGTTGCCTTATTATTGAGCATTGCTAGTGAGCTTAGAGGCTTTGTGCTTTTGCTTCACTAGTTGTGTAGGAGCTCCCTCGGTTGGCAAAGTACTAGTGCATAGGTTTGTGCAACCTTGCTCTAAAATTGGTTAAGTGAGCTCATGCTTTGCTTGGCACCTTAGTTGCTTAATTAGGATCTTTTGTATGGTGCAAAAGTTATAAATAGAGGGGTGTAGTCTTGGCTAGACCGATAAGTTTAATTCCACATTTGTTACGGTTAGCTGGTGCGATTAAGTTTTAGAAAGGACTATTCACCCCCCTCTAGTCTGCCATCTCGACCCTTCAGTAAACCGATCCACTATTACCCACATAGAATCATATCCTTGTTGGGTGCGAGGTAACCCAACAATAAAGTCCATACCAACTTCTTCTCACTTCCACTCAGGTATCTTCATTGGTTGTAGCAACCCTGTAGGTCTTTGGTGTTCCGCTTTAACCCTTTGGCATGTATCACACAAGGAAACATACTCAGCTACATCTCTCTTTAACCCATACCACCACTATCTCTCCTTAGGATCTAAATACATCTTAGTACTTCCAGGATGTATGGAATAAGCTGACTCATGAGCTTCTCGCAGAATCGCATCACGAATAGCCTTTACTTTAGGTACACATATCCTTTTCCCAAACCATAGAGTGCCATTCTCATCTACCCTAAAACCTAGTGCCTTTCCAATCACTACATTCTCTGCTATCTCCTTAAGCTTCTCATCCTCCAGCTGACCCTTGTGAATCTCTTGCTCCAAGGTAGGCGTCACTTCTAGCTCCATAGCATTAGTGATGATGCTTAAGTTCAACCGCTTAAACTCTACACATAACTCCTCAAGCATTGGTGTCGCCCAAACCTCATTAGCATAACTCTTTCTACTAAGAGCATTGGCCACGACATTTGCTTTCCCAGGATGATAGTGTACTTCCAAATCATAAACCTTAATCAATTCCAACCAGCGATGCTGTCTCAAATTCAGATCTGACTGGGTAAAGATGTACTTTAAGCTCTTGTGATCTGTATAGATATCACTCTTATGTCTGATCAAATAGTGTCTCCAAATCTTCAAAACATGAACCACAGCTGTTAACTCCAAATCATGAGTGGGATAGTTCAGCTCATGCTTCCTAAACTGCCTTGACGCATATGCCACAACTCTTCTTTCTTGCATAAGAACACATCCGAGTCCTAGACGAGATGTATCACAGTAGATGAAGAACTTCTTACTTAAATCTAGCAATGTCAACACTGGAACTGTAGTCAACCTCTTCTTCAACTCTTCAAAACTAGCTTGGCACTTTTCTGACCACACAAACTTGACATTCTTCTCTAGCAATACAGTCATAGGCTTGGTAAGCTTAGAAAACCCTTCAATGAACCTTCTATAATACCCAGCCAATCCCAAAAAAGCTTCGGTTCTCACCCACATCAGTTGGTGGTTTCCAATTCAACACATCTTCTACCTTGCTTGGATCCACTGCTATTCCACCATTGGAGACAACATGATCTAGAAATGAAACCTCCTTCAGCCAAAACTCACATTTGCTCCGCTTAGCATACAACTTGTGTTCTCTATGCTTCTGTAAGACTAACCTTAGATGTTCAGCATGTTTAGCTTCAGTCTTGGAGAATACCAATATATCATCAATGAATACCACCACAAACTTATCAAGAAATTCCATGAACACCTTATTCATCAAGTACATGACGTAGGCAGGTGCATTGGCCAATCCAAACAACAGAACTGTGTACTCATACAACCCATACCTTGTAGTAAATGTCGTCTTGGGTATGTCAGTTGCACAAATCTTCAATTGATAATATCCCGAACGGAGATCAATCTTTGAAAACACACAAGCCCCTCTCAACTGATCAAATAAATCATCAATCCTAGGCAATGGGTACTTGTTTTTTATGGTAACCTCATTAAGTGATTGATAGTCGACACACATCCTCTGAGTACCATCCTTTTTGTCAACAAAATTAACAGGTGCTCCCCAAGGTGAAGAACTAGGGCGAATAAAACCTTTTTCCTGAACTCTTTTAGTTGTTTCTTAAGTTCTTCTAATTCATTTACCCCCATTCTATATGGCCTCTTAGCTATAGGTGCAGTTCCAGGTAAAAGCTCAATAATGAATTCAATGTCACGATCAGGTGGCATACCTGGCAAGTCATCGGGGAACACATCTGGGAACTCATCCACAACTAGATCATTCTTGTTAGTGCTATCATCAAGTTCGTTCACTATGGCTGTTGGTGGTCCTTGTACTACCACATTGACACTGACTCTGTCCCCCTTTGATGTTGTCAGAACTACTGCCTTCTCCTAACACTGAATTACTGCACGGTGTTCCTTCATCCAGTCCATACCCAGAATAACATCAATGCCAGCCGTTCTCAACACTATAAGGCTAGCACTGAAGTCTACCCCCTTAGAGAAATACTAGCTGAGGGACAGCAATAAGAAGCTAGAATAGTACCTCCCAGTGAATTTACTAGTATGGGGTTTTTCATGGCACATAAAGGCAAACTATGGTTTATAACAAAAGCTTGCGAAATGAAAGAATGTGAAGCACCTGAATCAAAACGAACAGTAGATAAGATGGAGTTGACACTGAACATACCCAGCATGACCTCAGACGCCTCTTGTGCAGTATCAGCTAACACATGGTTCACCTTTCCAATATTTGGTGACGGCTAATATCTCCCTTTCTGGTTACTATTTTGGCCCTGGGGTGCCTGTTGATTTTGCTTCTCAGGGTAGTTATAAGACATGTGTCCTTCTCTTCCACAACAAAACACTTGGTGGGGGCATTAGGGGCACTAGTCTTCACGGGGGTAGTATTGGGGTTCCCTTGACGCGGTGTCTGCGGACACCCTGCTGCTGGTTCTGCTGCTGTTGATGCTAGAGCTGGTTGCACTGCAGGTATGGAGCATGGTTCCACTGATTAGATGGACCCTGGTTCCTCTGTTGGAAACCTTGCTATGGATTAGGGCGCTGATGAGTGCTGTTCCCAGAGGCCTGTCCCTAAAGCCTCCTCTTCTTAGCTTCCATTTCTTTATGCTGGTTGTCAATCATAATAGCGCGATTCACCAATGTCTGGAAATTGGGGTAGGTGTTGGACATAAGCTGAAGCTGAAGACCATCATATAAACCCTTGAGAAAGCGATGCTGCTTGTCAGCATCATATGCCACCTCATTAGGAGCATAACGTGATAACTGAGCAAACTTGTCACGATACTCCGCCACAGTCATAGACCCTTGCTTGAGAGCCCGAAACTCCTCCTGCTTAAGCTCTATCAGTCCTTCAGGAATGTGATACACCCTGAACCCCACCCTGAATTCCTACCAAGTGATGGCAGGTGCATTGTTGGGGCGGCCATACTCATATGATTCCCACCAGTCCCTTCATGAACTCAACACGCTTGTCCCTAACTTGGACAGGCGGCAGCCTCCCGGCAGGCTGGTTCTGAATATGCTGCATCATCGTCTCCATCAGTTGTGTTTGCATACTCATGAGTTGCTCCATAGTGACCGGGGGGGAGGGGGGTGGTGGATTGGAGTGAACACCTCGGCCCCTGCCTCTGCCTCTGTCTCCTCCTCTGGCGGCCATCTGTTTTCCAAAACAAATGTTCAAATTTTAGAGACGTCCAATTATAGATCACTTATAAAAGATAAAGAATGCAAATCTGAAAATTTCTGGGCGAGTTCCAATTATGGCAGTGCAGTAAAACAGCCATATCTCATGTTCCAGCTATCGAAAAAAGACGTTCTAGATATTTCTGTAAAGCTTATGAAATTGTCTACAACTTTTATTTAGAACATTTCCCCAAATTCGTACGTTAAGATTGTCAAAAACAGAGGTCAACCGAAACTATCCAGAATTATAGACAGCACAGAACTTCGATCTTGCAATAATCATAACTGACGAACTACAATAGATAAAATGTTCATTCCAGCGGAAAATGAAAGGTACCGGAGTCTAGTTTTGCCCATAAAAATTTCATAACATTTGGACATACGGATTTTTTGATATATTACAGAGAACACGAACTGCTCTGGTAAATCAGCAACAGCAGAGATAAACAATTCAACCCAACTATATAAATCAATATCCTTGAACCTTAAAATCTTTAACTAGGAGATCCATGAACAAGCCCAAAGAATCTCAACATTCATTACAAAAATTCCAAATCATTCAAAAACATAAGTGCAAACCAACTAACACATCAAGTTCACAAAGCACACACACATACATGACTCAACTTGCGCGACTAGCGTCTTTTATTACATAATGGACTCCAACACCTATGGCAGTGGTTCTTTGCATAGCTTCTCGTACATTCTTGGCATATCGAGGTTCACCCTATAATCATCCAACATCCTTTGGCTTCTCGCGGTAGCCTCCTTTTGCACCAATAATTCATCTTCGAGGCGATCATTCCGCCTCATTAGTTCATAGGCAAAGTTGACCATCACCTTAGTCATTGGATCTTCACCTTCCGGCTCTAACATCGCCCATCCAGTTTCACAACGATAACAAGGAAGGTACCTGTAATGATCATCCACCATATCCTTAAAGCGTCATGTGTGGAGGACCTTGTAGGCTTCAAAAGCCGCGTCGTCCATACTTTCCTCCATTGTGGCGTGGCTAACCTTGTGAAAACAATTCAAATAGACCTGATAGCCTCCCTTATCTACGTTCCAAACAGAGATGCGCACTTTGGTCATCTAATAGCTGTTCTCTTGAGGGTGCTTGTTCTCCACACAGAAGTACTCCACGGCGGTCTGCTTGTCGGAGTAGTAATCTTGGAGCAATCCCATTAAACAAGTGTACTCTTCCTCGGTCCATCCAATAACAGGGGGTGGAGCAACTGGTGGTGGAGTGTGGGATGCTTGCTCGGACTGCACATCCTCTGGGGCGATCTCCTGCCCCTGAGGAACCTCCTCGACACGCGCCTTCTTGCATGGGGCAATTCCTCCAGTGGTCTTGCGAGCAGTCCCCTTGCCACGGTACATCTACAGAATTAGACCAAGATCGAATCAGAATAGAAGCAATAATTTAGAATAGAATAAAGCGAAAGAAGCATAAATTTTTTTTTAATAAATAACAAGATGGAGGTAGAAGCATGAAGCAAGTGAAAGAAAAAATGCTAAATCGACCATTCCTAACTCGGCTTGCGTCCTACAGTCAACACAAGCTCTGATACCAATTTGTCACACCCAAATTTAAAGGGCAAATTTGTATATATACCATATGTGTGCCCAGGAGCCAATTAGACACATACAGAGACAAATAAAAGAAGAGTACCAAGCACAGTGCTTTATTACATCACGTATATGAATCCATTACAAGAATGTATCAAAGTCTAGCAAGCGGGAATAAATAAATAACTCCATGGCGCCTTCACAACCACAGGGACGGTTGACTGGTTGATCGCAAGACTAGTAGTCCTCGGGAAAGTAGTCATACCAATTGTCACTGTCACCTATTACCCATCCAGGATTTTTGTTCAAATAATGAAAATAGCAAGCAATAAGTACATCTCTTACTTAATAAGAATAACATGGGGAATGAAGCTCAAAAGGCTGACACAGGTTGTACTACAGTTAGCATTTTTATTAGTTCACAAAGTCAACCCTAAATTAGCATATAGTTGTGCTTAACCCCAATTGTACTACATGAGCATATAAAGCAACATTTTATCTCATCACTAGACATCAACAATAATAATCCTCTATTCTATGAGTTTTTCGGGCCGCTCGTGTTCATGAGCACGGCTGATATACCAGTTTAATACTCTGCAGAGTTTGTACACATTCACCACGAGCTGTGATTTACCCTTTCGCCCGAGGTAGCTAATCTCTTAACCCCCTTCCTAGGGAGGTCGACAGGGTTCACTATGAAGCTTTTCAAAGGTTTACCTAACAAGTTAGTAGCTGCTAGGTTTCCCCGGCAAGGGAATATAGAGCCCCCCTTCCGAATGTCACATTCCGCGCAGGCTATACACATAGGGATAGAGGCCGCACTATACTCAGCTGGGCAGGCCCCGTTTGCACCCTTTCAGATAACCACTGACAAGCTAGAAAAGGTCCTACTACCGAGCTAAAGCCAGAGCCATGTGGCACTCCCGGTTGTATTGTATGTCCCAGCTTTTGCCGATAGATAAGTCCTTAGGCAGGGCCAAGAGCATCATGATAAAGCCAGAGCTCTCTCACCCTATGTCCAAGTTGCTAAAAAGCAAGTTTTAATATGTGTTGCATATAACCATTAGATCATGTATAATTAAATTGAGTGCTAGCAACTACCCATATGCAAGTATAACCCATCGGTACAAGGAA
This sequence comes from Saccharum officinarum, assembly GCA_020631735.1. Classification (NCBI taxonomy): domain Eukaryota; kingdom Viridiplantae; phylum Streptophyta; class Magnoliopsida; order Poales; family Poaceae; genus Saccharum; species Saccharum officinarum. The sequence continues at coordinate 88,315,300 of CM036185.1, read as the reverse complement.
TAAGGTAACAAGTAACTAGAATATCCTTACGGGTAACAAATTGACACATGCATATGACTAACTAATTAAATGGTGAATAGTACAACAAGGAATCCCATGCTATACTTGGCTTGATCCACCAACTCCTGCTGGTCTTGCTGGTTGTCGAAGTATTGGCCTTGATTACCGTCGCAAAGCTCACCGTCTATACTCGATCGTCATCAGCAAAGCAACACACATACATCCACGCAAATCATGCACAAGAAAACAAGAGCTATGATTAGAACAGCACACCAACAGATGGAGAACATGTTTAAAAATATTATTAAATTATCCTACACTTTGCTACGAACACACAAACGTGAAAATCACCGAAATCGGATTTAAAACGTGGAAGTTATGGACTAAATGAGATTTCCTGTAGTAATTTAATAGATTAAATCTAACCATAAATTTCAACAGTAAAAAAAACATATCTAACAGTACCATAAACATGTAGATTACTTAATTACGAACCTAACGCAATTTGAACGGATCGAATCGGAGCTAAAACGAATAAATTATGATGAAAATGACTCTAGATGGCAAAACCGTAAATAACGCGAACTAATTTCGTATTAAAAATAAATCAAAATCTGAATTTAAATTAGCTGAGGACCGCGGGTTCGATTAATGGAAAGGCGAGGGGCTCTTTAAGAAAAGTGCCGCAAAAGGGTATGGCCAACTCTGGACCGTTGGATTAGATCTGGTCGGCGCGAATTATATTGGAGAGAGAGAGAGATGAGGTTGCCGGCCGGAACAGGAGCTGGCGCGGCGGACCTCCATGACCGGCGACAAGACCTCGCCGAAGTTCACCGGTTAAGGCCCTACGGACCACTACGGAGCAAACAGAGGGCATAGGGAGAGAGAGCGGGCAACGGCGCACTCACCAAGACCGTTGGCGCGATCGGAGGAAGAGGCCAGCGCGGTGGCAGGCGCTCGGGAATATGGACCTAGTGGCCACGGCTCTACTAAAAAACGGCGCAAAAAAAAGAGGGGAATGTGGGGATCAGCGGTGAGGCGACAGACGGGGTCACCACAGTGGCGGCTTGCTCCGGTAGGGCGAGAGCGGCACTGCGACCACGGTGGAGACGACCGGGGGTGCGGCTGCTTAAATAGAGCGGAGAGGCGCACGTGCTAGACGCCACAAAGCCGAGGAGCTCGGGCGCGAGGGAGCAGGATGAGGGTGGCGTCTGCTCGCTTTCGTCGGGGGGACGACCCTGTAGGCTGTAGCGGCGGGAGCAGGATGAGTCAGCGAACCAGAGAGAGGGAGAGCGTGTGCGTCCGTGCAACCTGAGCTGCGGCTGCAGTCGCCCAGCTGGGCCGGCCCAAGAGGGAAGTGCGCATGGGCCTGCGGGAGAGGAGGTGCAAGGAGCGAAAGCAAGCCGGCCGGTGGATGGGCCAGCAAGCCGAATGTGCCAAAACCGGTAAAGAAATTTCCTCTTTTTTGCAAAGCGATTTTGCAATTCCATTTTAAAAATATTTTGCACTACTACAAAAAAAATCTTTTGCAAGGCGTTTCTGAATTATTTTAGGAGGCGGGCAGCACTCCAAACCGGCTTGGTTAATGCCTCAATTAACCGAGGCGGTCACTTTTTATTAAACAAGGCGGTTATAAGCACCCGCCTCCCAAAATCGATTAACTGAGGGGGTTGCTTATAACGGGCCTGCCTCCAAAAATAACCTCATTTTCGGAGGCGGGTCTCTTATAAGAAACCGCCTCAGAAAAAGGGCCGAGGCCTAGACAGCGCAGACCATGCCTGGAAACTACTCGCACTATATAATGCGAAAGCTAGGGTTTGGACATCCCTCTCATTCACTCACACCTCACCAACACTTAGCCGCTCTCAACACTCAGCCGCTCCCCCAACTCGACGCCCGCCTCCCCTCCCTCTCCCGCTGCTCTCCCCTCCTCTTCCCCTCCCGTTCCCCTCCCCATGGCGGTCGCGACATCCCATCCCCTCCCCTCCCGGCACTAGATCCGCTGGCACGGCCTCCCATCGGGCTCCGGTGGCTCGGTGGCGGGGCTCAGTGACGCGGCCTCCCGTCCCTTCCCAGAGGCGCCCCCTCCCCAGCCCAGCGGCACCCGCTCCCCTCCCCTGCCAGCACCAGATCCAGGTTCTAGGGGCTTGGTGGTGTCGCCTTCCTTTAGATCTCAGAGGTGCGGCCTCCCGTTGGGCTCCGGCGGCTCGGTGGCGCAGCCTCCCCTCCCCTCCCGGCGCCAGATTTGGGCTCGGTGGCGCCCCCCGTCGGATCTCGGGGGCGCGGTGGCAGAGCTCGGTGGCGCGGTGGCGGCGCTTGGTGGCAGTGTCCAGATGCGGATCTAGCATCCCTGGTGGCGGATTTGGCCTCCCCGGTGGCGGATCTGGCCTCTACGGTGGCGTGGATCTCACACCCGACGGTGGCGGCGCGGAGCAGGTGAGCTCACCGGTGCGCTCCGAAACGGGCTCACTGGCGGGCTTCGGGCTTTTTTTATTTTTTTAATCCATTAACAGAGGCAGACAAAATGACCGCCTCCGTTATTCACCTATTATCCGTGACCTTTTGTTGGTGGCGGTTGGGTTTGCCCGCCCCGAAAATGAAAAACAACCACCTCCGTTAAGTTTATTGTAGTAGTGTTGAATTCCTTTTCATTTTCAGACAAAACCACTCATCACAAAAGTAATTTATGCGGCAGCATGAATGCATCAACATGTAGCTAGCCTTATATTTGATTTTAATTTCACAAAATTTATTATTTCCCTAAGTTCAATGCATCCACATGTAGCTACCCCTCCTAAAGCCAGAGCTGGGACATACAGTACAACCGCAGTGCCACATGGCTCTGGTTTTAGCTCGGTAGTAGGACCTTTTCTAGCTTGTTAGTGGTTACCCGAAAGGGTGCAAATGGGGCCTGCCGAGCTGAGTATAGTTCGGCCTCTGTCCCAATGTGTATACCCTGCGCGGAATGTGCCATTCGAAAGGGGGCTCTATATTCCCTTGTCGGGGAACCTAACGGCTACTAACTTGCTAGGGAAACCTTTGAAAAGCTTCATTGTGAACCTTGCTGACCTCCCTAGGAAGGGGGTTAAGAGATTAGCTACCTCGGACGAAAGGGTAAATCATGGCTCACGGTGAATGTGTACAAACTTTGCAGAGTATTAAAATTTGTATATCAACCGTGCTCACGGACACGAGCGGCTCGGAAAACTCACAGAATAGAGGATTATTATTGCTGATGTCTAGTGATGAGATAAAATGTTGCTTTATATGCTCGTGTGGTACAATTGGGGTTAAGCACAACTATATGCTAATTTAGGGTTAACTTTGTGACCTAATAAAAATGCTAACCGCAGTACAACCTGTGTCAGCCTTTTGAGCTTCATTCCCCATCTTATTCTTGTTAAGTACGAGATATACTTATTGCTTGCTATTTTCATTATTTGGACAAAAATCCTGGATGGGTAATAGGTGACCATGACAATTGGTATGACTACTTTCCCGAGGACTACTAGTCTTGTGATCAACTAGTCAACCGTCCCTGTGGTAGTGAAGACGCCATGGAGTTATTTATTTATTCCCGTTTGCTAGACTTTGATACATTCTTGTAATGATTCATATACGTGATGTAATAAAGCACTGTGCTTGATACTCTTCTTTTATTTGTCTCTGTATGTGTGTAATTGGCTCCTGGGTATACATATGGTTTATATCCAAATTTGCCCTTTAAATTTGGATGTGACACCGCCTAATTGAATGAGTTCCATTTACATGACCTCCAAGTCTTGCGGTGTCTTCATTAAAAAAGTGTCTGCACATATTGCAATGGATGATACTTGGTCGACTCCTACTGGACAGGCTTTTAAAAAAGTATTTGTAGCATCACCGTCTTTTTTCTAAGGGCAGCTCAAATGGTGCCTAAATAAGTCGTCCCTACAAATCCATTTGTAGAGTCTGCTGGTGTTATTAGCCGCCCTCTAGAAATGGCGTCTATTTGTAGGGGTGGATCTATATCCAACCGCCCCACCCCTCTTATAGTTTATGAAACCATACGAGAGAGATCTAAAATTTATGAACAATGTTACTGTCACTTTATTAGATGAATAAATGACCAAAATAAAAGTTGTAGATATTGATGACTTATACAACTTTGTTGTTTATGACTTTTTCAGCTAAAATCATTTACTCTTTCAAAACGTTGTTTGAAGTGGTTATTTTTTAAAATTCAAATTTTGAACTATGAAAACAAAGTCACGTGAAAACATGACCAAAATAAATGTTTTAGATCTCGAAACATTATAGAACTTTGTAGTTGACAACCTTTTCATTTGAATTCATTTGTCAACAAAAACTATGTTTGAATTTCTCAAATTTAAAATTTAGATTTTTCAAACGACCTCGGATGAAGAAACAACGTAAACGAAAGTTGTAGATCTCAAAAAGTTATGCAACTTTATAGTTGACAACTGTTTTATTTGAAATCGTCTTATCAAGGAAAACTACGTTTGAATTTTCAAAAATTTGAAATTTGAATTTTTAAATGACCTCGAATGGACAAACAACAAATACAAATCTTGTAGATCTGGAAAAGTTATGCAACTTTGTAGTTGACAACTTTTGATTTGAAATCATCTTGTCAAGAAAAACTATGTTTGAATTTCTCAAATTTGAAGTTCAAATTTTGAAAACAACCTCGGATGGAGAAACTACCAACCAGCAGCCACCCCTATAAATCGGATTCGTAGGGGCGGCTGGCCAACCACCCCTACAAATCAGCGATGTGATAGGGGCAGCTACCAAAACCACCCGTACAAAAGGTTGTGAGCCGCCCCTAGAAATTGTGTGTATAGTAGTGAGTACCAGCACATTTTGAAACAGGAGCAGTTTATTTTTGGACTGGCCATTGGGTACCAGCGCCTAGGTCCAGCCAGTAGAACCCCCATATGCCACCCAAAATTGCAAAGCCTCATCTGAATTTTTAAATCTCAAACCAACTTGAGGTGTTCACTTGTCAAGTTCTGCCATTGCCTTTCACACAAACCAGATTTGCTTTTCACAAAGCATCTGCTGTAAACAATAAATAGCAAATAGATCAAACATATCAATTCTAAAGCAATAAATAAGTTAGCCTATCAGAACTCAATGTGTTGAACTACTCAACTATTTGAATTACTCAACTATCTGAAAGAACTGAATGAACTACTGAACTACTCACAACCTTGTAAGCTCTGAAGTTTATATTTTGCAGATTTATTTTTAACATTGCAAGTCACACATGCACATCTACGAACTGCTAGTACTAGTTTGATTTCAGGAGATGAAAAATTGCTGTACATGAAGTGAATACTAAATACAAAGAATGTGACAGAGAAGAGGTTTTTGGTATTTTTGAAGTCCTCATGGAGCTCCTTGATGGTGTCCCGGGCCAGCGGCGACGCTGCTGAGCCGCGTCCCGGCTTAGGTTCCTGCAGCTCGGCGGCTTGACCCTCCATACAACGGGCGGCAGTGCAGGACTGCTCGGCTCCTTCGGGCGGTGGGGAACAGGTGTGGGTCGGCGTTGGACGGCTTGGCTCCTTCAGACAGCGAGCAGTGGCGCGGGTCCGCATTGGACGGCTAGGCTCCTTCAGACGGCGAGAAGCGGCGCGGGTTGGCACAGCCTGCCGAAAACCAGCACGGCGCGCGCGAACAAGCAGCCACTCCCGCATAGCTTCATGGAGGAAAACTAAAGTATCTTGTGGGAGAAAGCTGGCTATAGGGCCGCACGTTACGCCGTGACTTGCCCAAGGAACGTTACCCAATTTGAGTCCGGCCGACGTAGTCAACAAACGAATAGGGTAATAGTATATATGCATGAGGGCTCTGTAATTAGCGCCGGCTAATTAATGCAAAAATCTTCTTTTATTCACAGTCACATGGCCTGTCTGGCCATGTCCTGATTCTTAATAAGAGCTGAGTGTCTACATTTGCTCAGACTATACATACTTGGTGCAACGGCCAGCTGAGTCTCCACGAGCAGCAGTGTAGCTCGCTTTCGTTCCCCTCCGAACATCTTTGATCGCCGACCAGATCTGCCCATAAGCCGCTGCCTATCTATCTATCTATCTATCTATCTATCTATCTTTCTTTCTTTCTTTCTTCTGCTAATTATTAAGAGATCTGTCTTCCCGTCTTGATATGTGCCTGAAACTATATAAATCTAGCTTGCTTTGTCCTCGTTGAGCGAGCTGTTCCTCCAGATTTGTTGCGTGCCCCTTTCTGATCTGATTCTTTCTCGTTGAGCGAGCGATATAGAGCGAAACACATTCTGACCTGCAGCCCATTCCGGCATCATTATATATGCGTGCGTCCACTGTTTAATCTCGTTGCTAGCTAATTAAGCCAACATCTACTGTCTACTTCCTTAATCGGCTCTGTGTGCAAGTATAAACCATTAATTAAATGGTTTCAAATCGTGAACATTAACACACTCGTTAGGCACGACTTGTTATGCTTAACGGAGAGCCTCGGATCCTGGCTTGAATGGAGTGCTTATATTAGTGCACCTCGGCGCTTAATTACCATGACTTCCGAATTGTTTTAACTGACTAGCAGGGCCCACATATATTCGTATTTGTAGGAAGTACAGAAATGGGTGGAATTGTTGATTGTAATACTGAGCCTGGGTTATAGATTTTATAATATAGAACATTGAATAGTGGATAAGGTCTCAATCAAAGATAAGGCAAGCTGTGATTATATAATCCTAATCAACTGTATTTGAAGACATCCCAATATATACTATAACATCCACTTGCAGTCGCAAATTGGAGATGTGCAAATGGTGAGACTGGAGAAGAAGCTAAAGGATTGTAAGCCGACGAGCTAACGACCCCCACAGTTATAAGGGTTGATGCGTCATGGATGCTATGTTTGGAGAGGAAGCCGACGAGGTTACTCGAAGCCGAGCATGAGCATGAGTAGCCATGATCGAGGATGTCATGCTAGAGGTAGTCGTGATCAAAGTAGCAGTCAAGCTAGCCGATGTCAAGGCAGTCGCACAAAATTTTGTATAACCTCACCAGGGCTACCCCTCCTAACACCAATTAAGGAATCGATATGACAATATCATAACTATCCACTGTAGGATAGTTTGCCACCTGACATTATCATAATTTGATGAACTCTAAGGAACCATACTAAATCTTCTGAGACATCTGATCGACTCAATCTTCTATGGTAAATTTCAAAATGAGGTTAGGCAGGATAATGTAACAAAGTTGAAAATATATGAATTGAGAGAAAGATAAGTTTCCTTACTAATATGATGTCCAAGTCCGCTATATGTCATGTTCATTTCTCACCGTATAAGACCGTAACACTATAAACGTCTTGTGAGCTTATTTTTTCTGAAGATGCTGCAAATCTTTGTGGGAAGTGGTTAGTCACAATTTTTGTTTTAATTTCTTAGAATTTACGATTTAATTTTAGAATTTTGAAATGGTCTACACCAAAGTTTTATTTCTCAATGCAATATACAACTTTGTAGCCAATAAGTTTTTTATTCAAAGTCGTTTAGAGTTCCAAATATATGTCCAAAATTTTTAGATTTTGAAATGCAAAATTAAAATTTCCAAACCACATCGAATGTTAACATGGTCAACACCTAATTTGTAGTGGTTGACGTGATCTAGAACTTTAGGGTTGACAAGTCTTTAAGTTATTTACAGTCTCGAATATTTCTTCTAAATTATAACATTAAGGGATTTCTATTTTTTTATTTTTTCAAACAATTTAGGATGTAGACACTTCCTATGCCAAAGTTGTAGTGCTTGACAAGGTCCAAAAATTTGTGGTTCAAACTTTTTTATTTGAGATCATTTAGTGTTTAAAATATTTAATAAAATATTTTGAAATCCTAATTTACCCTATATTTGCCTATAAGTGATTGTGTAGTGCAGTGCTAGGGACGTATCATGTGGCATATGTAAATAAAACCTTCATCATGCTTCTGTGAATAAAAAAATGTCCTACGCCCATGTAAATAAAAAAATCCGACCGCACATGTAAATGGTACAGTTATGCCTCCATAAATAAAAACTTCCCATCACTGAAAATGCTTTGTATAATACCAAATCTGGTTTGACATTCGTTGACATTTGTTATGGCCAAGAGGTAGTCAACCAACTTACTATTCCTAATAATCAGAAGGCAACAATACAGCATCTTTCATAATTTTTGCAAGATGCTTTAAAAATGAAAAATCCTAAAAATGTTTGGAGACTCCATATCGGTCTTATGTTTTCTTAAAAGTCATCCAACTCTACCTTTATAACAACTGGTTAAAATAACGCCCTAAATATTTTATAGAAATTGCTCCTACACCTAATGTAAGCCCTTAATCTCTGTCTAAATTACCCATATATGTCATTCAATAAAATATAAAACAACCTCATAGATTTGCATGTAAATTATTCACCTGTGTCATTATTCAAAAAAAAAACAAATGTAAGCCATAAACCTACACGGTACCTAAATATATTGCACCTGCCGTATAAAATAACATCCCAAAATAATTCTACACGTGGTCTAAATTAATCAATCTTGTCGTCCTTGTTGAAGAAAAAAAAGAAGCTCAAGGTATGCAAGCATGATCTGTGTCACTATGCAGAAAAGAGTACATATGTACACAAAAATAATGATCATTATGAGTATCTATTAAATATGAAATAAGCGCCCAAAGTTTGAATTTTATTATCCTTATTACTAAAACAACTTCAAGTTACCACTAAATCTATATCTAAATTCCTCTCTATTTTTTGTCATTAATGCATCTTAACTACCTACATATGTCATTATTAATGCACTTAAATCAGCTATATGTGCCAATTTAGAAAAACATCTTACGTATTGCCATATATGCTTATAATTTATTCATTTTTGTCATAATTTTCACATTCTAGGAAGGGATGAGGGTATCAATTTTCATACCAAATACATAGTAGACACTAAAGTTTTAACTAAACATATGTTGAACATACATGGAGTTGTGATGCAAAGAGAAAATATGTGAATGGCACTGAAATGTATATTATAAAGGAATTGGTAACTGAACTATGTCACAGTCGGATAAAGGATAAAGATAAGAAGGTATATAGATGAATATTCCCTCCACCTTATATTACAATACATTCCAAATATTTTAAGACACCTTGAGGGAATATACTTAAATGACGCATGTACCCATGGATTAAACCTAATTAAGGAGTTTCTCCTCAAATCATAGTATCCTTTTCACAAACTCTATCAAATCTATGGGCAACATGTAGAATGTGTTATACTTCAGTGCAAATTTGGAAGTCATAATGAATTGTCTTCTGGGACAGAGGGAGCACTACACCACAACACTTTTTCACCGTCAGACATCTGACGCTAAATCTTTTTTTTATAGATGGATAATCTGACGCTAAAGACTACTTAGAGACGATCTGACGCTAAATCTTCATTTACCGATGTGTTGTCTGACGCTATAGATATACAGATTTAGCGCCCAACTATCTGACGCTAAAACTATGTACAACGTCACTCTGTCTGACGCTAAAAAGAAATGGGCCCCACATAGACCAAAGCTTACATTGACCCCCGCACAAATATTGGCATAGCCCGCTTGAAGTTTTGGCCTGGCCCACGTTAACGTGGAAACCCTAAACGTTTCCTTGCCCCTAGCCAGATCAAGCCGCCCCACATCCCTCCCACATTTCGCCCGACCCCAGCCCCCTCCAACCCTGCGCCGCCCACCCTTGCAGGGAAGCGCACGCCGCCGGCCATCCACACCCCACGCCGTTTCTCGTCTCGGGCGGGCCCGCACCGCCGCCAGCGCTCCCGGGCCTCCGCAGCGCGCCGCATCGCCACGCCTGTCCCGTGGCCTGCGCCGCCACGACCCGAGCGCCGACCTCATGGCCCCGTGCCCACTCCACCGCAGCCCCCGCGCCAGCACTCTGGTCCTCGCCCCGCGCTGCCCGGCCATCCCCTGGTCCTCGCCCCATGCCGCCCGGCTGCCTGGAGGATTGGACGGAGGAAGACCCGCCCGCCCCTGCTCCCTTCCTACGACGGTTGGAGGTCCTGCGCGCTCGAGGAGGCCCCCTACTCCCAACCTGCGCCTTGCCTGGTGGATTGGACGGAGGAAGCCCCACCTGCCCCTGCTCCCTTCCTGCGCCGGCTGGAAGTCCTGCGCTCGAGGAAGCCCCCTGCTCCCTTCCTGTTCCTTGCCTGGAGGATTGGACTGACGAATCTCAGGTGAGATAATTTTTCCCCTCCGGTCCCCTTCTTCCTAGGTGGTGGAATTCATGGGCGCTGGTGAGACTCGTTGGTCGGACTGCCTCTACACTGTGCAGTATGCTAGGAAGAATTTAGGGTTGTGATTCTGTGCAGTAATTATGTTCCTTGCTATTTATTAGTGATGTCCGTTCTAAATTTATGTATGTATGGTAGCAATTCTGAGGCTGCCTCGAAACAATGTCACTATCTCTGAAATTTTTACTGCATATGTGCAATAGTAACTAAGATATAAGTTGATTTGTGATTTGTAGTAGCTGCTGCAGCTATCACAACTCTGTGTTTAATTTCAGTATGTAACTCAGAATACTACCTTGGTTCTTATTTTCTTTGTGATTTTTTTCACAACAGTGTGGCATACTGAACAAAATGATGGAGTTGTCATGGTTATCACCATATTTTTTCTCTTCTTATGTTTGCAAATCTTTGTGTCACTTCGCTTTTATTTTCCAAATCCCATGTTTTCTGAACCTCCTTGTGAACAAAAAAATTGCTTCTGATTATGTTACATGGCCTACCAGGGATAACTCGTCTGGTGCTCCAGCTAGTAACTTTGGAAGCAATATACACACCCTTCTTTGGTAAGTACGAGACTAATACTTTATATAGAATTTTGTGCTAATCTTTCTTGGATCTGTATAGTTTAAACAGGAAATAGTCCAAATATTTTACCACTGAATTAACCTGTAATGGAATAACTGAATTCAGGAAGTTCATATACTACAAATGTTACAAATATTAGAAGGGGCGAAGCGAGGTTGATTGATAGAAAATACAAGCAATAGATTAGTAGTTCTTTTTTAAATGATAGTCATGCTTTGGTGCCTAAAATGTTGCCATGACATGGCTTTTAATCTACACTTGAACTCCTAATTTTCTCTCCAGTGCAGTGAGTACTGCATGCAGATAGAAATAGAATACATGTGGTTGTTCAATATATACTCAATTTGTAGTTAGTTGATTCAAGCTTTTGGTTTACGACTGACCTCAGCTTGATATGGTGGCAACTATATATCTTATTTTATCATGGAATATTTGATTTGACCTACATAAATTTTTTACCAATTCCAATCGCTAGTTTGATCCAAGCTACCTTGTGCATGAATTTCTTCATATACTCTATCACAACATTAAGTCGTGCATTAAGTCAGAACCTAAGTTGTGGTCAGTCTGTACAGACTTCTGCTGTTTTTTTGTAGTTGTCAAACTCCAAAGGTCATAGAACTATCATATTGTGTGGCTAATGATTTTATTACTTCTGAAACTACAGGCAAGGATATCAAGTTAGATGGGAAATTACATCCAGTGGTGGCACAAGATCAAAAGGGAAGGTACATGCTCAGGGATCTAGTACTTTACTAAGTTCAGCTCCAAGTGGCTTCTGTATGCTCCGAACTAGAATATATTGGACATCCTTGCCTGAGAGTTTCATTTGATGAAATGAGCTAAAAAAATAACAAAACCATCCTCGTGGGTATTGGGCTGCCTGTTCTGCTCTGTTATGAACTTATTATTAGTTTAGTCTCGGCCAGCACCTGTCACCTGACGTCGAGTAGTATAGACATGGTGGCAATTATATATCTTATTTTATCATGGGGCTGTTAAACAGACCCAAATATAGAGTTATGTTATATGAAGGAAATGCTAGTAATGGAACAGAGAAGACTACACTAAATATGTAAACCTAAGCTTGTGGATAAGCAAGAGTTGGGATTGCATATCGTTTGCCAGATAAGTAGTATATGTATTTGTTGTACTAATTTGTAGCAAAAATTCATCATTGATTTTGTGTCCAGATAATTAGCTCCTACTGATAGTTGTGATGGATAGCTTGTACTTAAATTGATGGCAAGTGTACTCTAGTCCTGGTTTTAGCCATCTACTTTTCCATCTAGACTTTCTGCAGGGATTTAAGCATGATATATCTATGAAAAATATATCTGATGATGAAAGCTTACTGGTTTAATTTGTGCAATTACAGGGTATTTGGGAGCAATTACAGGCTATTTGGGATAAGTTTCAGTACCAATTATTTGAGACAGTTGCTGTGCTTTCTGTCCTGCATATATGATGACCTTAGTCATATCTTTGATCTTCAAATTAGCAGGTCAACAGCAGAGGGACAACAACTCAGCATTTTGTTTTTGGTAAGACCATAGCTTTCCTGTCCCTTGCATGTTGACACGAGCTGCAGCTCACTTCAGTTTCCCTTCGTGCAATTTTGTACTTAGTGTGCTTGCCAATAGCGCAAGTGAGCTTGTGTTGCATTCTGTCACTAACAAAATTAAAGAAACGTCAAAAGCTTCTTTATATGAAGGAAAGTTAAGTTAGTGCCTCATGTAGCTTGCTGCTTTCTAGCTCTTTGTTCTCTGCAGATAGTACCCAGTTTTAGCATGTTGTCCTAAAGCTTGTTCCTCATCTCAGATTACAGCTATGCATATTTCCTTACCTATTAAGAGATTATCATCGGTCCTTTCATAAGCTTACCAACATGTTTATGCTTCCTTCAATGATCAAAAGGCTTACATTATGAGTTTCTAACCATGTGAACTGTAACTGAACTTTATCAGTAGGCTGAATTTTGCTTTACTTGATCATGGATCTATGTTACCTACCATGTTATTGATTCCATTTAAGGTTTTGATTTCAGGGTTTGCTACGGTGCTAAGGTAGCAAGTTTGTGGATGACTTGAGCTGATTTAGGTGTTGGTTAATATCTTTTGGATAGTGTTGTGTGATGGTACTAGATAGTATGGACTTATCATTGATTAATCAATGTTTCCTATTTGTAATGGCTACTTTGATCAAATATATGTCTATGAATGTATAGACTTAGTCATGGATCAGGAATCCTATTTGTATGGAAAATGTGCATGATGATGTTATATTGAACTTTGATATATTAAATAGCAGCCATGTGGTCTTTTTATTTTTTTAGTCCATCTAAATCATCCCGTTGAATTGTCTGACGCTATAAATACAGTGATTGTTGGATGGTCTGACGCTATATGTATGCCAGCGGGATATCTGACGCAAAACATTACCAAGGGACTATCTGACGCTAAAAAAATCCACAGCAATGGACTGTCTGACGCTAAAAGTTTGGTCTGACGCTATATGTTTTTAGCGTCAGGACTTGTAGCGTCAGCAGAAGTCTGACGCTATAAGTTTTTAGCGTCAGATTGTCTGACGCTGTAACCGCTTTTGGCGTCAGACCATCCAGCGCTGATTTGGGTGTTGTGGTGTAGTGGAGTATGATGTAAGAATGTGAACATTTGAGAGAGTTCCAACTGAACACTTGCTAAACACATACATGGTACGATGTAAAAAATTGGAGGCAGAAAGGTATATAATGTAATTGGCAGATGAAGTCTATCACAGGTAGATAAATACTAGAATATCTATTTGAGTACTACTTGAATATGGCCCCCATCAGAGAGAATTTTAACTACACAAATCTCAAACATTCATTGAGATGCAATGCAAAATGAAAAAAAACAAGACTATTTAAAAGTATACAAAGTAACGGCTGACTAAAGTATATCATTACTAGTTAAAGATAGAAAAGTGTGTGCATTTAAAAACAAATATGGGCAAATGAGAGAAAGACAAGGTAAACAATTTTGATTAGTTGTTAGCACTAAATGTACCCACTAATTTGTGGTCCATATGTCTCTTGAAATTAGTAGCATGTGTGCTCTACCTCTCCGTAGATTGAGCAGAAACCAGACAAGTTGCAAATAACTTATTTTTTAAAAAATAGAAATAAGCTGCATCTACAAATAGTGTCTGAAACGAACCGTCTCTAAAAATGTTTGTATCTTAGATATGGCTGGATCTAGAACCGCCTCAAGGAATGGATTTATAGAGCTTGTTGGATCTAGAGCTATATCTAAAAATAGGTACAACATAGTTTTAACACCCGGCCCGTTAGAAGCATGTTGTAGTTGTGTTGTTGGCCCATGTGACACATGAGGAGTTGTAGGTAGTTTGTTTAGTGACACCTTGAAAGTTTAGTAGGGTGAACATCAGCTTACAGTCCTTCCAAACATAGCACCTCCGAGTTAACCCTATTACATAGTGTGGACAAAAATGTGAGAGAGGTGCTATACATATGCAAGCCTGTTTCATGTGTGGAGCTAGCCATATAAGCAGATTTTGGATGCTAGCTGCTACATGTGCCCATGGAGGGGTGTACTAAGGAGTGGTTCTGGCCATCTGCTGTGTATGTGGTGAGCAGCTAACAACCTATTGTAGTTGTGTTTGTTGGCCCACGTGGCATGTGAGGAGTTGTAGATACATTGCAAACATATCACCTCCAGGTTAACCCTTTTACATGAAGCAAGGAATAAAGTGTAAGGGATGTGCTACATGTGTACTGGTCCGTTCCATGTGAGGAGCTGAGCCAAATAAGCAGTTTCTAGACAAAGGGTTTTATAGATGATCTCCAGAGCATCTGCAAGTGTCCGTGGATGGTTGTACCATGGGGTGGTTCTAGGCATCTGTTACATATGTGGTGAGCTGCCGACAGCGTCAGCCCTTAAGGGGCATGAATGTAACACCCAATCCCATTAGAAGCCTATTGTAGTTGTGCTATTGGCCCATGTGGCACATGAGAAGATGTAATTGGTGGGTTTAGTACCGCTTTAGAAGTTTAGTAGGGTGAATGCATGTGGTGAGCTGTTGAGGGTGTCAGCCCTTAAGAGGCATGAATGTAACACCCCAGCCCATTAGAAGCCTATTATAATTGTGCTATTGGCCCATTTGGCACATGAGAAGTTGTAGTTGGTAGGTTTAGTACCGCTTTAGAAGTTTAGTAGGGTGAATGCATGTGGTGAGCTGCCGAGGGTGTCAGCACTTAAGGGGCATGAATGTAACACCCCAGCCCATTAGAACCTTGTTGTAACTGTGCTATTGGCCCATTTGGCACATGAGAAGTTGTAGTTGGTAGGTTTAGTACCACTTTAGAAGTTTAGTAGGGTGAATGTCGGCTTATAATCCTCATCCTTCTGAGCATAAAACCTCTGTAGATTGAGCAAAAACAAGACAAGTTGGAAATAACTTATTTTTGTAAAAAAATACAAATAATTTGTGTCCATCCCAGACTATCCAATGATGGTGGAATAATACCAGTATGCATAGAAATACTAACATGCTTCTAGTGTGATGAAAACAATAGCACCGACCATATTACATAACTAGTTTTTTACATTTGTCCTAGACAATCGACCAAAACTTTTTGCCTATGTTTTTGTTTACATGTTGAATTCTCATTGTTAACACTGACCAAGGAAACCTCTAATGTCTGCTAATCCTCCCACATCTCTATTAATAACCCAGACAGTTCAACATACACTACAACATAATTGATTTATAGCTATGCCTCCATTTCTTAGTAGAGAGGAGAGGGCTCTATCTAAAGCTGCACCTACAAATAGTGTCTCAAAAGAGCTGCCTCTAAAAATGTCTTTATCTTTAGATATGGCTGGATCTATAACCGCCTCAAGGAATGGATTTATAGAGCTTGTTGGATCTGGAGCCATATCTAAAAATAGTTACGGCACAGTTTTAACACCTGGCCAGTTAGAAGCATGTTGTCGTTGTGTTGTTGGCCCATGTGGCACATGAGGAGTTGTAGTTGGTTTGTTTAGTGCCACCTTGAAAATTTAGTAGGATGAGCACCAGCTTACAATCCTTGTCGTTTCAAACGTAGAACCTCCCATAGTACCTCCCAGTTAACCCTATTACATGGTGTGGACAAAAATGTGAGAGAGGTGCTATACATATGCAAGCCCGTTCCACATGTGGAGCTGGCCATATAAGCAAATTTTGGATGTTGCTACATGTGCCCGTGTAGGGGTGTACTAAGGACTGGTTTTGGGCATCTGCTGTGTATGTGGTGAGTTGCTAACGACTTGTAGTTGTGTTGTTGCCCATGTGGCATGTGAGGAGTTGTAGATATGGTGGGTTTAGTACCACCTTAGAAGTTTAGGAAGGAGAGGGCTAGCTTATAATCCTTGTCGTTCTCACCTTTGGGTTAACCCTTTTACATGAAGCAAGGACGAAAGTGTAAGAGATGTGCTATATGTGTGCAGGTCCTTTCCACGTGAGAAGCTAGGCCATATAAGTAGATTCTTGACATATGGTTTTATAGATGGTATCCGGAGCATCTGCATGTGTCTGTGGAGGGTTGTACCATGGGGTGGTTCTAGGCATCTGTTACAAATGTGGTGAGCTGTCGAGGGAGTCAACCCTTAAGGGTCATGAATGTAACACCTCAGCCCATTAGAAGCCTGTTTTAGTTGTGCTATTGACCCATATGGCACATGAGAAGTTATAGTTGGTGGGTTTAGTACCGCTTCAGAAGTTTAGTAGGGTGAATGCTTGTGTGAGCTGCTGAGGGCATCAGCCCACATTCCTTGTTACCCCATATTGTCCAACAAATAGCAACACCTCCTGTCAACAACAAAACTTTATTTCAAGTCATCCTCTGTTTATGCCAGCTATGGGTAAAGGTTGTGAATATCTTGTAGTCCTAAAAACCAAGTTAGCAACCCCCCCCTTCCAAAAGGATTTCACATAATGTAATAAAAAACAGTTGATGGATTGTTGTGCTGCTAGGTTTGTTAGCTAAATTATCTTTTGTTAGAATAACCTCCCTCTCTATAAACCACAATTTTTTAATTTTGGGTAGTATCTTGAGCCACCAAACTTTGTGGGAAACCTCTGTGTCTATGTTTATAATATATATCTAGACACTGAATTTTCCTCGAATAATGAACCATTTTTTGTTTAGCAAACAAAAAAAGGCATCTATTTCTACATGTAGAACACATTTAGCTACACAAGCTACCAAATTTTGCCACTCTAATGACTTATTTTTCTACTAATGTCATTCGAAAAGTACTGAAGAGAATAAACATATGTAAGGTTTTCTTGAGTACCCCTTGTTGGGACCCCAAAAAAGGAGAGCATAAACATATGTAAGTTTTTCTGAACTGAATTGACCAACACAAGCCAACCACCCAAAGAGAGCATTTTCCTTTCAAACTTCACAGCCTTTTCTCAGTCCATTCTTTAGTTAGTTTCAAGTCTTTTAGCCCTCAGCATTAAATAGATAGTGGTTTCTGTAAGATAATGACTATTCCCTCTGTTTCGCGCTGTAGGTTTTTGCAATCTCCAATGGAATACTTCCACTATACTCATTGTTCTATTGATTTTCAAACACAACATCCATTTGGTATTCCATACTCAATATTGGGTCATGATAAATTTACAAAATAATATATATAGTTCACCATCTATTTTCATAGTTTCCCCTTGCATCCCACCTCTGTGTATGTTCAACATATTGATTGTTGAAATCATAGCATAAATTGAATTTTGACAATCAAATTTTGATCAAATTAGTTGTACATTTTTTTCATTCACATGTTAAATTAGAACTCTGACTGTACTTTTATTAACTCTCATTTGGTGTTTTTTCTATAAAATGGTTTTGTATAGGGTACACTACACCCTTAGTTAGTACAACTTCCTAAATCATCATTTTAGCATGCACCATACTGATTATGTTTTTGAATTTGTCTAGCAAAGATTATACTATCAATGTAGATATATTGCAGTGTTTTTTTCAAAAGTAATAAATTTATCTATGGTAAAAACTTGCAGACTTTATTGTCATGGATTAAAAATGTAATAAAGAATGAATTAGTAATGTCATTAGTATATGGTTCATTAAGGCATAGTTTTGCTTGATTGCCAAAGTAGAAATATTTATTTATTGCATATTCATGGTTTATTCTTGGTCTACATGATTGAAAGGTTTTCTAGATTGCTAGAGTGGGGTGAATAGCCTAAAAACATTTCTAGCAAATCCATCATACTAACAAACATGTTTGACAAAAAGATGGCCCTAATAGGCACTACTCAAACTTGCTCTAACAAGCTAGGGCACCCCGTCCTGCTCTATTCTAGTTAGCGAGCAACAACTTACGGAAACTAACCAGAAGAGCACGACTAAAAGACGACACTAACAACTACACAAGGAAAACAATCTAGTGAACAAGCAACTACACAAGCTAATGACTAAAACAAGTAAAGAGCAAGTGTAGTGAGGCGAAAACAACAACAATGATGAACACAAAGATGTATCCCCGATGTCCATGGATTATTGCTCCTCTGCTAGCTCAACGATCCCTTAAGATCAGGTCCAACATGAATGCAAGTGTGTGAGCTGGCAAATCACAAGGTACAAAATAAGTCTCAAATTCATTCCTTCACTGCCGGGGATGAGCACAAGAGCCTACAACAATTGATGTCCCAAGCACCCCACAATCTCCAAGTGAGTGCTTTAAGGGAACCTTCGGTGGTCTAAACCATGTGGCGACAATCACCAAAAGTAACAAACATTTGCAGCAATACTTTCCACTAGTACTATTACATGCAAACTCTCAATGCAAATATGCTAGATCAACTTCAATCTTAGTCTAATGCAGTCTCGCTCAAGCAAGCATATGTGAGTGGAGAGGTTTCTTTTGCTCTATTGTGTGTGGATTTCAGACAAAGTGTCCAAGAGGTCAAAAAACATATGGCCACACCTTCTATTTATAGCCCCACTCAAGAAACTAGTTGTTACTCCGTTCACTTGGTTTCTTGTTACTCTTCTCCAGTGGTACCAGTGTATTCCATTGCCAACACAGGATGAAACTATGTGCGAAGCAACCACGCTAGAATCACCCTTCGGTGATCTCTCCAGTGCTACCACACTGGAGAAAACTCGTTGCATTATAGACTATGGAGTACTATTTTGGAGGCTCTAGAACACACTGATATTCACCGCTGAAGTTTGCAGTGACCCCTGTAAATTTGCCATGAGCTGCACCTCACTGATTGTTGCCATGTGTCAGTGATGTTTCTCTAGTGATGTCTTCTCTAGTAGCACCAGAAGAGTAGGTCCTCGCTTGTTAAATTATATTGTGAACTATCCTCCGGTTCTACAGACTCCAGTGACCATTGGAGTTTTTCGGTGACTGCACACAATGAGTTTTGGACTGATCCCAATGGCACATAACATTTTGCTTAGCCCCCACCGGTGAGTTCTAATGAGTATATTAAGACTCTACTGAGTGGCTTTCTCAAACTTTTTTCATATGAGCTAACTCAAAATGGGTTCCCACAAGAACACCAAGACGACCCTTAACACTGAGTTAGCATTTTCAAAACATTTTTCAAATGTTTTCTCTTGGTTCCTCACCATGTCACTAGATCTAACTCATATGCAATGTTAGTGTTCACCTACTAGCACTAGAAACTGTCATAGCCACAAAACAACCCTCTCTGTAGTTTGTCTATCCATCATAAACCCATCCATTCACTTCTCTACGCACCTTGGCCATCAAAACAAAAACCTATTGCATATACTTTTGCCTTTGGGCTTTTGCTTCCTTCTCCATCCTTCTCCATCACCTTCCTTACCTCACTTCTTGAGGACTTGTACATGTTGATCACCATCTCCTCTGTGGTCCATGTCTTGCTCAACTTCAACTTGTGGACTAAGCACCTAATCATCTCACATGAGAAGCATTTGTCTTCCTAATGTTGTCACTTAATTACCAAAACCAAACCTATACTTTCAAAAGGCATTGATAATTTTAAATTGAAGTTTAGTAGTTTTCATAATGGCAGAGTTGATAACTTAGTTTCAAATTAGGGCTTACTTTATATCATTTTTTCACAATGGCACATGTGCATAGATAACAAAATAGATCTAATAGTTATTATTATCAATGTTGATTAGAGATTATTAGAAGCATACCCACACGTTGCTGTGGGAATTATAGATTAGTGGATTGCGTTGTATGTTAGCGTGGACAACAAAATGGTTGTGTTTTGCTGACGTGGACATTTACAATTGTATGTGGTGGAGGGTTTTAATTGCACGTGATAGTGCATTGCTGAGATGGACAGCTTGCATGTTGAGATACATAGCTAGTTATGGGGTTTAGGACTATAAGAGATATAGATATAGATATAAATATATTGAATAAGTGAACGGATCTTTCTGATTGATGTTAGAATATAAATAATTTTCGTTCTGTACAATGCCTCATGAGAATTTATGTCGATACCTCCAATTAGTAATAATATAAGACTACAAGCCAATTATGGCACCAGCTAGCTTGGCTTGGTACTCTGTCCTACGTACTGTGATGCTCCTATGGCAATTAATGCCTCATGCCACGCCACAAATAGTGTATGGCCACATACCACGGCACCCAACGCTGGGAACTCACATTGAGCCAAGAAGACACCACCACAAAAATAATTCCTGGAGACTCCCCCTTGGTTGACAGAGATGTCAGTTTTTTGTACCACCTCTGTAAATCAACAGTGCGTCCAAGGAACCATGCTTCTGAATATCGATTTTCAAAACTGAAAGTTTCAAGATGAGCACTTCTATAAATAGTTACGACGAAACAATTCATAAATAATTGTAGAGCTTTATGCAAATCTACAACTTTGTAGTTTACAACATTTTTATTTGGATTTTTTTAGAGTGCTAAAAGTATGTTTGATTTCCATGATTTCAATATCTAGAAATCCGATTTTGAGATCATAAAACAATTTATTGGTCAAACAATACAACGATGTTACGTATTTTCAGTTAACAATAATCAATTTTTCATTTCAAGTACTTAAGCTTCATTATATTTGTTGCAGGTGTTCAAAGACGGCATTGAAAAGTACCATTTAGGCCCTGATATGTTGGATCAAGCAGCACTAATTGTGAAGAAGTGTCATGGACTTCCCCTTGCAATATCTACTATGGGTGGATTCCTAGCTACTAAGCCTAAAACTGCCACTGAATGGAGAAAGGTGAATGATCACATTAGGGCTGAACTAGACATCAATCCGGAACTTAGGAGTATAAAGACAGTTCTTATGAGGAGCTATGACGGTTTACCATACCATCTCAAGTCTGCTTTCTTATACATGTCCATATTTCCAGAAAGATTACAAAATTAAGCAGAAACGTTTGATAAGGAGATGGATTGCTGAGGGTTACTGTAGGGAAATGCATGGCATGACTGCAGAGGAAGTTGGTGACAAGTATTTTGATGAGCTTTTTGATAGGAGCATGATCTTGCTATGTGAAGGGGAAATTCAGTATGGTGGGGCAATTGATTCTTGTCAGCTTCATGATCTCATCCGTGAAATATGCATACTCAAGGCTAGGGAGGAAAACCTTGCTTTTACTCTGGAGGAAGGGTGTTGTTTGAGCGATCCACAAGGTACAATACGTCATCTTGTCATCAGCAGCAACTGGAAAAGAGATAAAGATGTACTGGAGAGCATGGTGGACTTGTCTCATGTACGGTCATTGACGGTGTTTGGAGATTGGAAATCATTTTTTATTTCTGATAAGATGAGGTTTCTCAGAGTGCTGGATTTGGGCGATACCTTGGGGCTAAGAGATCATCATCTTGATCAAGTTGGGCAGCTCTTTCACCTGAGGTACCTTTCTATACGAGGATGTTGCAATATCTTCTGCCTCCCTAGTTCTTTGGGAAATCTGAGACACCTCCAAACTCTTGATGGTAGAGGTACAAACATAGCTAGATTTCCATCTACAATCACCAAGCTAAGGAAGCTAGAACACCTTCTTGCATCTGATGGTGATTCGGATGGAAGACAACGGGGACAGGAGGATGAAATAATGGATCAGCTCGATGAACATGAAGGATCATATTTTTCGTTACGTTTCTGTGGTGCAGTTTTCATTGAAGGTGTCGGGTTTGTCTTTCCAGACATGGAGGATTACCTAACTGATGATCCCAGAGTATCCTATAAGGCCATCACCAGGATTGTCCAAGATGCTTTTCTTTTGTGGCATAGTGAAATGTCAGATGACTCCAGAGGAAGTGTCGTCAATGAAAATGGTCAAATCAGATAGCATAATTGCTGTACATCTTTGCTATACCACATCCGCATGTGTCTAGCACGGACCCTCTTTTGCTTGTCTGTTTGCTGTTTCTGCTGGAGGCCACAAGCTTTAGGTGACGGTTTGAACAGGCGAGATGTATTCAACATACAATCCGCCTTCTTTAGGTTTGTATTTGGGGGTGTTGAAGCTCCTAGAGGAATGAGAAAATTGAAGGCCCTGCGCACACTAGGAGTTGTCAATGTTGCACGGAGCAAGACCACTCTGAAAGAGCTCGAAGAGCTTACTCAGCTACGTAAGCTTGGTGTGGCTGGTGTGTACAGCAAATACAGCAAGAAGTTCTGGTCTGCCATTTCTTGTCACAAGCAACTCGGGTCTCTGTCAGTGAAGGGTCATGGATTAGATAGTTGCTTGGGTGGGCATTTGCTGACCCCATTACACCTTGAGAGCCTCAAGCTGGAGGGCAAGCTAGTCAAAGTAAGTGAGTGGATCCATAAGCTTCACAATCTATTGAAGTTGCAGCTGATGCATAGCCAATTTGACACAGCTGTTCCTATGCAAGCTATTGGACAACTACCAAATCTTAAAGTTTTAGATCTGCGTTCTGGGGCTTTTACAGGGACCGAGGTCCTTTTCCATGGACCATCTTTCCCGAGTCTCATGGTACTGGAGCTCAGAGGATGGTATAATAAGGTGGTAATATTTGAAAAACAAGCAATGCCCAAGCTTGAGCTGATACATTGTGACTGTATCGAGTTGGAGGAAATGCACGGGCTAGCATTTCTCACAAGCCTCAAGGAAATTTGGCTGGGTAGCTGGACCGAAGATGGATTGAAGACAAATTTGCAGACCCAGCTCAAGGAAGATCTTAAACACGTCAGTCTGAAGCTGTTGTAACTTATCCGGTCGGTAGGACAAACATCTTCTGGTTTGAATTATCTATCTATGTGTCTTAGCCTCCATTGTCAGCTGGATATCCGGTCATCCAGTGTAGTCTCTTCTTGTTTTTTTTTCTATAGTCTTCGTGACACACCATGCCACATTTACTTGTTGTTTGACAGAGTTTTGAGTGTGAGGCAAGGTCGAAGCACCCTGGTGATTGATTATGAGTGTTGTAGGGGTGAAAACGGTTGGGATCCACGGATCCCTTTCTGTCTCGATCTGATTTCTACATTCAACATGTTTGATTTTGTATTTGCAGTTATCTTGATCGCATTTATTTTCACTCCTAGTGTTTTTTTAAGTAACAGGAGAGGCTTGCGGCCCTACTGGAATTTATTAAAGCAAACAAAAGACAAATAAATACAGAAATGTTAGAAATCAGAGCCCTACAAGCAGTTCAAGAAACAAAAAACAAAAAAGATAAACTCAATTACAGAAATTGTTCTAGCCATAAACTTATTGAAGGGAGGTACTTTTTCTTCGCCCGTATGATAACTAGGCCCAAGACATGTTTGAAAACACACTTGTATTAATTGATGGACGGTAGCCTCTTCTTGAAGGACCGAAAGTGGCGACCAGAGGGGGGGTGAATGGGAGCCTCAAATTTCTTTTCAAAAAAGTTTGGCCGCTGTCCAAAAACAATCCCCAAAGCACACCCACGTAGGTAAGTAAATCACAATCCTATAGAAGGCTAGATGTCTCCAAGAAACACAGCGTGACACTCAAGAATCGATACACAAGAATACCGCCGAGCAAATGAGAGAAAGAATATGGCCGAGCAGACCAATACAGGAACCCTCCACCTCTACATAAAAGAGGCAAGGGTCCAACCTTAAACACCTAAGCCAACAAGTAACAAAGATACTTAGAAAAGATCCACTCACCGCTAGCAAACCAGCGCAAAAAGAGGAATTTAAAACGGATAAAAAACGAGCTCAAACGAGGTAAATAACGCACAAACACAATGGAGCGGGCTCTGTTTATTGTAGTAGCAGGCGTGGCACTGCAGCGGTTGACCAGATACAGAGCTGTTTCTGTAGCAGAGACCGGTGTTACTGTAGCAACATCTGGTCGCCCCAGAAACATCCACGAGTCGCACAAAAAACAACCGATCTCCTCCGTTTCAAATCTGATTGATCCCAAGGTAGCTACGATGCTACTCCATGAAAATCATAGCCATACATGCCTCACAACTCTGGGAATCAAAGGATCTTGGTTCGAAAGAAAGAAAAGGACCCTGAAAAAGAAAACCACCCGATCTAAGTGCTCATCCCGATTTAGCTCAAACCCTTCAGTGGAAATCTTCCTAGGGAGTCATAGCACCTCAAGGAACAAACGGTTCACAAAAAGATCAACCACAGAGAGAGATAGAATGAGGGAAGAAAGGGAAAAACACAAGAACATGAAGAACAAAACGCAAATCACAAATAACACATCATAAATCGAATTCCGGAGGACACGAGGAGGTTAGGGCCTCCATTCCCGCTGCTGTCTTTGGTTCTTAAACAAATTCACCAATTTGTGGACCTCTCTCACAAGAAACCCTAAGGGGATGGGGAAACTAGGGAAGGAAGAAAAGGAAAATGAAAGAGGTGAGGGAGATGGGGGCTCCCTCATCCTATTTAACTGGGCTATTGCACAATCCCAGTTTTGTCCTTAGATATTTTGAGTCGAACCACATAACCCGAGGACGTTATGGTCCAACCCGAAGTAATCTTCATCTGACGGCCACTGCACCCTTCATGAGATAGCTTTGCCTCGACGCGAACTCCTCGATGCCGCCACGTGCCGTTCGTTCCTCCTCGGAACGTCCGCTCGGGTTTTCAGGCCCAAACCCATAAACCCATCCACCCGATGGTTTTGAGGCCCAATCCACCAAACCGCCGCGAGTAGCGTACTCCATACGTGTCCCCTGCCACTCGACATGTGTCACCACTGTCTTCGACTGGCCGTCCACCAAGTCCTCCTGAGCCCCACTCGACTCGCACGTTTGCCATCTTGACTCGGTCAACACGGTGACTCCCATGTACACTTGCGCTTGTCGAAGTCCCAGATGTCAGCCACCGCGGCTAGTCACTCGGCCTCCTGGTCCCTCGGTCTAATACTCACGTCCGCCCTTCACCGCTCTCGGTCCATCGGCACAGCACATCCCTACTTGACCTTCACCTCGCCGTCGACCACCGCCTCCGAGCTCCACACTTGCACACCATAAGCCAAGAGACATGTCGCACAACCCAACTCATGCCATGGTTATTCACAAACTCAACCTAGGTCGTGGATCACGTTGACAATCACTCATCATAAAATAAACTATAAGAGCAGATATCAACCTTGTATTCGCACTTCTCCTCTGAAAATGAGATTGTTTCTAACTATCCATATGCTCCAAGACATGATGATGATGATTTCCATGAAGAAAGATACCCTTAGCTGTGCTTTGAAGTCTTCTAAAATCTAGAACGGCCCCATAAATTGTGGCACTGTTAATCCTATCCAATTCTAGCAAGCCTTTGCAAATTCACACTGCAGGAACAAATGTTCTGCTATCTCCTCTTCTGAGACTTCACAAAGAACGCCGGTGTATGATTCTAAGTGCATGTGTTTCCATCTCAGGATATTTCGGGTGCTTAATCTGTCATTTGCGAGAAGCCAGAAAAAACTTTATGCTTACGTTGGCATGAAGATTTCCATATCCAGCTAAAAGTAGGGTCTACCTAGGATGATCCAACAAGATGTTTGTAAGCCCTAGTAGAAAAAACTCTTGCCTTCTCCAGATATAGCACCGTATATCATTGGCTTCAGGGGGCTTGATGTTCTGCATCACTCCTTCTAACAGAAGAAAGGGATCAAATGCTTCTACTAACAGTGGCAGATTGAAAAGTTCTATCAGGTTTGGGCTCATCTTGGCATCAACAAGTGTCAGGCTCGGCTTATTGGTGAAAGAGTAAAGTTCAGGGAAAGCATGCTTTGGGACAGATTGAAAAGTTCAATCAGGTTTGGGCTCATCTTAGCATCAGCAAGTGTCAGGCTTGGCATCTTGGTGAGAGAGTAAAGTTCAGGGAAAGCATGCTTTGGGACCTGACCATACCAGAGATCATCCCAAAAAAGACATGACGATCCATTTTGCACAGATAACAGAGCCATACCTTTGAATTGATCCAACAACTTAAGGATGTTTCTCCACCAGGAGGACTAATGAGGACATACCAACCGTGCATGCTAGCTCAAGTCCAAAAGATACAAATCAAGGGCCACTTACAAGCTGTGCCAAGAAACTACAAGTGCAGGTGAATTCATTCCTAACTGATTATAATTTTAAACACTTTTGAGAATGTTATACTGCCTAAATGTCCTATCTTGATGATGCTTAGGTTTACACATGAAGAAGTGGAAGGTACATGGCCGAAGGATCAAGACACAGTTCTACAAAATAGGTCTATTGGAAAAGTAACACGGACAGACCACCACACCTAGGAAAAAGTAACACGGATGACAAGTAACACGGACAGATGACCAGACCCAGGAAAAAGTAACACTGAAGGTCAATAGTCTGCCAGGGGTAGAATTTGGTATAAATTTTCATGAAAACTGTATGAATCTACAAAGTTTTAAGGTACATGCTGCACATGGCTGGAAAGCTCTTGGAGTCTACTTTCACACCCAACAAACGATTCATCATTTGGACTTCCCAATAAGGAGTTACGGATAGATTAGTGGACACTACTCTAGAGGCCAACAGTCACGCGAGACCACTTTGGGAATCTATCTCATGGTGACCTTTCACATTGCCTATCTTCAGAAACTTCATTTCGTTTTCACACCTACCTAGGAGGGTTGTTCCTAGTATAAATATCCCCTGCCTCTAACCTATTAGAAACCTTTTGATGATTTGATAAACTATATGATATTGCAGCCGAGCTGCCGAGTCCCTTACTGAAACCTTTGTTCTTCCTTGTTCTTCTTGGATTTGTGAAGTGATTCCTTTAGGATCCCCTAGTTCGTGCTCTACGGTTTCCAGTACGGCGGCACCGTTTTGTGTGGATTAGTTTAGAATTGTTGTTCTGCAGTTGTTTAGAGATCGAGTCGAAGTCTTCGCGGTTTCAGTGCTTCTCTCCCCGTTGCTTGGTCACATCCAACCTTTGTCAGATATAAAGCTAGTTATCCCGTTGTTCACAGCAAGTTATCTACATTCTTCGACCTACTGTCGTGAAGATCGGGCCACCCCCTAGGATGTTCGTTATCAACTCGTATCAAAGCTTTCATTTTCATGGTAGGTCTCACATCATCCACATATTTACCTTTGATTTATCCATCGATTGTTACTGTTTTGTTCATCACCTAAAGTCCACTGAAAAAGCCAAAAAAATCCTATAGCCTTTTCCATGGTACTGTTACCTTTGTGTTGTTTTGTTCATCAAGTTGCTTGTCACCATCTTCACATATATTGTGTTTTTTTAGTTATTATCCGTAACCCGGTTAGTGCTGAAAAAAATTCAAAAAAAGAGAGAAGAAAAAAGAAAGAAAGATTAAAAAAAAGAGAAGTGAAAGAAGTTAAAAGGGGGTTGTGCTACGATTTTGATTGCTGAAAAATTGAGTTCTGCATATTCAAGTTTGTGGTGATCTAAATAGCAGCAATTTCATATCTTTGAATGGGAAACATCACTTGGTTTACAGTACCGTAGCCTCCCTTGAATAGCCATCTATGGCTCCACCAAAATCTGAGACCGGGACGTTCGACTCATAATCTTTGCGACCTTTCAATCACATCTATTGAACTGCTACACTAGCACTCTCACTGTCCTTGATAACAAGAAAGAGCATTTGTAAGTAAGAGGTGAGGTTGTGTGATTCCACAAATTTACCTATTCCATTTTTTCTTGCATAAGTTCTAACATGTCAGGATCCAATTTGAGTTTTCGTGGTGGTCGATATGGAGAAAAAGAACCACCAGTCTCGTGGGCTGAGTTACGGCAACTACAAAATTTACTAGTGGAGGCCATGGAGAAGATGTTCGATGAATGTCTTCCTGTGGTGCGCGGTCGGGCTAAACAACATAGCCCAACCAATTCCCATGGTGGTCTATTTGGCCATTGTGGACAGCATGGGAGACTTGCTCGTGGGAGTAGTTTTCACCCCTGTGTGCTCCTTGATGATGAAGATTATTGTGTGTCCACCAAAAGAAAAATTCAACAAGAGATACGAGGAAGGTCCTATGGACAGCAAATCCATATGAGAAAGAGTGCCACCAACCAAAATTGAGTATGAGAGTTCAAAATGAAAGGATGAGAGATTCCACCATATGTGAGGAGAGCCACAAAATTCTATGCGAGAGAGATACACAAAAATTGAATGAAAAAGAAGATGAATCATTTGAGGAATTATTTACTACTAACATGATGATACCTTCTTCTAGTCTTGTTCCTTGTGTGATGCAAGCTCATGAAGAAAAAGATGTGGTGAATTACGGCCAGTCCCCAATATTCGATGAGGAAGATCAAGTGATGACCATGAACAGCGATACATATGTGTATGTTGCTTCACAAGATGTTGAAATGATTGTGCGTCAAAACCTATGTGAGAATGAGAGTCACAATGCCAAACTGAGAGTGAAAACAAAAGCGAGTTGTGTGATTCCACCAACTATGAGGTTGAGAGCATCAAACATACGTGTGAGAGATACACCACAGGATAGGCCACAGAAAAATGGAGAGTTAGAATGCAAGTCATGTGAGGATAATTTTAAAACTAACACTCTCATCTCTACTCCTAGTGTTGTCTTTCCAAATGTGCAGCTTTGTAATGAGAATAAGGAAGAGATGGCTGTTCATGACAACTCCATACTTGTTGAGAGAAGTGTGAAGGTAGCCATTCATCCAAACCAATTGTGTGCTGCCCAAAACATGAACCATTACGAGGAAAGTGGTAAGACTATACAAGCATCATCCATGATAATTGCACCACCAAAAAGTCTAAAAGGTAATGAAAATAATTCAGATCTGAGTTTGCATAATAAAATTATGAGTAATTGTGATAGGACACATGGTTGAAATGGAGTTGACCATTCACAAAAAGTTTATGCTGATTTGATTATTTCACATGTTCACCCGTGTGCTGAAATTTTGCAAGTTGATAACCAATGTTCAATCATACATGATCTTTTCTATGCTTTGATATGGTTCATATACATGATACTCTGCACTCATATATCTAATACTTTGCATGCAAATAAATTTGGTAATGTGAAAATGTACACTCATGATGAATACTTTGCAAAAATATCCCCTTCCACATGTGTGTGTATGTCATGTTTGACAGATGTGTTGAGATCAACAATGGAGGTAAAAATTCGGACTTTCAAACCATGGTGCATATAGAATCAATTGAGTTAAAAGGTATGGAAAATAAATCAAATCTGAATTTCAGACACATAATGAGTACCTGTGATGTTACTGTTTCAGCAATAGAACATAATCAAAACCTTTGTGCTGATTTAACTGAATCTCATGTTGATACAAGTGTTGAATTTTATTTTGATAAGAGTATTTGTGCTTTGAATGATCCTTGCAACACTTCATATACCAACAAACTTCACCTTGTTCAGTTGGTTACATGTGCTGGTTTGTTTTCAAGGATATCTCCTACAGAATGTTTGTGTTATACTATGCATAGCATGCCTATCGATATTGATAAAATGCTTGAGAAAATTTCTGTGATAACATTCTTGAGTTTTTTGAATACTGCTCATAGCTGCAAGTTTACATTTGTTTTGATTGAAGAACATGTTGTAGATACCTTCCATGTTCATGCAATTTGTGTAACATATGACAAGCTTGCTGAATCAGAGTAAAAAATGTTGAGTGAAAAACAAAGTGGTAAATCTTCTGAGATGAAACAATTGATTGGTGCTTGTGATTTCGAACAATTAATGTTGTCACCATGTTCATTCCATCCACTGAAAGGAAGAAATAATGTACAAAGCAATGCCGGTACACACAAAAATTGTTCATCCACGTCCTGGAGCATTGAGTTTGAAAGGTATACTTCTAAACCCATGAATAAATTGTGCTGCCACAATAATTTTTGGAATGCTATGAATGCTCAACATCCATTTGATGAAAAGCTTGATCTTGCAAAGGTAAAAGGTGATAAAATGAATCAAATGATTGGGTTGGAAGAAATTTTTGTGCTCCCATCTTCGAAGCTATTTGTAGGTTCACCAAAGTTGAGACAATGTTCCTTACATGGAAAAGGAAATAATGTGAATAGGAATCGTAAAGAAACAAATGAAAAAACCAAAATAAAATATTATTGGAATTATCATGTATATCCATCCTCTATTTTGTCTAGATTGTTTTTAGGTAAACAAAAGTGGCAGACGACTTTTTTTAAAGGGAGGGAGGATGATGAGACCATGCCAATGACATCAACATTCACCAATAGTTCTAAGTCGATGCAAGGTGAAAGCTATACTTAATTTCAGATCATTTAGGTATCCACCTATAAGACTACTACTTGGTTTATATGATTATAGATTCAAACACCTTGCTGTGATGGAAGAAGAAGATCGTGATGTTATCACAACACTACAAGTTGATGGCCTAACACAATTCTTTGGACCGCAAGAGTTAGATTTGAGGACGACTCCGTTTCAAGAGGGGGAGGATGATGAGGACATGCCAATCATGCACGCTAGCTCAAGTACAAAAGATACAAATCAAGGGCCACTTACAAGAAGCCATGCTAAGAAACTACAGGAGCAGGTGAATTCATTCTTAATTGATTATAATTTAACACTTTTGAGAATGTTATACTACCTAAATGTTCTATCTTGATGATGCTTACATTTACATATGAAGATGTGGAAGGTACGTGGCCGAAGGATCAAGACACGGTGCTACAAAATAGCTCCGTCAGAAAAGTAACACGGACGGACAACCGGACCTAGGAAAAAGTAACACGGATGACAAGTAACACGGACGGACGACTGAACGTAGGAAAAAGTAGCGTAGAAGGTCAATAGTCGGCCAGGGGCAGAATTTGGTACAACTTCTCATGCAAAATTTTACCAATCTACAAAGTTTCATGGTGCATGATGCATATGACTGGAAAGCTCTTCGAGTCTACTTTCACACCCAACAAACAGTTCGTCATTTGGACTTCCCAATAAGAAGTTATGGCTAGATTAGTGGACACTGCTCTGGAGGCCAACAGTCACGCAAGACCACTTTGGGAATCCATCTCGTGGTGACCTTTCACATTGCCTATCTTCAGAAACTTCATTTCGTTCACACCTACCTAGGTGGTTGTTCCTGCCTCTAAGCTATTAGAAACCTTTTGATGATTTGAAAAATTGCATATATTGCAGCCGAGCTACCGAGTGCCTTACTTAGACCTTTGTCCTTCCTTGTTCTTCTTGGACTTGTGAAGTGATTCCTCTAGGATCCCCTAGTTCGTGCTCTACGGTTTCCAGTACAGCTGTACGGTTTTGTGTGGATTAGTTCCGGATTGTGGTTTTGCGGTTGTTTGGAGATCGAGTCAAAGTCTTTGTGGTTTCGGTGCCTCTCCCCGTCACTTGGTCATATCAAACCTTTGTCAGGTATAAAGCTAGTTATCCTGCTATTCGCCGCAAGCTATCTTAAGTTCTTTGACCCCCAGGACGTTCCTTATCAAGGACCCCTTCTTAATATGGCTAGGAAGTTTCCTGCCATGCCTGGTTTTCAAAAGAGAACCAAGCACTCATCATATTTGTGCCCAGGAAGTCCATACATACAACCACAGAATAGAAATATCAGAAAAAACAGTGTTATAAAGGGGAAAACATAATTATATTAATACTTACAACTATCAGAGTATCATGGAATGGTGGCTAAACTTCTTCTCTGGCTCCAATCTTCTTAGGGACGGCTGACTGGGGGCTCCGTACGCCAAGCACTTCTGTTAGTCTTCAGAAACTCCTCAGCATCTTTGTCCTTCTTCTGAGCAGCACCTTACTACACACTGGGGTTGTGGGGGAAATAGCAAGGGTGAGTCCATGTCGAACTCAACAAGTGCAGGCAGAAAGTATATGACATGCAAGGCTATAACAAAGGAAAAGCTGACACGGTTCGACTGCAGGTAAGCATTTTTAGTTGATAACTTTTATTAAAACAACCTATTACTACTATGAGTAGAATATCCCAAACCTTAATTAAATGGAGTTAAGTTAACAATATTATTAATCATTATCATTATTATTATCACCGAGGTAGCAACCTCAAATAGTAACTCAGGGTAGCAACACCAATAAGAACACACGGGATAGACATCCCAAATAAGAACACGAGATAGCAATCCCGCCAAAGCACGAGGTAGCCACCTCCATCCACAAATCTGCCTCCATTGTCCATTATAAATCCAATTTCTCATCGTGTGAGAGTCTGGGCCGCTCGTGTCCGTGAGCACGGCTGATATATCAGTTTTACACTCTGCAGAGGTGTGCACATTCACTCCAAGTCATGATCCCCATTTGCCCGGGGTTTGCAAGGCCCAAAACACTACCAAGGTGAGCAAGCAGGGTTTCACTATGAGACATTTCATAGGTTCCATAAAAGTAGGAGGCAACCCGCTAGGGTCTGACTAGGGCGCATGGTAACCATCCTTATAGCCATGAGACCAGCATTACCACACTGTGAAACCCAAGTCTCCCTATGCGCCTACCCGGTAAGCTACCAACCTACAGTCGGAGGTCTTGCTAATTTGTCAAGACAGAGCCATATAGCTTGGACCTGCATTGTAAGTCCTAGGTGGCCACTCCACAACTAAGTCCTTACGGAGGGCGGCCACAGGTACCCCCAAAAACCAAGCCAAGCTCCAGGACCCGTTCCCCCTTTCACCACCATAACCACGATGCTCGCAAGCATCACAACGCCTCCATCTTCGTCACCGCAATGACCATAATCACCATTAATCATCTTAGTCATCATTGAAGAGTTCATTAGGCAATATTATTATTTTCATTAACATGTGAAAAGGTGAGTGGAGTAGCTAAGCATAACTACAATTAGATACACTACCCAAATATAGAACCTCAGGTACATAAGGAATAATAGATAGGGCTAGTCAGGTCCTTAGGGTTTTGCAGTATTAGACACATCCAATGAAAGTAAATTACGTTTAATGAATAGGTACAACATGATCAAGGGGTGCCTGCACTTGCCTCTTTCCCCAAAGTCTAGCTGCTTAGAATCTTCAGCTGCTATCTTCTGGTCTCCAGCTTCTGCATCGACTATCGGTCCTCGGCTCCTGGTCTTCAGAGCTGACGGACCACGCTTCCTCTAATCGCAGCAACCAAGCAATACAAACAGACAAACAACAGACACGACTAAGAACATACACCAATCAAAAGAGACACGTTAAAAGAGAGCACACTAGATGGCACGGTGCTACGATCATGAGAGCACAAGAGCGATGGAGAACGGAGCTACTGTTTAAGAGGACACGTCTATTGGGGATCACAATCATAATGGAGAAGACAGTCATGTTCTATTTATAAATATCTCTAAATATTTAGGTCATTTAAATATTTATAATTTAGAAAGTATAAAACTGGTCAGAGCAACTAATCGAATCATGCTGTGTTCGGAGGTTGATGTAAGCAAGCCATAATTGAAAAGGCATTTATGTTGATATTAATCATATTAACATTTATTCATAAAAAGACAGGATATAAACCTAAATTACTTTTAATTCAAAAGGCATTGAATAAATATTAATCAAACTACATCTACCCTGACTTTATATGAATCATGTTTAAACTAGGCAAATTATAATTAATAAATACATATTTAAGTTGACAAGTAAAAGGTCGATATTGTCCTATGTTGCTTTTATTTAGAAACAAGTTTGCGTAATCATTAATCAAAGTAACAGGATTAATTTCATTAACATGTGACATAGTAAATGTTGCCCCTAGCACGTAGGTTACATCGGCACGATTCACCGCGCAACAACAATGGAATTATAAGCCTTGATTGATTTAAATTCGAAAGCTATTAAATAAATATAAATCAAATGGCATTTAAGTTAATAAATTCACAATTGAGTTACATGATAAACGTTAGCAGTACTGCATAAAGCGTGACGATATGGAACTAACGCAACTTGAATGAACTAAAACGGACCTAAAATGACTAAACAGCGGAGATAAAACGATTGATGACAAAACTGTAAATAGGAGCATCTTCTACCTTGGGCCATCTTGCTCCTCACGAATGTGGCCATGGAGATGGTCTGCTGCTGCTGCTCGCGAGCAGGGAGGAAGGGTAGGGGCAACCGGCCGACCGCTGTAGACGGTGGCATGACTCGCCAGGCCGCGAGGCCTGCAAGGCGAGGCTGCCCACGGGCTCGCCCCGAGCAGGGCACCGAGCGGCGGCGGCCTGCTCTGCTCGCCCGCACAGAAACGTGAGGAAGGGGCCCTCGGCCCGGGCAGCGGGGAGGGGCGTGGGGCGTGCGGGTGAAGGCCAGGGGTGGCGGCGCCAGCCCCAAGGTAGGGAGGGCATGGTCATGGTCGGAGATGGCCTGAAACAGAGATGGCCGGCCATGGAAGAGCTCGTTGGAGACGAATCTGGATCAAAGGTAAAATGATGAAACGGTGATGGATTCACGAAACGAAAGGCATGCTGGTGTAGAGGAGATCGAGACAAACCTTGCAGTAGAAACTGAATTCGCTGGAGATGAAAAGTGTGGCCGGAAAAGCTCGCCAAACCTTCGCCGGAAAAGTTCAACATGTAAACTTCGGCACCCAATCTGTGTTGATGGGAGTGGTGGCTCATGAAACGGGCTATACTTCTGGAACAAATGCGTCGATGGCTACACCGGTATATATATAGTTGTAGGGTTTGGAAACATTTCAGAATTTCTTAATTTCGGGATTTATTTCCTGTTTAAAAATAATTCCAAAAAATTCCTGAAATCATATTTAAGCCACAAAAAATCACAGGAATTAGAGAAAATTCTGAGAAAATTTCCTAAGGTAGATATGAACATGATGGATCAAAAGAAAGAGTTTGGAACTCATGAAAAGATTATTGAGATGATCGAGGAAAAAGATTAAGCTCAAGGAAAAAGGAATTTAATTCCAGAAGAGGTTGGAAAATTTCCCGGAGAGAAAGAAACGTCGTCATATCGTATTTTGAAACCATTTGCACTTACAAACACCAAGAACAAACATCAGACAAGCACCACATCAACAAAAGTCCGTCAAATTAATTCCAAAACGTTTGATAAACACCATTTTTATTTAAGAAAAATATACGGAAATCTAAACTAATGTTGACAATTTTTATCCAAATAATAAAATCCTTCATTTTATTTAGTGTTTTCTAATAACAGCCTAAAAAAGAAATTTTGGGGTGTTATATTTCCCATTATTGTATTGTTTCTCCCAAATGAGATTAACCTAGGGGATATCCACTCTATTGAAAAGTTTATGCAGATTCTTGATCAAAAGGGCCAAATTCTATGTTTTCAGGTCAAGCACTCCAAGGCCTCCCTCAGACTTTGGCTTTGTGACTAGAGGCCAAGCAGCTTTCGCATTGATTATATTATTCTCATCTAAACCTCTCCAAAGGCAATTTTTTCTATATTTATCAATTTGTTCTCTAACAGTTACATGCAGAAGAAAGGTATTCATGGCAAAAGTTGGAAGGGCAGTGAGGACAAAATTTGTAAGTTGTAACCTTCCAGCTTGTGATAGGAACAAGGATGTGCTAACCAACCTCCTCTTACATCTGTTAACAATGCGGAGAAATTCCTCAAATTTTGGTTTTGTTAGGCCCAAAGGGAGGCCAAGATAGGTAAAAGGAAGACTGCCAGTTGAGCACCCAAAGGTCCTTGCCAAACAGATTTGCTTGTCTTGAGAGATATTCACTGGAACCATCATTGACTTTTGGAAGTTGACTTTCAGAGCAGTTGAAGCACAGAAAGAGCTAAGAAGTGCTTCGAAATTGAATAGCTGTCTGCCACAGCCTTCCATGATAATGAGGGTATCATCTGCATATTGAAGGACTAGGAAATCATTGGAGCAATGCAGGAGATTTGGAAGCTTGAGAAGGCCCAAGTCCTTGGTCTTATTGATAATGGGCTATAGCAAATAGCTACATCTTTTTTTCCATAGGCTATACAGCTATAGCGCCCCTATAGCGGAGCTATGCCAGATAGCGGTTTATAAGAAAATCATAAAACATATGAGTAATTGATTCATAAAAACATGACAATCATGATATTTGATGAACACAAATATCTTTTCAAGGTTCTAGGGATGTAGGAAAGCAATACTTATTATGATATTAGAGCATGATTTATGAAACTCAAGCATTCAATTTTGCTAAATACCAACTTTAAAACAAGATATAAGTAGGTATTAATTAGATTGTCACTATTATAGCTGAAATTTAAATAGCGGCGCTATTTCAAAGCTACAGCTAAGTAATTTAGCGGCGCTATATCGCAATATAGCGGTCTTAGTTGACATAGCGGCAAAAGTGACAATAGCTTAGCGTGGTCTCTCTCCAACAGCTATAGCAGCGCTATAGCGCTATTTGGTGCTATAGTGGGGAAAGAGGTTCACCCAATCTAACCCCTCTTTTGCAGTGAAAGACCATTACAGGTACTCCATTGAGCAACACTGAAGATGTGCCAGAGTTGAAAATAGATTCCATCTAGGATAACCACTTGTCTCCAAAGCCCTTTGCTCTCATTATCTCAATCATAGCTCTATGTTCAATCTTGTCAAAGGCCTTTTCAAAATCCAATTTCAGAATAATCATCTCTTTCTTGCTTTTGTGGCAGATATGAAGGTATTCAAAAGTCCATGCTAAAACAATCTTGAATTGTCCTAGATTTGATGAACCCATATTGGTTTTTATGCACAAGCTGTGTGATGAGAGGTTGGAGCCTATTTGCATGCAGCTGGATGAGAACCTTGACTGAGGCATTCAATAGAGAGATAGATCTAAACTCAGAAACTCTAGTAGGCCCATCTAACTTGGGAATAAGAGTAATATAAGATCCATTGATGCTTCTTAAGCAAATATCATTCATAAAGAAGCCAATGCCAAGGTTATAGAAATCTTGCCTTATAATGTGCCAACATTTTTAAGGAACTCATTATTGAAGCTGTCTGGTCCTAGGGATTTGTTAGTGGGGAGAGCTTTGATAATGCCATTGATTTCATCTACAGTGATTGGAGTTTCAAGGGAGGACAAATCAGTTCCTTGGTTTAGCATAGATGGAAGGTCAAATAGCATCCTCTCAAAGTTACAAGTTCCAAGTCTATCCTTGAAATCATGCCATAATCTATCAGCTTTTTGACTATGGCTATGAACTGGAGAATCTGAAGCATCCACAAGAGTGGAGATAAGGTTCCTTCTGTGTTCAATTGATGAATTAGCATGGAAAAACTTGGAATTCTCATCTCCAAGTTTTACCCACTTGATTGTTCCCCTCTGCTGGTGAAACAATCCATATAGTTTCTCATTGGACAAGTTTATGAAGTTCCATTCTTGAACTGACAGATCCCTCCATTCCTCAAAACTATAATAGAACCGTCCAATTTATAAGAGCACAAGTACAAAAGCAATCACCAAAATGATTAAACCGTCATACTTGAGCCCATATAAATCTGGTAGTACGACGAAACCATGAAGGATTTCAAATCAACCAACATACAAGCCAAGATCGTACATGATTCAACATCACAAGTCACAAGTTACATCCATTTCACAAAGAGTTCACAAATATCTCACATACATCGGAGTTCACATAGTTATTACAAACCAAGGGGGAATAAACCCTGACTACGAGAATGTACTCAGCTAGACTTACCGTCATAAACTAGAAATAATATAACACCGAGGAGTATGTAAGGCTTTATCAACTTGACAACATTTTGTGTAAAAGCTTAAGTGACATATGAGTAACATTTCATTTCCCTAGCAGCAAGTTATCATTATTAAATCTATCATCTAGATTACCACATATACTAGAGCAATCACTTGATTAAGATACAAGCATTAGTAACCATACCCGGTGTAGCAATGTAATCATCATCATAACCATCAAGTTTCATTAAGTATCACTATGATGAAGAAGCTATGTCAAGTTTCTCACTATCCGGGAGAGACGGCGATTCGAATCGATTCCTACCTAGCTGGGGAATTATTCCTAATACAAACCCAGGCCCACTAGCCATGGTAGCCCTAGATCACCTTGGTAAAACTCAGAAACCAACTTCGTGGGTCCGATCAGTGCCGCACCCTCAAAGATTCAACCAATCTGCCAGGAAGACCAAGTCTGGCCTACCCTTGGACTCACGCCATTGGCTCTCCGCACATCCTTACTTTCTTCAGTGTGCGCACTTCCACTTAATGGGTCTTAGCCTGAGTTAAGCTACTCGGCTTCGCGGTCAGAACGACTTATCTGGCCAACAATGTGTTAGGCATGCGTTCAAAATGACAAGAGGGCCTCCAACAAACCGGTCCTTAATCGACACAGATGGGGATAGATTCACGCCCAAGACCTCCATGCCTTGTTGCTTCTCTATCATCATCCCGCCTGGTCTCCATTTATATCTCAACACATGGTTATTTCCACGATAGCAAATATAGCCAACTGTGACCAGATCTTTCCCTATATCACATAGGTGACAGAAAATCACCCGACTTCTACTGGTCTAAGTGTGGCTAAGCATTTATAAGACTCTAGAAGACATGAGAAGGCAACCCACCGAAGGGGGGCCACCTGCCATTGGGCATGGTCGACCGACCCCACCCCTTGGTCGGCCAACCATGGGCCACCCCGTCAGCCTCCGCCTTCGTACGTCGGTCCTGGGTTCAAGGCATAAGCATAAGTCAAGTCATTTGATCATGTCATCAGAGCCAGAAACCCTAATCTCCCCAGAGCTCCACCATATTCTAGGGCATAGCAACCTAAGGCTAGAATTAGAGGGAGGCAAGATTTTGCTTAGATTTTGGATCTGTCAAGAGCGTGACTTGGTAAAGCTTTCTGTAACCTCTCTCTTGTATCTTTCTGTATTTATTAGTTAGCTACAATGGATTTGACATTGTTCTATATATTGTCTATGTTCTCAATTATATTGGTTACTGTCTACTTTGATTATATGTTTAGTATAGTTAGATTATCTTTAGGTTCAAGCATAAGATCATATAGCGCTCACTCTTTGATATAATGGGTGAGCGGTCGACATTGTGTAAGTGTGGTGCTTATACATTGTTTACCTGCGGATGCACCCTATATTCCGGGCCATGTGGTAGATCGCGGATGTGACACTCCCGTTGAGTTCTTGGTAGTTCACTCCCCGAATATAGGACAAGTAGGACCCGGTTACGAAGGAAGACTTGCTCTGTTCCTAATCTTCCTTAGTAATATCCCTTATGTGTAGATATGAAGTTATCTCGCCTTGATTGCTAGGTGTAATTGCACTAACCATAGTATGCTTTGACATGTGATTAAGAATGACTTAGGAATATTTCTCTACTCTACCTAAAGCATGCAAATGCTATAGAATGGAGTATTCTGAGTGAGTTTATCATTTATGACTTGCCATTTATCATTTATGATTTATTATACATTTATATTGTGACTTATCCCTGTTATGAGCGGATAGATTGGATATGGTTAACTCTCCATTGCATGTACAAGTGAATATCATATTCCTATAGCCATCCCTTCCCAGTGGTAAAAATATAAATAACGATACCTAGAATACTCTCGGGTAAAATGCTAAAAGTGCATTTGCCCCCTATGTGGGTTTTGGTGTATTAATGATATCCAAATTAGAGACTAATATGATCTTAATGAGATTTGTTGCAGCTATTAGTCCTATGAAAGATTTAAAGAGTTGATAAAGATGAAATGGTATCCCTCAATCCTTGAAGTTTTTAATGGCGTTGAACTCAAAGCGGAGCTTCAAAGTTCTTTTTTCTTCTTGCTTTTGGGTTTAGGTATGCTGCACTATAAAGAGGGATGCAAAATTAGTTGGTCTGAGGAAGATAGAGTGCTCAAGTATTAAAACTAAATCAAAAAAGAGACACTCTAGCACTTTACGAGCACGTAGAATAGTTTTTATGACTTTAGGTGTCGGAAGTGCCGACGTATGTCGGAACTTCTGACGGTCAGAAGTGTTGACTCATGCCAGAACTACTGACGTTCAGTCTCTTGCCTGTGCAGTGACTATGGACGTCGGCAGTGCTAACGTTCGTCGGCAGTTTCGGCTATCGGCAGTGCCGACGCCTAGCCCTCTGGCTAGCTCTGGCATGCACTTGCGTCGGCAATCCTGATGTACGTCAGCACTTCCGACGTTGACCTTCGTGCAGGGACTTTGACCTTGGATGAACAGTACTTTTAGTTAAGGTCAGAAGTCTAAGTGGCCGACGTAGATCTGAACGGGTAGATTTCTACTACGAGTATAAATACATGTGTTGCAGCAATATAGTCAGCTATGGTTACCATAACCTCATATTTTCTTAATTACTACTAGTTGAAGTAGATATATGCAGCTATGAAAGTAGTGGAATTATTATAAGTTTTGTTCATCTTTTCTTCAGAGCATGTGTGTATATATTTATTAGACACCATCCAAAAACTGAGATTGGTGCATGAGCTCTGTTGGTCTGGGTCGTTTACATGGGTCTTACAAGTTGTCTGCATTGCTAACCTTGCATGGTCGTGCCCCTAGCAAACAGATAATTCTCAGACATAATGTTCTATCCTGAAAGTTATTTCTTATTTAGCGTTTCATTCAGATTATATGATAAGTCTCAGCCATAGTCTTTCATTCAAACTATATGCTACAGAATATGCACAAGTGCTAACTTTGTTTCAATTATACATCCATGTCTGTTGTGCCTTACTTGATCTAGAGTTGGATACCATTTCATTAGTAAAACTGTACACTGGATTTTGATGTTTGATCCAGAGTTG
Organism: Saccharum officinarum; assembly: GCA_020631735.1. Lineage (NCBI taxonomy): Eukaryota > Viridiplantae > Streptophyta > Magnoliopsida > Poales > Poaceae > Saccharum > Saccharum officinarum. The sequence goes on along the minus strand of CM036185.1, from coordinate 88,274,127 downwards.
GATACCATTTCATTTCATCTTTTGTATGTTATGCATCTTGATGTTTTCTTTTGCTTCACAGGCAGCTAGTAGCTCAAGTGCTTTATTCCTGACTGCTGGGGCACAAAATTTGTTGTGCTTGAATCTAACCGAAAAGTTTGGATTTCTTACCTTCAGTTACCTGTTCATGACTGCTCTCTGGAAAGTTCTTAAATGCATGTTGTATGTTTATGGTATCTGTTGCCTATGATGAAACTTTTCTGCTTATGGTAGCTGCCGATGATGCCGGTATTTTCTTTGAACTGAGTATATGCCAATGCCTATGATGTTTCTATTTTGTTTGAACTGAGCATATGTTATTTTTCTGAGATTTACACTGTCTCTGATGCCTCTATTTTGTTTGAACTGAGCATATGCCTTTTTTTCTTAGAGTAACACAACCTATGATGGCTCTATTTTGTTTGAACTGAGCATGTCCTATACTACTCTCTACTACTACTGTCCTATACTACTCTCTACAAATAATGTCCTATATTACTCTTTACTACTACTGTCCTATACTACTCTCTACTATTACTATCCTATACTACTTTCTACTACTATTGTCCTATACTCCTCAACTTACTACTTCTACTCTCTACTACCCAGGCTTGCATTTTGCTCAGGCTGCTACTCTTCTCACAGCCTCAGATGTCTGTGGAGAAATGCATTGCGGAATATTTTTCCCTACTAGCATATGCAGTATGTACTCTTTTCTATGGCATATGTAATGATGAAAAGTTTAAACTTCGCTAAATATATGCTGAGGCAGTAGTACTACCGACTGGGTTAACTGTTTTTGCTTGCCTCCATTAAGTTTTCTATACTATTGATTGTTTGAGCTTCTCTGACATATGCAATGATAACCTTTTTCAAATTTCTAAAAAAGTGCTTGAGGCATTGGCATATGCAATGATGTGAAACCTTTTATGCTGAGGCAGCGGCAAGATGATCGAATGCCCCCCTACATGTAAGATGCTATAAACTAGGATGGCTTGTATACAAGCAACCAGTTTATAAGCAATGCGATGACAATGGGGCAAATCTGAGCCAACTATATATGCAAATGATTCTTTGTGTATTTCATACATTTGTATCTTTCTATATAACCCAATTCTTCTTAGGTTCGAATGGCTGAACAATCGGAGGCTAAGCGTGAGTGGCGTGAGGCTACCCCTGATGATAGTGACGAAGGGTCATCATCAGACGGCTCAGACAGCTCAGGCTCAGATGGGAGCATGTCATACAAGAGCCAAGAGTTGACATCGAGGCTGGTGAAGAAAGTTCGTGGAGAGGAAGAAGACGATCCTGATTTCGATCCGGCGGAAGAGGCAAAAGCTTGTGGCAAGCAGCCACGCCTCACTACTCTAGATGAGGATACAGGAACACCAAGGCTCGAGGTACTTGCGCATCAGTGATCGTGTTCATTATTACCACAGTGTTTGGTATGTAGCTAACACGAGTCTTTGCCTCGACAGATACCATTGGTGCCTCGGAATCTGGAGTTTGCCTTGGATCAACAGTTAGAAGAAGAAAGGGCCCAGACTGAAGCACCGGCTCCCACCACGGCAACCTCTGCAACCGCAACTGCCGGTGACAAGGCGATCCGGGCAAGGGGCCAACATGGAAGGCACAAGAAGCACGACGATGTGCACGTGATAGCCCAAGTGGGGCCTCAGGGAGAGCCTTTCTGCCAACAGAGGTCCTTGGCAAATCCAGCAACCAGTGCTCAGTTTTAGTCAAGGAGAAGGTTGAGATCACCAATGAGAATTGGAAGGACGTCCCAGCGGGACTCAAGAAGTACGTGTGGGACGAGATGCTGAAGCGCTTCCATTTGTGTCTGCTTCTATGTGTCTGATATGTGAAAATATAATTGAAATTCAAATTCAAATTGCATAAGCTTTTTTTTAATTAAATGGGAAATAAATAACAGGGGTGGGCACATTAAAGCAGCTCGCCGCCTCCATTAAAATCTTAATGCAGGCGGGCCACTTAGGCTGCCCGCCTCCATTAAAATCTTAATGGAGACGGGCCAATTGGGTTGCCCGCCTCCGTTATGGCGATTAATGGAGGCAGTTTCCTTATGGCGCCCGCCTCCGTTAAGTTTTAATCAAGGCGGGCACTGGCGACCGCCTTCAATCAGTCATGATTAACCGTGACCTTTGACCAGAGGCGGTTGCTTTTGCCTGCCTCCAATAAGTTTTCTGTACTAGTGAGACGACACCGGTAACCATTATTTGGAAGTATGTTGACCGTCTGCACGTGTACAGAGTTTGTTGATGATTGTGTGCTGGAGACGAGCTTCTACCAAGTAGATCTCACTCTTACTTGCGACTGCAAGCTAACATCATTTAGGTCTGCCATAAGGATCCTGGATCCCTGCGTACACTCGTTACATGGTCAGTGCATAATGACACTTGAAAATATGGACTAAGTGAGAGAAAATAAGTTATAGCTACAAATATAGGAGATGATAATAAACATACTTGTGCCAGACTTGAAGAGGGAAACGGTGAACACAAGCACTCTGTTTTTCTTTTGGTTCTAAGACAATTGATTGTTAACAATTGTAGATGTCCTCTCATCGGACGGGCAGGCTGTAGCAACACTTTGTTTAATCACCATTTAATTTGATGCCCCGCTGTGCCTCTGTGTGTGGTCGAATGAAAGCTTTACCTGCCTGCAAATCACATAAATAATTGACGTATCAGTGATTGATGCATGGATGGATCTTACTGTGGTCATGTAACGAATTCGATTTGGAAAAAGTCTAGATCACCCCTGAACTATTGACCCTAGAGCACATAACCCCCTAAACTATGAAACGGTCTAATTTACCCCCTGAACTATCCAAAACCGTCTATTTTACCCCCTGGGCGGTTTTCGACGTCGGGTTGCTATCTGGAGTCAAATATTACTGTAGCAACCGCCGTCGAAAACCGCCCAGGGGTTAAAATAGACGGTTTTGGATAGTTCATGGGGTTAAATTAGACCATTTCATAGTTCAGGGGGTTATGTGCTCCGGGATCAATAGTTCAAGGGGTGATCTAGACTTTTTCCTTAACATATATGGTGATAAACAAAGTGTTGCTATAGCCTGCCCGTCTGACGAGAGGACATACAATTGTTAACAATCAATTGCCTTAGAACAAAAGAAAAATACAGTGCTTGTGTTCACCATTTCCCTCTTCAAGTCTAGCATAAGTACGTCTGTTATCATCTCCTATATTTGTAAGTTGTAACTACAATTTTTCTCTCACTTAGTACATAGTTTCAAATGTCATTATGCTCTGACCGTATAAACTAATGTATGCAGGGATCAAGGATCCTTATGGCAGAGCCACATGATGCTAGCTTGCTGTGGCAAGTGGGGAGTGAGATCCGCTTGGTAGGATCTCATCTCCAGCATGCAGTGCACATACTCTGTTCACATGCAGACTGTCGACATATTGCCAAAGCATGGTTACCGATGGTGTCTCCTGCACTCTTGTATATCTGTAGACTCCATATATTTTTTATTTGAAGTAATGGACATATATATATTTGCACAAGTAATGAGCCTGAAGTCGTGGATCTTGTAAAGAACCTAATTTGTGGCGATGAAAGCAGACAAGCAGCACGAACATTGTATGCTGACCTGATTAATGATCATGAAATCAGGCATCCCAATCATTATTGTGGATCGATCTTACTGAGCCTCCTCGATGTCATGGTGATCATAGAGTTCACCTCTCCTCTGATCTCGTGGCAACACCGTATGTGTCGCCTGCACTGCACCTGCACCAATATATGAAGGCCCTCTGCTTTCTGAGGGAACCAGAGCAAATGAGCTGTGACTGACGAATATAATGGTTCATTCATGCTTCTTCGGAAGCATGGGATACCATATGTCAGTAAACAGAGTAAGGACCAAGTATAACAGAGCAGAAACAAAGCAGAGCAGAGCATACATGCATGGAACTTCATGGTCAGTGCATACATGCATGGGCAGAGGACTCAGTCTGGCAAATGGTGTGGCGGTCGCCTGGCCTTGATCCCTGGCAACTCTACCCTCTTGAATCCTTTCATCTTCGTGCGGCACTTGAGTTCTCGATCGTGATTTTTGTACTCATTGTATGGCAGTGCGGCACTTGAGTTGCCCCAAGCTCAAGAGCATTAGTGATCTCTGCAGACTGCACAAGATTAGCGTCGTTCGGTGTCCAAATCTGCAGGTGCTTCAAGGTGTCCCCACACTCGACATATGCAACATGACATATGCCATCGATTGCCCGATGCTCAACAGGATCAACAACCTTATTTATGCAGCATGACGTATGTAATTTGATATAACGAACTTTATTTATGCAGGGATGGGATCCTATTCCTTTCTGCCTTTGGAGCGCGCAGGGGCAGGGATCAACATCTATGGCTGGCAGATTTTAATTTCAGTTTTCTACACTGTCACACAGAGGACAGTTGCAAAGACATGATCGACCACCTAGTGCCAAATCATGAGAAGCCAAGAAGCCGGCGTGGCCGAGGTGTGTGCTGGAAAGGAAAGGGTGCCGGCCCGCCTCAACAGATGTGAGCTGGCCTTTGGGCTGGACTGGCGCCAATTTTTCAATTGCAGATCTCGAGGAGGGAGCAAAACTATTTTACGTTTCCCGGCCACGCAGGGACACAGCGGGGTGTCAGATATAATATTACTATATGATATTATATGGTGAATTAGCAGTTGATACAACGAGCTGGAGAGGTGAGAGTGCAGCACTAGTTGTATCCTTGCTTGCGCACGTACAGTACGTACTAGTGTTGTGTGCATGCTTTCAACTTATTGACAGGTTTCACTATAGGAACATGTATGTTCCCGTCCCTCCCTTGTTAATTAACGTAGACTACGCCAAGGCCATAAGCAATAGCAGGAGCTGTTGGCTCACAGATGATGGCCGGGTCCGCATAACATTTTGGCCAGCGATTACTCCCAGCATCCTTGGTGGCCTGCGACTGAAGTAGGCCAGGCGGGAAAAAAGGTTGTTCAATGAAGGTGTGTTGATGAATGAACCCCACCGCAAGCAGACATGCATAGAATGAACAAACACAGTCAAAGCAAGGAAGGAGACCTTTTATATATATCATATACACAGATGCTCTGCTTTGCAAGGAAGGAAAACATATAACGGATCGGAGCAGATCACAACCCAAATGCCATGTATGCAAAGGGTGCGATTGAGATAGGTGAAGGTACGGAAATTATTAGAAAAAAAGTCTACTTAACCCCCTGAACTATCAACGAGTGTCTAACCTACACCCTCAACTATAAAACCGTCTGTTTTACACCCTGAATTTTTCAAAACCGTTCAAATTACACCCTGGAGCGGTTTTGAAAGACGGTTTTGCTACAGTAACCATGTTTTTGCTACAGTATCGTCGGTTTTGCCTTTTTCTTTTTCTATTTATTTCCGCTGAATTTTGAAACATCATAGTAAATCACAGAAACATCATAAAATAGAAAATCTAATTTTGTTGGACTCTACATGAGTAGATCTACACAATGAACATATAATATATTATGCTTTAGTATAAATTTTTCTGTAGCTTTAAATTAGTTAGAAAATTAAATTTTGTCTGTAATTAATTGGAATAATTCATAGCTACAGCTTCTATGGTCCAATTGTGGTGAAATTTTTATGATGGGGTTATTACTATATGCTTGAACTATAGTAAAAATTTCATATTCATTGAATCATATATAACTTAGTTATAGATTTATTTAGGTTTATGTTTAGGTTTATGCTTGTTAAATATAAATAATTCTATAACTAAACTATACATGATCCAATCAGTATAAAATTTTTACTATAGTTCAAGCATACAATAATTAGTTCACTATAAAAATTTAACCACAATTGGACCATAAAAACTGTAGCTATGAATTATTCCAATTAATTACAGACAAAATTTGATTTTCTAACTAATTTAAAGCTACAGAAAAAAATTTTACTAAAGCATACTATATTATATATTCATTGTGTAGATCTACTCATGTGGAGTCCAACAAAATTAGATTTTCTATTTTATGATTTTTCTGTGATTTACTATGATTTACTGTAGCAAAACATGGTTACTGTAGCAAAACCGCCATCCAAAACCGCTCCAGGGTGTAAGTTGAACGGTTTTGAAAAGTTCAGGGTGTAAAACAGACGGTTTTATAGTTGACGGTGTAGGTTAGACACTAGCTGATTCAGGAGGTTAAGTAGACTTTTTCCGAAATTATTATATATACCCACACGAAGATAACATGAGAGCAGGAAGGAGACGAGAAACATACATGAGAGCATCTGACGCTGAAGCTTGGGAGGGAAGTGGAAGCGATGTATGCAACTCTAAAGTAAGGCATAACTTGCGATGTGCGCAACTCTGACCTGCTGACGGCATGCATGATATCTGTGTACAAAAAAAACCCTGCTGCGGGATTCCAGAAGGAAGGAATTGTAAGTGAGACAGAACAGCTCTAAAGTTTGGTTCTTAAGAGTGTGTAACAAGCATTGTATCTTCATCTCCTTTCTTCCATTAACACAGCGGCTGTATATGATATACTTGTGCAGATGTATTGCCTTTAACAATAGCGGCTGCGGTGGAAACCCAAGCTCTCCATCTACCTAGATCCAAAGCCCAGTATCAGTTCCAGAAGCAAGGAAAAGAACAAACTATCAAGCAAGCACAAATTAAGTTATTATTATAGTTAATTAACAGTACGTGCATTTATCAATCATCAAGCAAGGCATAACGTGCGTGCAATATATATAACAGCAGCATGCTGGTTCCATTCTAAGTTTGGTACTCGATTCTTGTAGTGTGTCGCAAGGATTGTATCGTCACCTTTTTTCCTTTTTCCAGCTGGTCCATCTTATATATATAAGCTAAGGCACATGCCTGCTGCCTTGCCATTTGCCTTACACCCTCAAGAGCAGTTAGCCCAACTGAGACGCAAGCAGTACCTGCAAATTGAGGTGATTCCATCCTCTATCCCGAAATTATATATGCAGTGAATATTTTAAGGTTCATTTCTGTAATGTCTTCTTACTTGCTTGCTTGCATTGTTCGACCATCCTTTTCCAATATATTCTCTAAACTTCACCTGTATCTGTATTTAGAGAACCATGCCATAAATATTTCCTACATATATCTCTAGGTTTTATTCTGTATACTGTAATACCTTATCACCATTTTTCTTGTGTGAAAATTTCATGAGAGAACTACCATATCTTGAATTTAGAGAGCAGTGTAGCCTCACCATTTTCATCAAAAGCGTAGCCTCTCTATTGGGTGGTTTTAGATTGCAGAAGAGATGGAGAGTGCTTTAGAGAGTCTATAGGAGTTTGGCTTTTTGTTTTGTTTTCTAAATTTTATGATAAAGCGGTGTGTAGAGATCCTCTTGGAGATGCTCTAAGTTTGTTTCTCTAGCTAGCTATACATGCATGCATGTTCTATTCACATTAATGCAGGATCATGCCTGTAAAATGTATCTGCAGCGAATCTACATGTTAACTGCAAGTTCTATCCTTCTAAAAAAAGGAAAAAAGAATGAGCGAAATAGGTAGCTAGAGCGAGGCTGGTTCTTTTCCAGCGTTAGTTTTAAACTCTGCACTGCTCGCCTTTTGGTGTAAGTATAAGCATACTAAGGTCATGATCTTTGAACTCCCAGCTGCTCGCCCTTTTGGTGTAAGTAAGCATACTAAACGTCTAGTATCCCTTGGCTAATCTTAATTCACTTTAAAACAATAGATCTAGATTGAAAAAAAGAATTATCATGATCCAAATTATATTATGAGGGTCTAGTATAAGGTGATTTAGTACAAGTGACACAAAAGAATAAATGATCCAGTGGTTGCTCTGATGAAACAAGTGTATGATTCTGATGTACTTGTATTTGTATAGGACAGACGTCTGGTGGAGCCATGGCAGCAATCTTGGATGCTATGGGACCCTACGTGATGCAGCTGATAGCCGACATGGCAACAGAAGAGGTGAAGATGTTGCTGGGCATATCTGGCGATATTGAGAAGCTAGAGAACAACATGGAAAGTATCAAATGCTTCCTTGCTGACGCTGAGAGGAAGCGCATCACTGAATTGAGGGTGCAAAGATGGGTTCAGAAGCTCAAGAACGCCATGTATGATGCCACTGACATCCTAGACCTATGTCAAATCGAAGCTGACAAGCAGAGGGAATCGAAAGGTAGCAGCACGGTTGAAAAGGCTCCAGGTTGCTGCTGGCCATTGCTCTCCTGCCTACGGAATCCTGTGTTCGCACACAAGATAGGCAGCCGCATCAAGGAGCTCAACCAGAGGCTGGACAACATATATGAAGAGGCTCACAAGTTCAACTTCATCAATCTAGGATCCCACCCAAAACAGAGGATGTCCACTGGAGAGAAGGTGAGATCTGAGTTTGTTGAGTCAGCTATTGTTGGTGAGAAAATTGAGAGGGAGACAAGGGAGCTTGCTCAAATGCTAACCTTCAATGGACACCACGACATCAAAGTGGTGGCCATTGTGGGCACAGGTGGCATGGGCAAAACCACCTTGGCCCAGAAGATCTTCAATGAGACCACTGTCCAAGGACACTTCAAAGTGAAGATATGGCTAAGCATCACCCAACACTTTGACGAGGTTGAGCTTCTCAGGACAGCAATCGAGCATGCTGGGGGAGTCCATGGTGGGGTGCAAGACAAGACCCTCCTCTCACGGAGGCTCACCAACACCTTGTCCACGGGCAGGTTTCTCCTGGTCCTGGATGATGTGTGGAGTAATGAAGCATGGAGCAATGTGCTTAATGTTCCAGTCAGAAATGCAAGTAAAAATCAACAGGGCAATTGGGTGCTAATCACTACAAGATTAGAAGACCTAGCTCTACGGATCGGAGCCTCCTTCTACCAACATCATGTCAGCCCACTCAACGAAGATGATGCTTGGTCCTTCCTCAACAAACAGTTGCCGCCAACACCTGGTCAAGTTAGTGAACACATATACCATTTATTTTGCAGCTTAATGCACATTATTCCCTTAACTCTATCTATTCAGGGCCTATTTTGACATAGTAGGTTTAGAAAACTATGGTATTACAAACTAGTTACAATATACAACTCCTAGTAAGGCCATAAATACGCATTCAAATTATCGAGCTTTGTTGTTGAATCTAAAGTGACTCATGAATATGCATCTAAATTATCCACACTAATCCATTACATGTCCACCTATACATGTTTGAACCTTTGAGATATAAGTCTTAGAAGTTTGTGGAAATGTTTAGTACCTATATCTAATCAAATTGCTTGTCTTTGTGCCCTTTGTCTCTCTTTTATTCTTTATACATAATAACCATATAGATACTCTGTTATCTCTACTGAAGTGTGATAATTTGACCAAGTAATCTATATGTCTTTCATCAATATTCACTATTTCTTCCTTTTTGTATCACAAAATTGTGTGTCCGCAATGATTATAGTCCATGATGAGCTACGATGTCATGGACAGCATCTTTTATCCTATTATTAGTCATTGTAATTTTCTATGCATATATCTTAAGTTGAAACTCTAGTTGTATATTCACCTATTAAGAAAAAAATACCAGATATTAGGGAATGACCCCCATTACATGGAAGGAGCCACCTTGCAACAAGACATAAAAGCTTAAGAGATTGTAAAGACAACATCCATAGTGATAAGCTAAACAACACATATTTGAGAATGATTTCCAAGTTAAATCCCACAAAAGTGCCAGAAAGTTTTGACAATGCCTCATTGGAAACATGGTGAACATTGTGTAACACACCAGCCCATTAGAAGCATGTAGTTGTGTTGTTGGCCCATGTGTCCCATCTACCAAATGAGGAGTTATAGTTGGTGCGTTTAGTACCATGGAAGCTTAGGAGCGTGAGGGCGTGTGAGGGCTAGCTTATAATCCTTTTCATTCCAATTGTAGCACCTCTAGGTTAACCTTTTTATTATAAAAAGTGATGACGAAAGTGCAAAAGATGTGCTATGCAGACTCGTTCCACGTGAGGAGCTGGGCTGTAAACAGATTTTGGACATATGGTGTTATAGGTAGTATTCAAAGCATCAACTCTTTTAGCATGTGACCAGGGGGTGTACCAAGGGGTGGTTCTAGGTATCTGCTGTGTGTGGTGAGCTGTCGAGGACATCAGCCCTTCATGGGATGAATGTAACACCTCAGCCTATTAGATGCCTGTTGTTAGCCCATGTGACACATGAGCAGTTACAATTGGTGGGTTTATTACCACCTTATATATTTATGAGGGTGAGAGCTTGTCATTCGAAAAATAGCATCTTTGGGTTAATCCTTTTACACAAATTGAGGACTGAAGTGCAAGAGAGGTGCTATGTGTATGCAGACCCATTGCACTTGAGGAACTGGGTCAAATAAGAAATTATGGACACAGTATTACACACTATCATCGGATAATGGCACCAAAAACTTCCTAGTGACGCCCTTGCAACTGTATTAATTATTGCTTCCGTCATTCAAAAATAATTCTCATTTTCTGTTTTATTTTAAAACTTGTCCGGACAAATGACACATCTTTTTTCAAAACTCTTAGGCATTCTTTCATAGCAACGCACGGGCCTTCTTTCATATATTAAAGACCAAAAGGTTTCTTTATCTTTCATCAATCACAATTGCCCGATGGGATCCAACAGACTCAATCTATTCCATTTGTGTACAAGTTAGAGTAGGATGTCTAAGCATGATGCAGAGTCTATTTCCAAAACAAATTGGAATACAAAAGTGTTACCATGGTCCACCACATTTACCTATGTCCGTACAAGTTAAGTGTTTAGGCGTGGTGCATAGCCCGATTCCAAAATGAAATGGAACAAATAACATGATTGTTGAGAGTTTCCTCCCGTACACATATGAGTAAAAATATAGCATGTGTCAAGGCACAATATAGAGTTTGATTTTAGACGAATTGAAACACATGAAGTGATTACTAAATAAATATCCAGCACTACATGAGCAATCTAACTACATGACAAACTTCCCATTGCAACGCACAGGTATGTTTGCTAGTAATAACCTAAAGAAAACCCCTAATATGCATCCAAATTATCCATCTCTATCATCATGAAAATAACAAAAGTAACACCTAAATATGCATCTAAATTACCCATATTTTTCGTTAGTAAAAATAATCTAGGTAACATAAACATCTGCATCTAAATTATTGACTTGTACGACTATAGAAAGGTAATAAATGTACCTCTAAATTTGCATCAATATTATTATTTTTTTAGTATCAAACATAATCTAAGGTCACTTGTAAGTCTCCAATAAATTACTCATCTCTCCAATCTACATGTAAGATTGGCCACTAAATCATAATTTGATTTTGGCAATTTATGCATAATTAAGGCATGCTTGATTGGCTCCCGAAATTTTCCATGCCAAATATTCAGTTATGAAAAGTTGCACAAAAATATTTGTCATTGATTTGTCAACCTAACTGTGCGATGTAGGCAAATTTAGGTAGCAAACTGAATGGAAACAAAAAATTTAGCGTCCATCAACAAATCAGCCAGTGGAACTGCCATGGACAGCTCCCAATGTTAGGTGGGCCCACAAATTCCAAACTGAACCTTTCTACTCCCTCTGTTCCATAAATAATGCAATTCTCACTTCCTGAGAAGTCAAGTAATTTAAATGTTGACCAAAATTATATAAGAAACTACTAACATTTATGATACAAAGTAAGTGCCATTAAATTATTACAAAATATATTTTCATAATAAATTTGTAGGGAGACATAAATGCTAATATTATTTATTAAAATTTTGCCACTGGAGCTATTTCGGCTAGCGCGAATTCCATAATTGCTCTTTTTGTGACAGGGAGTATTTATCATTTTAGCTTCTTTCGTCTGCGCAGGCGGGGCAGCATATACAAAAGATTATATAGTATAACAAATTGGCTAACTGCTTACCATTATTTTACAAATTAAATATTGTAAATATGTTTTATGAGTGGAAATGGTTGTTTGTGCTGGTAGGTACATGGAATAGATCACCTGAAAGTTGTCGGGATGAAAATTATCAGTAAGTGTGGAGGTTTACCACTTGCTATCAAAGTGATGGGAGGACTGCTAAGTACGAAGGCCCGAAGCGAGGGTGATTGGGAGGCTGTTTTGAAGCATCATGCATGGTCAGTAGCTGGATTGCCTAAGGAACTGGACAACGCGATCTACTTGAGCCATGAGGATTTGTCTCCCCAGCTGAAGCAGTGCTTCCTATACTGCTCACTTTTCCCTAAAGGTACAACTATTTGGCAAAGTCAAGTTGTTCCGATGTGGATCAGTGAGGGATTTATCCATCCACCAGACAGAAGCAGTAGTTCATATGATGATTGGCTAGAAGAAATAGCAAATGAGTATTACCAGGAGCTAATCATGAGGAATCTTATTGAACCAGCTAAAAAATCATCTATCACTCGATACTCATGCACCATGCATGACGTGGTGCGATCTTTTGCAGAGTTTATGTCTAAAGAAGAATCATTAGTGGTCCAGGATCAGCAAGATGATGGTGGTAGCAAGATGAGCCACGTACATCGCTTGTCTATAGGATCAAACAAGTCAGCACTAGAATGGGATATTCTACAGAAGCACAAATCAATAAGAACATTAATTATATGGCACCGAATTAGTGTTCAGCCTAGTGACTCATTTCAGAGTTTGTCTCGCCTAAGAGTGCTTTTTATAAGGGGTGCTGATTGTGGTAGATTAGTTGACTCTCTATGTCAGCTGAGGCACCTGAGATACCTCCACTTCCAGAATACAAATATATCTAGGCTACCCGAAGACATTCATAGGATGAAGTTCTTGCAGCACATTGTGGTTAAGGGATGTCCGCACCTAGACCATCTTCCTAGAAGCATCACACAGCTTCTTCATCTAAGAACTCTTAGCATGGATGGATCCAATGATAATGTTTTAATACCCAAGGTGTTTGGTCAGTTAAAGAATCTAAGAACACTTTATGGGTTCCGAGTACATTTGGACATGAATGGGGGCAATGACTGGTGCAGCTTGGAAGAGATAGGTCCTCTGTCTCAGCTTAGGGATCTTACTTTACAGGGTCTAGAAAATGTGGTTGTTAGCTCGTCGGCTGAAAAGGCCATGATTAGTAGCAAGGAGCACATTGATTACTTGGTACTAAAATGGAGTAGCAGTGGATTCATGGAACTGAGGGATGAAATCAACAAGCGGGAGCAGCAGAGAGTAGTGGAGGAGGTAATTGATAAGCTCAGCCCTCCATCTAGCATACGACATCTATACATTGACGGATACTTTGGTAGCCGGCTACCAAATTGGATGATGGTTCCAGCTACATCGGCCTACAAGAGCCTGAGGATTTTAAGGATGGACAACCTTCGTTGTTGCACTCAACTCCCCAATGGGTTGTGCCAACTTCCTAGTTTGGAGGCTTTGGCCATTCATGACGCACCTGCCATCAAGAGTGTCGGGCCTGAGTTCCAGTCACCCTCCTCCCTGGCAGTGGGTGGAGGTATAGACGTCACTGCTAGATCAGTAGTAACATTTCCTAATATGACATTTCTTCGTCTGGATGGCTTGTGTGAATGGGAGGAGTGGGACTGGGAGGAGGAGAGCGAGAGCGAGACTACAGAAGCTACAGCCATGCCTGCTCTCAAGGAGCTCATAATTCTTAGCTGCAAGCTAACTTGTCTTCCATCAGGGCTCGCCAGTAGCAGGAGGCATGCTCTAAGAGAAGTGGACCTGTACAAGCTGAGCAACCTGACATATATAGAGAACTTCCCTACAGTTGTGCAACTTAAAGTAGTCGACTGCCCCAAGCTGAAAAGGATCTGCAATCTCTCTAAGCTGCACAAAATCGAAATCTTATACTGCCCAAATATGGAGGTGCTAGAAGGAGTCCCGTCACTTGACAGCATAGAGATGATGGATGGCACCATGGAGACGATTCCGGAATATCTGACAACAGTAACCCCAAGGTATTTCAAGTTGACATGCAGCAAGAAGTTGTACAAGTCCTTGTTAACAGGCAGCAGCTCATGTGAGTACCGCAAGATCAGCCATATCAAGGGGGTGTTTAGATGCAAAAACTTTTGGAATTTGGCTACTGTAACACTTTTTTTATATGTATTTGGCAATTAGTGTCTAATCATGGACTAATTTGGCTCCAAAGATTCATCTCGTGATTTATAACCAAACTGTGCAATTAATTATTTTTTTATCTATATTTAATGCTCCATGCATGTTGGGAAACTGTTCCCAGCAGGGGGTTAATGTGATTGGATGGGACCTCCGCCGGGGTGCGGGCGGAGGTTAAGGAGGAGTGAGCTTAGGGAGAACACAGGTGGGACCCAAGAAAGCTAGGGTTTCATTACTGTATTCACCAACCACTGACTAGAGCATTTACAACCCCTTATTTATAGGGCACCGACTGATACAAATCTCAATTACATTCCTGCCCCGTGACGGCGGCGGTATATTCTTCGTAGATACTTTTCCTAGGCCAGTCTCTCAAGGGTAGCCGGTCATTCTCTAGCAGTGAAGGCTTCTCGGTGGGCCGACACTTGTGGCCCATCAGGCCCCCGGGGTCTTAGTGCCAGTGCTGAAGAAGTATAGTTCAGACCTCCTCCCTCGGATGGCGGAGGTTTTGCCTCTGCCTCAGGATTCGAACATCGCCCGCCTGTTGGCCTCACCCGGCACATCCCTGCGAGTGGCACTCCAGGCCGCCGAGCAGCTCCCGGGACCTCCGCCCTTACGTCACAGGTCTAACCTCCGGCCTTCGGAGGCGGTGGTAAGTTTTGCTTAGGCTCTACTCCCGCGTATCCTGCACAACGGCACAAACAAACAAGAATCTCCAAGTCAGGATTAGTGGGCGGAACTCCTGCTGTATCTCCGCCTGATACCTCTGCCCAGGGGTTGCTGGAGGCTCCATTGGCGGTGGCGCCATGACCATGGTCTAGAGCGCATACCCCGCTCTAGAAACCGGCTCATTGCCGAGTGCCAAGTGGTTTGCCGAGTGCAATTTTTCAGGCACTCGGCAAAGGAGCTATTTGCCGAGTGCAAAAAAAACACTCTGCAAAGCCGCTTCTTTGCCGCTCGGCAAAGACCTTCTTTGCTGAGTGCCAAAAAAAACACTCGGCAAAGAAGGTCTTTGCCGAGTGTTTTTTTGGCACTAGGCAAACAGTTATTTAAAATCACATTTTGAAGCACAAAATGAATTCAAATGAAAAGTTTTCAACTACAAAGTTGTAACACTTTTCAAGACCTACAAAGTTTATTTTGGTCATTTCTTCATATGACAAAGTGAAAGTAAATTTGTTCACAAATCTTATATATCTTTCTTGTAGTTTATGAAACTCCAAGAGAGATATAAAAGATTTGTAGATAAACTTTGGGGGAGAAACTCCAAGAGAGATATAAAAGATTAGAACCACCATGTTAGATGAACAAATGACCAAACAACCAAAATAAACTTTGTAGATCTTGAAAAGTTATGAAACTTTGTAATTGACAAGAGAAACAGAGGGCTCACTTGCTGCTGATGGTCCAAAAGCAAGAGAAACAGAGGGCTCGCGTGTGGGCTGGAAGCCGGGCTGCTGGGGCTTGACGCTGCCAGCGGCCCAAAGGAAGAACAGGGGGAAACTCGCGGGCTGGTTGCTGGGCTTTCGGATCCTGGGCTTGGCCTGCTGCCAGGACCGGCTTGAGCGGCTAAGGGGCAGAGAGGGTAGGCCAACGTCCTCCAGGTGCTCGGCAAAATGCCCGCGGTAGCAGCGGTGATCTCCTTGGCGTGTCCGCGCGTGTAGCACACGGTGGTGAGGAAGGACTAGGCCTTGGGCTTCCGTGATTGCGCGCGCGGGCGTGGTGAGCATGGACGCGGCCACGACTGTGGGCGGCTCGCGGCGGTGGTGAAGTGCCGGGGTCCATGTGGGAGCGCGCGGCCGTGGTCATGGGTGACCGGCGGTGGCGGCTCTGCGTTGCCTTGCACTACTCATGTTCGTGACGGTGCTTGGCCGTGCAGCGGCCGCCGTGAGCGCGAGCTCGAGCGCAACCGGCTGCGTGCTCTAGTGCTCGCGAGGATTACCAAGGCGGCTCCTTGCGGCGCTAGACGTGTGACCATGGAGGACAACAGCGGCTCGACGGCCGGGCAGGCAGGCTACAGTGCAACACAAGAAACATGGGGCTTTGGGAAAACAGTGCTCACCGACGGGCTTGACGCCGATCATCCGCGTGGTGCAGGCCGAACAACGTCATGCTCCGGTGGCTCGTCGGTTCAAGGCAAACCCGATCTCCTTGGCACCTACGCGCGGTGTGGGCCGCTGCGATACGTTCGTCGCCGCCGATCTGGCAAAAGAGAGGGCAGCAACAGCTCGAAGACTGGCTAGGCAAGAAACCGACGGGAACGGAAGGAGAAGGACGGGCTTTTGGGTTGTGCTCACCGGGGCTCAACGGTGATGATCGGACGCCGGAGGCAGAGCGGCTCGGGGACGGGGTGGTCATGGCGTGCCCTAGCGTTCCCGTGCGTGGGCACGACAACACTGGCGCGGACGTGGTGGAGCAGCGCCGGAGACGGGGTCATCGTGGCGAAGGCTAGGTGCAGACGGAACCGCATGGCGGCGTTGTGGTGCTGCTACTGTGTCGCGGAGACGCCGTGGTTGGCTCCGTCGTGACCTCTGGGTGGCAAGGCCATGGCGTCCTTATACTGGGGAAGGAGGCAGAGAGGAAGGAGGGGCTCTGTGGCGGCGCGACGGCCGGCGCACGTGGCGGCATCCGGGCGTCTCCTCTCGGGAAGCTTCGAGAAGCGAGGCCGGGGGCAGGTCTTGGCTTCGGTCAAGGGCGGTTCACGGTGGGGTCCGCGCGGTTGGGCTCCTGCCCGCGATTCGCGGAGTGCTGCGCTGCTTTAAGCAATCCAGCGGGCGCGTGCGCGTTGCGACGAGGAGTCGCTGGCTGGCGTCGGGCGCATAAGAAGGAAAGAAGGCGGACTCTGAGTGCGGACTTCGGACTGTTCCCCGGGGGGAACAGTCCGAAGTCCGCACTCAGAGTCCGCCTTCTTTCCTTCTTATGCGCCCGACGCCAGCCAGCGACTCCTGGTCGCCGATGGAAAGCCGAAAAGAAATCGGCAGACGGGGAAGACGACACGATAGAGCTCGGATGAAAAAGAACCCGTTCTCTTGGCTTCATCTCCTGCTGCGGCTGGTGAGCGGGTTCCAGGGAGGGGACGGTGGGGTAGACAGGAAGGAAAACGGCATCTTCCTTTCTCTCCTGAGGCGGACGGATTGGGTCCGGAAGGTACAGGGCCATGCATCTGCTCCATGACCACTTCACGAGCCGGATAGGCGAGCGGCGGCTGCTGCATGCCCTGCGTCGGCGCACGAGCTGTCCACGTGAGAAAGGATAGGAAGGGAGCAGGCTGGCCGCTGGCTGCTCGCGATTGGGCCAAGGGACCTGAGCTTGCCATGCTGCTGGTTCCAATTGGGCCACGAGGGTGGTCTGGCTCCAGATTGGCCATTGGGCATGCATGTACGTATATATACATGCATACACATACACGTTAGTCACTTAGGCTTACAAGTAAACAGGATTCATTCGACTAAGGAAAGAACAATCACAGGATCATGCACGTACGCTAGCTTGACTAGGATCATCGCCATTTGCTGGTAGATAAGCGCTGCTGCTTCTGGATGCTTCAGGTACTGGAAGGCCCGAGTACAGGTTCGTGCACGTAGACGCTAGCTGGTGCAGCTTGCTTGCTGGCCGAGCGGCCAAAAGATAGCCAAGGAATTAAGAAGGGGTTTTCTATTTTACACTCAAGGACTTTTAGGAGAGGGCTACCTCCAAGCACAACAACGGAGGAAAGAACCAAATCAAGCATGCTACTATACTACATGGTGCACATGGTTATTTTGTAAATTCAGTTTGATCAAGAGAGAGAAAGATATTAGGGTCACTCGGAGAAAATGTTGTCTTAAGTTGGCTTCATAAGCATGCAACACACATTGCAACAATTTTTTTTAAAAGTCAGGATTTTTATATTACACGGAAACACAGGATGTTACCAGGATTTCAAAACTTGAAATACCAGCTCCCTTGCCCCTATGTGATAGTCCCAGGATACCTCAGCTATCACGGGCGTCCACTTTTCAGCTGATTACAAAGTCATACAACACAGATTACAAAAATGGGATTAAAACTCAACCTATTACATCATCTAGGTTTGGATCAAACAAAACACCGAGGCTCTACTCGTAGCAGCGAAGCTTGGTGAAACTCCAATCCACGGGCATCCTTGAGAGTGGTTCGCAAACCAACTACCCACCTCAACATCTCTGCAGGCAAAGAATCTGCACACCGCCAGATGTGTGCAGGCCATGGTCAACACCGATGAGCTTTAGTGGAAAAAATAGAAATCAAGGTTTGCATCCTTAGCGCTTGCAGGAGGAACAAAAGTAGTTTGGCTGAGGTTTGCATCCTTAGCGCTTGCAGGAGAAACAAAAGTAGTAATATAAGGTAAACTTCTCATAACCCAACCCACAATCTCAACTCAACCTCTCCTCAACTCAACGACACATCTCACATCTCACCTCTCAACTCTCATCTTCCCTCACAACATCCTCATACTCTCAGTCTAGACGATGAGGCGGCCTCCGCACGCCCCTCATCTCAACGGCCTCAAGCCGGACCTTTGCTTCGGGGGAGAAAAGCAAAGCACAAGGGGTAATCATGACCAAGATCGCGGCTATACGTATAGTTCTAACTCTGCAGAGGTTGTACACCTTTAATCCATCAGGATCACCATCATCGATCATGGCCATGGTCTAAGCGATCACCGCTCAAGAACTAGCACCTTCCTCACCAGTCTGCCCCCAAGTGGAGTTGCATACGGCACAACGTATACACTTGGGATCGTGATTAGGGTAGCCGGAAAACCCGTCGGCATCCTTCTCACCGTGCTCCCAGGGGGTACCCCTGTGCACCTCTACTTCCACAGAACTGGCTCAGTCCGCGCTAACTCAACAGAACGGGTCCCGCCCATAACAGGGCCTGTGGTGTGCACGCTAACATAGTCCCGTGTTCCAGGCATCAACCCACGGCGGTCCTTAATTGGCCAGAGCAAGCACCTTCCACCAATACACCACGTGGTCCACCTCTCTCAGGTAACCACCTCCCCATACACCTGTTCCAACATATCCATCATATCCAGCAAAACCAGAACCGGGGTACTCCGCGCACCAATGTGCACCCCTCCAGGGTAAAAACCTCTCACTCTGGCCGGTATCTCCAAGAAACAGGTCAAGGCAAGGAGAATCTCCAGAACTCCTCATCATCACCACCCACTCGGGATTCAACGCTCCAGTCGCGCCAACCTACCATCCACATCACGGGAAAAGCCTCACGGCAAACCCCGATCCACTAACCACATCACCAACCCACCATCACATCACATAAACAAGGTAATATATGTAATAATGATGGTAGTAAAATGCAAGCAAGCAGGTAGGCAATATATAAGTGCGAGCGCGAAGCTGGGTAACAGGGTGAAGAGGTTTCAAGCAAGGCAAACAAGGCTCAGGCAAGCATGCATCACATATACTAGCAAAATAAATAAATATAAAGCGCTAGCAATTCTACTTGCAATGCCTAAATAGGTTCTCTAAAAGTATGGTGATGCCATGACACATGCGATGTCGAGGAGGTAGTGGTACGCATCTCCAGCGGTCGAGGTCGTCCATCTTCAGGTTCCATCGCCTCTGGGCGCGTCGCCGAACAACGAACTCAGGTCGTCGCTACGCGAAAGAAAACAAAAGACCGCGATAAGAATCAAATAAAAACACGACTAAACCTAACTCAACTGGACTCAACAACTGTGCTGGGAGGTAGAGGAGAATTTTAGAAAAATTATGAAACTGGTTTCATAATTTTTGGAGCTAGGATGAATATACTATGAATTTTTGAAGGTGGCAAGGATTTCTGAAAAATAGAAAAAGAAAAGGACAGGGTCGGATGGGCTGTTCTGCGCTGCTGCTAGCCCATCAGCAAGGGAAGGAGAGGGGGCTCGCGCGTGGCTAGAGGCCGAGCTGGGCGAAGGCCAACTGGGCCGGCTTGTTGGTTCAGACGCAGGATGGGATATCCATGAGCATCAGGTGTTCGGCGCCGGGATGCCCGCAGGGCTCGTCGTGCTCACGGCGCGTGGACGACGTGCGCGACTGCGAAGGTGGAACCAGGCAGTGGAGAAGCCGGCGCTTGGGCTTTCCAGGAGCGGTGCCGGCGAGGTGGACACACCGTGGCCCCACACCACCGTCCGTGGCAGCGTGTCCGTGGTGTGCGTGCAAGGTTGTGAGAAGGTCATGGTATACAGGCGCGCGGCCGGCGGCGCAGCGGTGCCGTGCATTCGTTCCATGGAAAGTGCGGCCTTGGCCACCTTGGGGCCCGGTGTGGACAAGACCATGGCGTGCAGGGGTGGCTTGCTACCGAGATGGCTCGACGTCGTCCGGGCTCGATGCGGCGTCTCGACGGAGAAACGAGGTCACGGCGGCTCCGATGGCCGTGCGAGAGGCTCAGGCTTGGGGCAGGTCCGCGCGGTGGCAAGGCGGGGCCTTGGCCGGTGCGTCTGCGATGTGAGCGCGGCGCGCGTGCATGGGTGTTGGTGACCGTGCTCAAGGCTGTGCCCATGCGTGAGGCCAGCCATCTTAGCCGATGTGATGTTCGTGCTGGGCCCGTGACCATGGTCGTGGGCATGATGGAGAGCTTGAGTGCGCTGGGTGTGGGATGCCTCTGGCGCGAGGGCAGGCCATACCGGTGCGGTTCGACGCCGAGCAGGCTTGGACAGGGAGCACAGACAGGGAAAAGGTGGGGGGTTTGGGGGCGCTTACCAGGGCTTGACGAGGTAGGGCGCACGCGGGCGGAAGAAGCTCGGCGCCGTGTCGTGGCGGCGATGTCGTCCGTGCGCTCGTGGTCTAGGGGTTCGGCCTAGCTGCGGCTCGCGGTGAAGGCGTCGCGCAGGTCGCTGTTCGCGACAAGCTAGAACGCGACCGTGGCGTTGCGGAGGATGGGTGTCGCACCGTGCTCTCCTTGCTGGCGCTACTTGACGCCGCGGTGGTGGTGGGGCTCCGAGAGGTCGTGCTGGCGATCCGTGGTGACGGACGGGCCTCGGAGTGGCGGATGGCGGCTCCTTGCTCTCTTGCTGCGGTAGCGCTGGTGGGCGTGGAAGAAGGGAAGAGCAAGGCAATGAGGGGAAGGGCTGTGGCGGCGGCTGGAGGGAATAGGCGAGGGGGGTGAGGCTGGCTGCGAGTTCTTATAGCGCGGTGTCCGTACGGACGACGGCGATGTCCGGTGTCCGTACAGCGAGGACACGTGGCGTGTATCCGGGGGTATGGGGTAGGTGGCCGGCCCGGAACATTCCAGAAGCGGGGGCTGGGCGCGTTCGCGTCCGCGTCACGCGAGAGGCATCCAATGGGAGCGGTTGATGTCGCGGGATTCGTCGTGGAGCGCCTGAGGCTTTGGCCGCGCGGTCAAGGTGAGCCTGCGGGTGGCATCCGAGGGGGAACGGCTTCACTTTACCCAGGCGACGGGAGGAAGGAAGGATCAGGCGTGGCCTGGGGCTATCGCGACGTGACGCTCTTGGTAAGCGCGGAAGGAAACGGATGTTCTCGGTGCTCTTTCCCTGCTGTGTTGCTAGCGTTGGGCCTTGGACAGGGAACGGCGGTGAATAAAGTTGCGTGCATGGATGGCTGGCTAAATACGTGGTTCACGTACAAGCAACGGCACAGGAGCATGCAGTTTGGTGTAGAGTGTTGCCACACCACGTGCATGCACAGTCGCCACTCGACCCACGTGTGCCCCAGAGGAAGAGGGGTCGTGCACCCCGCTCGGATCCACCACCGCCACCGGAAGAGGGCTTTGGTGGAGGTATGCATGTCCGTCGCCTGTCCGTACAACAGACCGTATCAGTAGTGGAATGGGACATTCTGCAAAGGCGAGAGTCACTTAGGACATTAATTATAAATTCTAGAGTAAACTTTCATCTTCCTGGTGATTCGCTTAGTAGTTTCTCTTGTCTGTGGCTACTGTTCATATGGTCTGCTACCTTGGTTCTCTCTCTCTCTCTCTCTCTCTCTCGAAGCTGAAGCACTTAAGATACCTTCACCTAGAGTCTACTAATATATCTAGACTACCAGATGACATCCACAAGATGAAATTTCTGCTTTACATTTATCTACCTGGATGTGAGAAATTGGGCCACCTTCCTAGCAAAATCATTAAACTTGTGCATCTAAGATCTCTTGACACGACCAGTTCAAATGTCAGTGCAGTGCCCAAGGGTTTTGGTGGGTTAACAAATCTAAGGTTACTTTATGGGTTCCCAGTACAGATGAACATGGATGCTAGTGGTAGTAGTTGGTGCAGTTTGCAAGAGTTGGCGCCTCTTTCTCAGCTTAGGGACCTTTCACTGTATGGCCTAGAGAAGGCGCATGATAGCAAGATGGCTGAAAAGGCCATGATTAGTAGCAAACACCACCTTCGGTATCTAAAGTTGAACTATAGTGCAAGTGGACATACTATGGGGACAGGCGGTGCTGAGCCTAAGCGACAACAGAGTGTGATCGAGGATGTCTTGGAAAAGCTACACCCTCCAACTTGCCTAGAGGCTCTAATTGTGAAAGGTGGAGGTGGATACATTGGCCGGAAGCTACCAAACTGGATACATGCTCCAGCATCGGTGTACTTTAGGAACCTGAGGTATTTGAGGCTGCAGAACCTACCTTGCTGCACCCAGCTCCCTGATGGTCTGTGCTGCCTCCCAAGTTTGGAATTGCTGACCATAATAGATGCGCCAGCCATCAAGCATATTGGTTTCCAATTCCAAATGTCATTGGTACTGTTTCCTAAACTGAGAGTGCTGAATCTGGTTGGGCTATGTGAGTGGGAGAAGTGGGAATGGAACGACCGTGAGGAGCATAGTGACGTGGAAACTGCCATAGCCATGAGCTGTCTTCCACCAGGCCTCGCTAGCAGCAAGAGGCATGCTCTTAGAAAACTAAACCTGTACGAGGTCACCAACCTGACACATGTGGAGAACTTCCCTTCAGTAGTGAAACTTGACATGTTTGACTGCCGTGAGCTGAAGAGGATCAGTGGCCTCCCCATGTTGCAGAAGATTAGGATCATTCGCTGCCCAAAGCTGAAGGTTCTAGAACGCGACAGCCTTGTACTGGAGGACGCCACCATGGACAAGCTTCCAGAATACCTGCGAGCTGCAAACCCAAGGTATCTCAAGTTGAAGTGCAACAAGAAGCTACACGAATCCTCCTTATCACCAGGTAGCTCTGAATGGAATAAGATCAGCCATATTGGAAAGCGAATCATCAACTGCATCGAACATTGAGATATAAGTTCGGATGGATATTCAGAGGAAGACTGAGGCACTGAGGTAGCATTCTTTCACTGTGCCGAAAGTTGCTTTCCAGATTATTAATTAATTAGTTGTTGCTTGTACCCCAATTCCTTGTTTCGTAACTGCAGTGATTCCATGCGTCAATCACTGATAAGTCAGTTATTTGTGTCATCAGCAGGCAGGGAAAGCTTTCATTCAACCACACACAGGCACACAGCTGGCATGTCAAGTTGAACTGTAACAGGAAGCTACGTGAATCCTGGTGGCACAGCGGTGCATCAGAATATATGGTGATTAAACTAAGTGTTGGTACAGCCGGCCCATCCGACGAGAGGACATCTACAATTGTTAACTATCAATTGTCTTAGAGCAAAAGAAAAACACAGTGCTTGTGTTCACCTTTTGCCTCTTCAAGTCTGGCATAAGTATGTTTATTATCATCATCTCCTATATGTGTAACTACAATTTTTCTCTCACTTAGTACCTATTTTCATGTGTCATTATGAACTAACCGTGTAAGTGATGTATGCAGGGATCCAGGATCCATACGGCAGAGCCACCTGATGTTAGCTTGCAGTGGCAAGTGGGAGTGAGATCTGCTTGGTAGAAGCTCGTCTCCATCACACAGTACACACTCTGCTCACATGCAGACTGTCGTTATACTGCCAAATCGTGGTTACCGGCAGCGTCTCATGCATTGTTGTAGTCTTGACCATGTATATTTGTACACACCATTTTTTTTATGTAATGGACCTATATATATTTGCACAAGTAATGGGCCTGAAGTCGTGGGTCTTGTAATGAACCAAACATGTGGTGATGAAAGCAGACATGCAGCACGAACATTGTATGCTGGCCTGATTGATGATCATGAAATAGGCATCCCAATGTTACTGTTGTTTGATTTTACTCAGTCTCCTCGATGTCATGGCGATTATAGGGGTTCTCCTCTCCTTCTCCAATGTCTGTGGCAACACCATATCCTCTGCTTTGTCGCCTGCACTGCACCATTATATGCAAGACACTCTGCTTTCCAAGCATGCCAGACCAAGGCTGCCTCCGCAGGCTCCAGCAGGCGCCACGTGATGTGAGCTTGCAATGGCAAGTGGTAGTGAGATCAGCTTGGTAGAAGCTCCTCTCCAGCACGCAGTACACATACTCTGTTCACATGGAGACTGTCGACGTACTGCCAAAATCCTGGTTACCGGCGGCGTCTCCGGCACTATTGTAGTCTTGACCATGTACACTCCATATATATATTTTTTGAAATAATGGACCTATATATATTTGCACAAGTAATGGGCCTGAAGCCGTGGATCTTGTAATGGACCAAATGTGTGGTGATGAATGCAGACATGGCGATTTTGGAGTTCTCCTATCCTTCTCCCATCTCCGTGGCAACACCATTTGCTCATCTGCTTTGTCGCCTGCACTGCACCAATATATGCAAGGCCCTCTGCTTTCCGAGGGAGGCAGAGCAAATGGCCAGGACCAAAGCTGTCAACAGAGGAAGCCGGAAAGCAACTCGTATGTGCAGCAAAGCTCTTGGCATTGTTTCTATGTATAATCAATGCACTTGTCCCTCCGAAAAAATCGATTCGATAGTAGTGCTAGTGCATCCAAGGCCAATTCTTCATGTTTATATTATTACCAGCGCATACGTACAATCTCCTGGAAAGAAAAATAATTGATTTGCATAAAATAAAGAAGCCGTGCGCATCGCATGACGGTTGTAGCTAGCCAGAGAAAAGTGTGCACAGCAATTCGATGCCTTGGCTCTTTGTTAAAGTTAGTACTCCAATAATTGTAAAGAGAATGCATACTAAAGTAGAGTGGATACAGACATCTTTATTCGATGCCTTGGCTTTTTCGCGTAACGGACCTGCTTAGTTCGTATTATGATGTAAACTTTATATATGCCATGTTTGTTGTGGGAGTGGGAATGGAATCGGATCGGTGGGACTTCACCATCTGCAGCACGCAGGTTTCAGTTTTGTAGCATCTGCTTGCTCTTGTTTTGTAGCATCTGCTTGCTCTTGCGTTGGCCACATTTCATTTATAGTGAGAGACACGGAGGACTCTGTACAACCGAAAAATTGGTTCTACAGTAGTTCTACAAAGCCAATTTTCCATGTTTTTGCGTTGGTAGGCTTGCTACCTGTTGGGACATGATCATCCCAAGTGGCCAAGGCTTGAGCAAAAAGCAGACTGGGCAGTAACTCTAATATCCCTTTTTAGGCCTTGCAGGGAAAGGAGAGCCTCCGACGTCAATAGCGAAGACTCAAGCGGAACACGGGACCACCGCCGCTATTCTCCGCCTCCGTCCTGGCCAAGGTCGGACCACCGCCGCTATTCTCT
The DNA here is from genome assembly GCA_020631735.1 of Saccharum officinarum. Lineage (NCBI taxonomy): Eukaryota > Viridiplantae > Streptophyta > Magnoliopsida > Poales > Poaceae > Saccharum > Saccharum officinarum. Next base: position 88,248,313 of record CM036185.1, on the reverse strand, counting down.
GCACAAACTTCCTCTGCATCAGTGGAGGCCCGAGTAGAACCAGAGACGGAGGAGCCAGCCGAAGTAGCTGCAGCAATGGGAATCCTCTGCTTCTTGGCAAGAACCTTAGGTCCGCCGATTCCCTTCCTCTTCTTTGACTCCGCCGCCGCTGTCGCATTCTTAGCGGCGGCCTTCTTCTTTTTCTCCTCAATGGTAGCCAGGACCTTCGGAGGAACCTCATGTTCCTCGTGATGGATCCCAAGCTCCTCTAGAACCCTGTTGAGCCAGGGCATTGTGCCTTCGGCAACCTTCCGGGCAAGATACTCCTTGTTGGAAATCTTTCTAACAATATGCCGCGCACCCTCCTCCACCTCCACAGCGAAGGCCTTCTTGTCCTCACTTGCCGGCAGCTCACGATTAAACTGCGGGAAGGGAACCCCCTTAGCTGGGCCATAGACAGGGACGTTCACCATCTCGATGGTGAACTCTGCATTCCTCTTGCCAAGTGGCCAATAATTGGACGCCACTATCTCCTCCACAAGATCCCGGCCTCCGGAGTACCAGCACGCTAAAGCAAAAGCCCTGTTAGGAGTAACCTTCGACAGCAGCTTCATCTCCAACATAACGGAGGCCAGTGGGGAACGGACCTCCTTCGTCCCATCTTCATACGTGCGGGTCACGCTGTATGTCTCGACGTAGAACCAGTACCTCATCCAGTCATGATCCCACTTGTTTTTCTGGCAGTATGAGATCTCCAAGGGAGAGCCCTCCGGCTGCTGCCTCTTCGCCATAAAGGCACAGGAGCTGTACTGGGCGGTCAGCTCCTCTTCGCCCACCTTCACCTTCTTCGGCTACCACTGCAGCTCATAATATGAACAAAATGTGTCCAAATTCGGCTCAGCACCATAAGACTCACATGCCCAGCAGAATTTGCTCAGAGTCAAGAAGTCGTTGGGAGTTAGATGGTGGATTTGGAGTTGAAACACCTCAAGTACCTCACGCTAGAATGAAACGAAGGGCAGGCGAAGGCCGCAGGAGAAGTAACCCTAAACACCATGGCATAGCCCTCAACTGGCGAGGGCACCCTCAGCCCCGCCGGCATAGGCTCATCTCGCCCAACAGAGAAGTACCCCTCCCTCTCCATCTTCCTAATGATCTTCTCCGTCACCACTGACTTGTTGAAATCCCAAGTCTTCCCAGCCACCGCCTCCGCTTCACTACCTCCGATCAGTTCTCCAATCGACGTGTTGATGCTTGCAAGATCCTCCTCCAGCTCTTGCGCCTCAACACTCGCCCCCATGCACTCTTCGAACCGCGCAAGCCACCCACTCGCCCTAACACCAAGGAGGTGACGACAAGAACCGAAAAAGGTAGCCTGGCGAGGAAGGGGGGAAGAAGAAGAAGAAGCCACCACCAAAAAAAAGCAGCAACTAAACAGCAAGCGGAGGTCGAAAGTAGCGGAGGCAACAAACATAGCAAAGCGGAGGCATGGAACAACAGAAGCGAGGAGCACAAGAAGGCAAACCGCAGCGGAAAGCAGCACGCGCAGGGGGCGTGAAAGCGACTGGTCTAGGCAGGTAGGGGGGGCCTCCACCGTGTTCCCCCCATATATATGCGGCGGGCAGGCGGTTCGACTTCTGGGGCCCAACAATAAAAAACACAAGCACAACTGTTCCGCTTCCCGAGAAGCAATCACTCGTGTGCGCGCGCATAAGTTGCATGATCAGCATGCGCACGGCCAGCCTAAGGCCAACTGTTTGATCCAGCACGACCAGGGGGGAAGAAGGGGAGCTTCCACCGCCGCCAAAGCAGGGGAAGCCTCCACCCAGGAAATCCAAAACAAATTTTGAGATCATGGTCCGTGACATCAGACCGTGGCCTCAAAAGGGGGGAACTGTTGGGACATGATCATCCCAAGTGGCGGAGGCCTGAGCAAAAAGCAGACCAGGTAGTAACTCTAATGATCCCTTTTTAGGCTTTGCAAGGAAAGGAGAGCCTCCGATGTTAATGGCGAAGACTCAAGCGGAACACAGGACAGGGCCGGCGGCGGAGGTCCAGGTGGCCTGGGCAGAGGTCCTAGAACTCGGCTTCGGGCAGCAGACAAAGACTTCGGGCCGTGTAGATAGAAACAACTAACGGGACACCAAAGTCCTATGTATGCCGTGCAGGGGGAGTTCGGCAGAGGTCTCTACCATGGCGACAAGGGCTCCCGGAAGTCAGGGCACGGCGAAGGTTCGGGCCTCTGATGAGGACATCTCAGCCGTACGTGCTTCCTCGAGTGACAATCATTCACCATCCAACATAAATATCATAAATCCAGGACCACTTACCAGAAGTCGTGCTAAGAAACTACAAGAGCAGGTGAATTCGTTCCTAACTGATCTTAATTCTAACACTTGTGAGAATGTTATACTATCTAAGAATGCTACTTTGGTTGTACTTAGGAAAATACATGAAGAGGAGGAAGAATCCGACCACCAGCTTGGACCAGACCACCGACCACCAGCTCGGACCAGACCACTGACCACCAGCTCGGGCCAGTCTAGCGCGACGGAACCAGCACGAAGAATCGGCCATAACTCTTGATTCACAGAAGCTATGAAGGGCTATGAGGACATTTTGGAAAGCTTATCAAGTCTATTTTCTAATGCAATAAACCCTGACTAGATTGGAATTTTCCCCATAGCGTCCGACCAGATTTAGTGAGGACTGGTCAGGTGGTCGACAGCATGCGTGTTGTTCAAGTTTTCGTGCAAAACTGTACCAGTCTACGACGTTACATGGTGCATGGCATACATGGATGGAAAGCTTATTGAGTCTAGTTTCACACTCAAGAAACAGATCGTTATTTGGACTTCCCCTAGGGAGTTATGCCACTTTTAGTGGAGACTGCTTTGGAAACTAACAGCCGTGTGGACTCCTGGAAACTCATTTCGTGGAAGCCTTTTCACATTCTAGTCTTTTTATTTTCCATCTCGTGATCACACCTATAGACGAGGGTTGTTCCTTGTATAAATACTCCTATGCTTGTAAACAAAAGGGGACTTTTTGATAATCTGAATACAAACCACTTTGTTCAGCTGTGTGCTAACAAAAACTAGAGAGAGATCTCTACCCCTTTGCTCTTGTGTTTTTCTTCGCGGAGATTACAGAAGCGGCCGCGTCATTGGCACCCAATCCGTGCTCCTGGTCCATTGATTCTAGGTTGCGTAGGTTGGTTTCTTTGAGAGTGTGGTTGGGCGAATCCTTGGTTCAGGCTGCCGTATAGAGACGGTGGTTGGCTCCTTGTGCGTGTCGTCAGGTTGCACTAGTTATCGCTACTTGCAGCAAGTTATCGGCTGTTTATCAGCTAGTTATCAAGATCAAGATCCTACGTCATGAAGATCGGGACAACAACCTCATCATTTGATATCAAAGCCTTCGTTGCCACAGTAGGAATCTTTACCCTTAGCTACATATATATCGTGTCGTCCTATCCACAAAAAAGCTAGAAAAATATTTTGTTATAGCCCTTTGTTTCAATATGTTATTCTTGTGAATTTTGTTAAGTTTCAGTCCATTAGAGTCTTTGTTTTAGTTGCTCGTGTGTCCTTTGTGCCTCTTGTTTTATATATCTATGAATTTTTCCATATATATAAAAAAATCAGAAACCCGTATCATCCTTCGCGTTAACTTTGATCCTATCAAGTTATAGCTGACGGTTGTGTCTTGTTTCTACAAAAAAAACAAGTGTTCAAGTGTTAAATCTGATCTTGTTCTTAGTTATATAAAAAAAGTGTCAAAAAAATAGAAGAAAGAAAAGTTAAAAAAAAAGAGTTGAGAAAATAGTGAAAGAATAGTTGAAAGATCAGTTTGTTATATGCACAAGTTCTGAAATTTTCATCAATTACACAACTAGATAGCTATCCTTTCCTTGGTGCAAAATTTTGCTTGGGTTTGATTGCAACACTTGCATCCTAAGCATACTCCTTGTTTGCATCAAATCTGAATTTTCTTTGCGCGTGTGTTTGATCCATTTACATCACTCATAACTTGTGGTCAGCACTAGGCATTGAACTTCTAGTTTGGACTGTGATTTAGCTTTACAATATCTAGAATTCAGATTGCATTCCTTGTAAATTTTTCACCACCAAGCTCCACCTAAAAGCCACTGTCATAGGAAAACTGATCTTGTATTCGCTTAACCATCACTTTCTTGTTACCACCTCGCATTGGCCTTCTGTAATCCGTAGGAATTCATAAGAGCTTCGGTTGGTAAGGGAGGTGAGGTTGAGAGATTCCATATATATATTTCCTATTCTACATATATTGTTGTTTGGCCTAGCTAACCTTTCAGGAAGATGAGTGGAATTGAGATTGAGGATTGTGTCACCATGGCACAATTTAATGAGTTGAAGCAAAGTTTGGAAGATAAGCAAGATCGATTGTCACGAGATTTTCAGACTCTTATGGCTGAAATAAGAGATCAACGCCAACCTCGTGATGGTGTAAGCAACCATGGAGAAGATGCTAATGAAACTGAAGAAGAAGCTGCTGCTCGACTTGCAAGAGAACAACGGAGATGTAGAGAGCAAGTTGATGTACATGCGAGAAGGCCTCCACCACCAGGGCATCGAGGAGGTGGTAGAGGTGTTGATCATGATCGTGGGAGTATTGGCCTAGAAGAAAGTGGGACTGAACAAGAGGATGAAGAAGAAGAAGAGAAGGAGGTTGAACAGCCCCATAATGATGGCCGTCGTCCCCGAGGTAATCGTGGGCGTAATCGGCCCAATGAAGAGAGGTTTGGCAAATTAAAATTCAACATGCCCAAGTTTGATGGAGGATCTGATCCTGAAGCATATCTTACATGGGAGTTGAAGGTTGATAAAATTTTTCGCTTGCATAATTATTCTGAGCAAAAGAAGATGGCCATGGCTGCTCTTGAGTTTGATGGATATGTTCTAATCTGGTGGGAACAAATGCTCAATGACAGAGAAGAAGCTGGGCAAGGTGCAGTCCATTCATGGGCAGAAATGAAAAGAGAAATGAGGGCAAGGTTTGTCCCCAAACATTACCGTCGTTATTTATTTGACAAGCTGCAGAATCTGAAGCAAGGAAAGCTTAATGTTGATGAGTATTATAAAGAGATGGAGAAGGCAATGATTCGAGCCAATGTATATGAAGATGAAGAGCAATCTATTGCACGCTTTATGTCAGGGCTGCATCACAATATTTAGCGCATTGTTGAATTTCAGCAGTACCGTAATCTCATTGAATTGGTACATCAAGCTAGCAAGGCTGAGCGTCAATTGCAGCAGGACATGAAGTCCAATAGAGGAGTATCTTTCAGCACAAGAAGTACGCCAAGTGGTAGCAAATTCACACCAAGAGGTAGTGCAAGCAGAGGTACGACTTCCAACTCAAGTGGTGGTACAAGATCAAACAATTTTGGTGCTTCTAGTGGGAAGGAGCTGACTGCTCTAAATGAGAAGAACAAATCAACAATCTCATCACCTACTTCAGTGGGTTCTTCAACCAAGAGTAGTGGAATTCAATACTTCAAGTGTGGAGGTCGTGGTCATGTTATACGGGAGTGTCCCAATAATAGAACCATCATTGTGAATGACCAAGGAGAATATGAATCTGCTAGTGATGAAGAACATGAAGATACTGAAGGAGAAGATAATCATGAAAAGGAAGTCTGTGCATTTGAAACTGGTGCTGCTCTTGTTGTAACTCAAATTTTGAGTGTGCAAATGAGTGAAGCTGAAAATGGACAGCGGCCCAATCTTTTTCAAACTAGAGCCAAGGTTGAAGACAAGGTGTGCAAGGTAATCATTGATGGTGGAAGTTGCCACAATCTTGCTAGTAAAGAAATGGTTGACAAGCTTGGTCTAAAGCTGCTGAAACATTCTCATCCCTATCATGTCCAATGGTTAAATAATTTGAGTTCCATTAAGATTGCACAAAGAGTGAAAGTTTATTTCAAGATTGGTGAATATGTTGACACTATGGAATGTGATGTGGCACCCATGACAGTGTGTCTTATGCTGTTGGGAAGACCATGGCAATATGATTGGTCATCTCTGCATTGTGGTCGGACCAATGAATACACCATCAAGTGGAAGGGAAAGGAGTTAATACTTAAACCCATGACACCACAGCAAATCCTAGCTAAGCACTTGCAAAAGAGCTCTATTGTGAGGAATGAGAGTGGAAAAGAAGGAGAGAAAAAGAATTTGAGTGCCTTCCACAAATCGGAGAGTGAGAGCCACAAGCCAAACATGAGAGATAACAAAAAAAGAGAGGGAGAGAACTTAGTGATGATAGCCACCAAATCTGAAATGAGAGATGTGAGGAGAAACCTAGATCAAGTATTAATCATACTTGTGTGCAATGACACATTGCTTTCAGCTAACGACTTAACTTCTGTCCCTAGTGTTGTTGCACGTGTTTTGCAGGAATATAAAGATGTTTTTCCAAAAGAAACACCTGCTAGACTTCCTCCTTTGCGTGGCATTGAACATCAAATTGATTTCATCCCTGGAGCTGCACTCCCAAACCGTCCAGCATACCGCACCAACCCCGAAGAAACCAAGGAAATTCAAAGGCAAGTACAAGCACTTTTAGATAAAGGTTATGTGCGTGAAAGTTTAAGTCCTTATGCTGTCCCTGTGATTTTGGTGCCAAAGAAAGATGGTTCATGGAGGATGTGTGTAGATTGCAGAGCCATCAATAACATCACTGTTCGTTATCGTCATCCTATTCCTTGGCTAGATGATATGCTTGATGAATTGAGTGGATCTATGATATTTTCTAAAATTGATTTGAGAAGTGGTTACCATCAAATTAGAATGAAAATTGGAGATGAATGGAAAACTACATTTAAAACAAAGTTTGGGATGTACGAATGGTTACTTATGCCTTTTGGTTTGACTAATGCATCTAGTACATTCATGAGATTGATGAACCATGTCTTGCGAGCATTCATTGGAAAATTTATTGTTGTTTACTTTGATGATATCCTAATTTACAGCAAGACATTGGAAGAACATGTTGATCATATTCAGCAAGTGTTAGACGTGCTCAGGAAAGAAAAATTATTTGCTAACCTAGAGAAGTGCACATTTTGTACAGATCAGGTTGTGTTTCTTAGTTTTGTTGTTTCAGGTTCAGGAATTAAGTTGATGAATCAAAGGTGAAAACAATCAAGGATTGGCCAACTCCTGAAAATGTAAGCCAGGTGAGAAGTTTTCATGGACTTGCTGGTTTTTATAGGAGATTTGTGAGATATTTCAGCACCATAGCTGCTCCATTGAATGAGTTAACGAAGAAAGGTGTTGCCTTCCAATGGGGTGAGCCACAAGAGAAAGCTTTCCAAGAATTGAAGAAAAGATTGTCCGAAGCCCCTTGCTTGTGTTGCCGGATTTCACAAAAACCTTTGAGGTTGAATGTGACACAAGTGGGATTGGAATTAGAGGAGTTCTCATGCAAATTGGACAGCCTGTGGCATACTTCAGTGAGAAGTTGGGAGGAGCACAACTGAACTATTCGGTGTATGACAAAGAGTTGTATGCTTTGGTCAGAGCACTTGAGACTTGGCAACATTACTTATGGCCAAAAGAATTTGTTATTCATTCTAATCATGAGGCTTTGAAATATTTAAAAGGACAATCAAAACTAAACCGTAGACATGCTAAATGGGTTGAATTCATTGAAACTTTTCCATATGTTGTGAAATATAAGAAAGGTAAGGAAAACATTGTCGCTGATGCTTTATCTCATAAAAATGTTTTGTTAAATCAACTCGATGTTAAAGTGCCAGGACTTGAACACATAAAAGAATTATACTCTGCTGATCATGACTTTTCAGAACCTTATGCAAAATGTACATCAGGTAAAGGTTGGGAAAAATATCATGTACATGATGGATTCTTGTTTAGTGCTAACAAATTGTGTGTTCCCAATTGCTCTGTTAGACTTTTGTTGTTACAAGAAACACATGCAGGTGGATTGATGGATCACTTTGGATGGAAAAAGACATATGACATGTTGGCTGACCATTTTTATTGGCCGAAGATGAGAAGGGATGTCGAAAGATTTGTGCAAAGATGCGTCACTTGCCACAAAGCTAAGTCAAAACAAAACCCCCATGGTTTATATACACCCTTACCTATTCCTAGTGCTCCTTGGGAAGACATTAGCATGGATTTTGTTTTAGGTTTACCAAGGACAAAGAGGGGGAGTGATTCAATTTTTGTTGTTGTTGATCGGTTCTCTAAAATGGTACATTTTATACCATGTCATAAAAGCGATGATGCTTCCCACGTAGCCTCTCTATTTTTCAGGGAAATTGTGAGGTTGCATGGCATGCCCAAGACAATTGTTTCAGATCATGACACTAAGTTTTTGAGCTACTTTTGGAAGACGTTATGGGCAAAACTCGATACAAGGTTGCTGTTTTCTACCACTTGCCACCCTCAAACGGATGGGCAAACTGAAGTCGTGAATAGAACACTTTCTATGCTGCTGCGAGCTTTGATCAAGAACTTGAAGGAATGGGAGGAGTGCTTGCCGCATGTGGAATTCGCTTACAACAGGGCAGTACACTCTACAACTAATATGTGTCCTTTTGAAGTAGTATATGGTTTCAAACCACTTGCTCCGATCGATTTGTTGCCTTTGCCATTGCAGGAAAGAGCTAACATGGAAGCCTCCAAGCGCGCGTCTTATGTCAAGAAGATTCATGAGAAGACCAAAGAAACAATTGAGAAAAGGTCCAAGTACTATGCTGAATGGGTGAACAAGCATCGCAAGAAGGTGACATTTGAACCTGGAGATTTAGTTTGGGTACACCTTCGCAAAGACCGCTATCCAGAGAAGTGCAAATCCAAGTTGATGCCACGAAGAGATGGTCCATTCAAAATGCTATCCAAGATCAATGATAATGCTTACAAGATTGATCTCCCTGAAGATTATGGTGTTAGCAAATCCTTCAATGTTGCTGACTTGACACCATTCTTCGGACTAGAAGAATCAGAGTCGAGGACGACTCCTTTTCAAGAGGGGGAGGACGATGAGGACATCTCCGCCATATGTGCTTCCTCGAGTGACAATCATTCACCATCCAATATGAATATCATAAATCCAGGACCACTTACAAGAAGTCGTGCTAAGAAACTACAAGAGCAGGTGAATTCGTTCCTAACTGATCTTAATTCTAACACTTGTGAGAATGTTATACTACCTAAGAATGCTACTTTGGTTGTACTTAGGAAAATACATGAAGAGGAGGAAGAATCCGACCACCTGCTCGGACCAGACCACCGACCACCAGCTCGGGCCAGTCTAGCGCGACGGAACTAGCAGAAAGAATCGGCCATAACTCTTGATTCACAAAAGCTATGAAGGTCTATGAGGACATTTTGGAAAGCTTATCAAGTCTATTTTCCAATGCAATAAGCGCCGACCAGATTGGAATTTTCCCCGTAGCGTCCGACCAGATTTAGTGAGGACTGGTTAGGTGGTCCACAGCATTCATGTTGTTCAAGTTCCTGTGCAAAACTGTACCAGTCTACAATGTTACATGGTGCATGGCATACATGGATGGAAAGCTTATTGAGTCTAGTTTCACACTCAAGAAACGGATCGTTATTTGGACTTCCCACTAGAGAGTTATGTCACTTTTAGTGGAGACTGCTTTAGAAACTGACAGCCGTGTGGACTCTTGGAAACTCATTTTGTGGAAGCCTTTTCACATTCTAGTCTTTTTATTTTCCATCTCGTGATCACACCTATACACGAGGGTTGTTCCTTGTATAAATACTCCTATGCTTGTAAACAAAAGGGGACTTTTTGATAATCTGAATACATACCACTTTGTTCAGTTGTGTGCTAACAAAAACTAGAGAGAGATCTCTGCCCCTTTGCTCTTGTGTTTTCCTTCGCGGAGATTACAGAAGCGGCCGTGTCATCGGCACCCAATCCGTGCTCCTGGTCCATTGATTCTAGGTTATGTAGGTTGGTTTCTTTGAGAGTGTGGTTGGGTGAATCCTTGGTTCAGGCTGCCGTATAGAGACGGTGGTTGGGTCCTTGTGCGTGTCGTCAGGTTGCACTAGCTATCGCTGCTTGCCGCAAGTTATCGGCTGTTTATCAACTAGTTATCAAGATCAAGATCCTACGTCGTGAAGATCGGGGCAACATCCTCATCAGCCTTCGACATAGCGGGCGGAGGTCACCGGCGTCTGATGGAATCCCCAAGTGATCGGCAGGGCAGCTGTGTTGGCCGGAAGTGGGCCTGCACGTTTGGCCCATGATGGGGAAGGCGGTTCACGGGCAGAATTACCTTACCACCCCTGACCTGGATGCCTACAGTAGGAATATTCTTAGAAAGTCCCACCACCATCACGAGGCAGGAATGTAAAAAGCAATGGTGAACAACAGTGCCCTATAAAAAGGGGAGGCATTTGTACTGGAGGTCGGTTGATGAATGCATTAATGAAACCCTAGCCTCCCTTTTGTTCACTTTCCTTAGACTTCCGCTCAGGGCGCCCACCGTGTATTGGCTAGCAAAACCCCATGATGGCAGGAAAAAGGAAAGCTCCCGCTAGAGCGCTAGTGACCTCCGCTCGAGGGGGAAGGCCTTGGCGCAACACCTGCAGTACGTATGCCACACCCCCGGAGGATCAAGTCAAAGACGAGCCGGTGGCTCAAAATCAGCCCCCATCACCGGAGGTTCAACAATCCCCAGGTTTAACACCTAAGCAAGAGCTCCAGCAATTGCATGTCAGCCGGAAACTCTCTACGGCGATGATCAGAACTCCGGCGATTATCACAAACTGCTAGAACAGAGAACAAGACACAGGTATTTTTGGTGCTGTGCAAACCGCTACAGCTTTTCTCAATACATTAGGCTAGTATATATATACATCTCGACGCTACAATTGGGAAGCTAGAAATAGAAAATACATGGACGCATACGTGAGGAACAAGCAAGCTAATCCTGCCGTCCACAATACCATACAGCATGCATACGTACGTATACCATACAAGGACGCGCTCGGGAGGAGAATTTCCATGCCAAGCTCAACGCTATGTGTAACAAAAGGAAATAAGCAAGAACTCAGGATTACATGCCATGCTTACATTTCACCCCCTAAGCCTGAAGTTCTTTGCCGATCTTGACGACGCCCAGCTTTACACGCAGTTCATAGAAACGATCTCGCGGGAGCAGCTTCGTCAAAATGTCGGTGATCTGCTCCTCAGTGCGGACGTGCTCAATGTCCATCTTCCCATCTCCAACACACTCCCGAATGAAATGGAATCTCACATCTATGTGTTTGCTTCGGTCATGGAAAACAGGATTCTTACTGAGGGCTATAGCCGATTGGCTATCCATCTTCAGTAGGAAGGCTGTGCGCTGCTCGCTTTTCAGCTCTGCAAGCAATTGCGCCAGCCATATACCTTGACAAGCTGCCGTCGTCCCTGCAATATACTCTGCTTCGCAGGACGATAACGCGACGACCTTTTGCTTCTAGGACTGCCAAGTCACAGGGCAGGAGCCTAGAAAAAACAGCACGCCAGTGGTGCTCTTCCTTGTATCAATGTCGCCGCCCATGTCGGCGTCGCTGTACCCGAGCAGCTTCAGCTCCTTACTGCCACACTTGTAGTAGCAGCCATAGTCGATCGTGCCTGCGATGTAGCGCAGGATACGCTTCACCGCGGTGAGGTGCTCGGTGGTAGGGTTCTCCATGAACCTGCTGACGTAGCCGACAGCGAAAGCGATGTCCGGCCTAGTATGCACCAAGTACCGGAGGCAGCCGACAAGGCCCCGGTACTCAGTGGCGTCCACTGGCGCAGCTGTACTAGCCTTCGACAGCTTCAGACGGGGCTCCATAGGAGTATGGCATGGATTGCAACTCGCCATGCCCGCACGCTCTAGGATCTTGCGTGCGTACGCCGCCTGAGACAGCTTGATGCCGTTGCTACCCTGATGCACCTCAATGCCAAGATAAAAGCAGAGTAAGCCGAGATCACTCATCTTGAACTTGGCGCTCATCTCCCGCTTGAACTTGGCGATCTCGCTAGCGTCGTTCCCGGTGATGATGAGGTCATCAACGTAGACCCCCACCAGCAAACGAGAAACGCCCTTGCCACGAGTGTAGACAGCGTGTTCTGACGCGCTGTGGCTGAAGCCGAGTGCTACCAGTGTCTCGTCGAGCTTGATATTCCATGCACGCGGTGCCTGACGAAGTCCGTAGAGTGCCTTGTCCAGGCGCAACACCTTGTCCTCATGGCCGTTGACGATGAAGCCGGGAGGCTGCCTGACGTAGACCTCCTCGACCAGCTCACCATTGAGGAACGCGGACTTGACGTCCATGTGGTGCACCAGCCACCCCTCCTGGGCGGCGAGTGCCAGTAGCAGCCGCACTGACTCGATGCGAGCTACGGGCGCGAAGACCTCGTCGAAGTCCACGCCTGGCTGCTGGACATACCCCTTCGCGACGAGCCGCGCCTTGTGCTTGATCACCTCACCGGCGACGTTCTTCATCACCTTGTACATCCACTTTAATCCGATCGGTCGATGACTGGATGGAAGGGGCACCAGACGCCATGTCCGGTTGCTCTCGATGGAGTCCATCTCCTCGATCATGGCGCGACGCCAAGACTCGTGCTTCTCGGCCTCGGCGAAGGTGGCTGGCTCCTCCTCAATCTGCAGATGGAGCTCAGCAGCTACCTGACGTGCAGCAAGGCCAGGTGGTGACGCCTCTCCAAGGATGTTGTCGATGGTGCGATACCTCGGCTCGACGTCATCATCGTTGTCAGCGTCCAAATATTCCTCCGCGTTTGGAGGTGGCGAGACAAACTCTGGCTGGAGCAGTGGAGTCGATGCTAGTGTTGGAGTCACAGGTGGAGGCGTCCGTACAGTGGACGACATCATAGGTGTGCCAGCCACTGGAAAGCCATGGCTTGCTGGTGTGCGTGGTGTTGCTGGGTCCTCTGGTGAGCCTATACCGGTGTCTACGTCAACACGCTCGGTGGCTAGCTCCATCGTGTGGTACTCCACGACGAGGTCCGCAGCGACCTCCAAGTCCTCGTCCTCGTCCTTCCAGCTCCAGGACGTCGGCTCGTCGAAGACCACGTCCCTGGACACGACGGCACGATGCGTCGCTGGATCGTAGAAGCGCCACGCCTTGGCGCTTGGCTCGTAGCCGATGAAGACAACCGGAGTGCCACGGTCGTCGAGCTTCTTCAAGTGCGGCTTCGTCGCCTTGACGTACGCCATGCACCCGAACATGCACAGGAAGCTGACATCTGGTCTACGGCCATGCCAGGCTTCATACGGCGTCATGCTTTCGACGGCCTTGGTGGGTGCCCGGTTCAGCAAGAAGACGGCGGTGGCTACCGCCTCGCCCCAGAACATCGCTGGCATGTTCTGGCTCTTCAGCAGACTGCGCGCCATGGTGACGACAGTTTGATTCCTCCGCTCGACAACACCGTTCTGTTGCGGCGTGTACGGTGCCGTCTTCTGCCTCTCGATGCCGTGCTCGATGCAGTACTCCTCGAATGCAACAGAGGTGAACTCACCCCCGTTGTCAGTGCGCAGAACACGCAGACGCCGGCCTGTCTCCACCTCCACCTTCGCCTGGAATTTCTTGACGACAGCGAGGGTGTCGCTCTTCGCAGCTAGGAGCACTGCCCACATATACCTGCTCTTGTCATCAACCACCAGAAGAAAATATTGCTTACTGCCGGGTGTGGCCGGCGTGATTGGGCCGCACAGATCACCATGGACCAAGTCCAATAGCCCCTCCGCCCGCCGCTTCGCCTACAACGGGAACGGACTCCTCTTTAGCTTGGAGGTGATGCAGTCAGCGTAGAGCTAGTGGACGTGCTCAATGTGGGGCAGCCCGTGCACCATGCCCTGCTGCTCGAGCTTGCGCAGGGCGTCGAAGTGTAGATGACCGTAGCACTCATGCCATAGCCACGCGCTATCACTAGCATGTGCTGCTAGGCAGAGTGGTCGCCCAATCTTGACGCGTAGCAGGTACAGCCGGTTCGCCGAGCGCTGGACTCGCGCGATCAATCGGCCCTTGTCATCGCGGATCCGAAGGACGCCGTCCTTGGTATGGACATCGCAGCCGCCTTCGTCGAGCTGGCCGAGGCTGATGATGTTGGTGGTCAGCCTCGGGATGAAGTACACCCCCGTGAGCGGGAGGTGCTCGCCGGTCTTGCCCTCGAACAGCACGGTGCCGGATCCCTCGATCGCGACCTCTGAGCCGTCGTCGAACCTGACGGTGCCGCGGATCGCCGTGTCAATGTGGATGAAGGCATCCCGACAGCCCGTCATGTTGTTGGTTGCCCCGCTATCGAGGTACCACAGATTGTCATCACGCTCCGTCTCGCCATCGAGCTGCGCGAAGACTTTCCCCTCGACGACACGCAGGGGCCGGTGCTCGGACGGAGTTGGAGTCACGGCGGCGTGTGCTGATGGCGTGCTGGGGAAGATGGTGGCTCGGGCCATCAGCAGCGTGGGCTCTGAGTCTTCTTCAACTTGCGCGACGTGGGCCTTGCCCTTTGGCTTGCTACGGCAATCCTTAGCCCAATGACCGTATTTGCCACAACGCTTGCACTAGTCGCGATTGGGGGCCTGTCTACCGCCAGACTGGCCCTTGTTGCTGTCACGTGACATGGAGCCAAAGCATTCGTCTTTGCCACGCCCACGTCCACGCCCGCGGCCGCCGCGCTTCTTGCTGCTGGCGCCGCTAGAGCTGCTCCCGCTGCCCTTCTCCTCGGACTCGCGGAGCTTGAGCCTGGCGAGCCACTCCTCTTCACAGAGAAGCAGCCGGCCCTGGTTGTCGAGGACGGGCGTCGGCTTGCGTCGCTGCTCGACGGCACGCAGCCTGCCAGTCACCTCCTCGACGGAGATGTTGTTGATGTCGAGCAGGGTCTCAATGGAGATTGCCACCTGAGCGAGGTGCTCCGGCACGACCTGCAGCATCTTCCACACGACCTCGAAGTCGGTGACGTTGTCGCCGAGGAGACGTAGATCAGCAGCGAGCCCGGTGATGCGGTTCGCGAAATCTTTCGCGGTCTCCGCCTCCTTCCACACTAGGGCGCTGAACTCATGCCGAAGCTGCTGCGCGTTGGCCTCACGCACCCGCTGGACCCCGACACGGATCCGCTTGATTGCTGCCCACGCTTCTGCTGCCATCCACCTCTCACGAAGACCTGCAAGCATGTCAGCTGGAATGGATCGTAGGATAGCGGCAAGCGCCTGACGATCATGGCGATAGATGATCTCCTCGCCTTCCTCCGGCTCAACGGTGTACCACCACCCCGCCGCCTCCAAGTTCACCTGCATCAACATCGCCCACTCCTCGTAGTTGGTGCGTGTGAGCATAGGGAACTTAGTGCCGGCGTCATCCGCGGTGCGGTGGATCACGACCTCGCGGCGCCCTCTGCGTGGCGCTGGCGAGCATGAGATTCAGCATCCTCGTCGCTCTCCACGGCCACCATGCGGTGGAACTGATTGGTGGTCCATCCCTTCTCGTCAAAGCTCCGGTACCAAATGTCAGCCGGAAACTCTCTACGGCGATGATCAGAACTCCAGTGATTATCACGAACTGCTAGAACAGAGAACAAGACATAGGTATTTTTGGTGCTGTGCAAACCGCTACAGCTTTTCTCAATACATTAGGCTAGTATATATATACATCTCGATGCTACAATAGGAAAGCTAGAAATAGAAAATACATGGACGCATACGTGAGGAACAAGCAAGCTAATCCTACCGTCCACAATACCATACATGCATGCATACGTACGTATACCATACAAGGACGCGCTCGGGAGGAGAATTTCCATGCCAAGCTCAACGCTATGTGTAACAAAAGGAAATAAGCAAGAACTCAGGATTACATGCCATGCTTACATTGCAAGCTTAGCTGTAGAGCATGCAACAAGAAAGGGACAGAGTAGCGGCGGCCTTCACCGCAAGCCAGCAAGCAGCTCAAGCATCAGCACAAGTAGCGGAGATCAGGCAGCAGCTCGCCCTCCTACAAGTGGAAATACAGAGCATGCAGCCTATGCAACCCCCTGTGGCACACTGTAAGTCAAAACCAGCTCAATCCTCCGTCGGTGACAGCAGCACAAGCAGCTTCAGTCTCACCCTTTGTGGCTCCATTGCCGCGCAGAACCGTAGACCCCAAGTCCCCGCTATCTGAAGGCATTCAAAACTTACCATGGCCAGCATCCTACAAGGCAATAACATTGCCCAAGTTCAACAGAAAGTCAGACCCGCACCAATTCATTATGAGTTCTGAAGCAGCAATAGCCTCCGCAGGGGGAACGAGACAGTTCTAGCCAAGTCTTTCATCATCACAGTCGAAGGTGATGCGCTAGCCTAGTACTCCATGCTCAAGCCAAGCACAGTATACTCATGGGAGAACCTCCGAGACAACATCTTGGCCAATTTCAAGGGCTTCATCAGTGAATCCTTGACATCCACACACTTGTTTCAATGCAAGCAAAACTAGGGAGAAACACTGAAAGACTATTTCTAGAGATTTGTGCAAGTCAAAGCAAGGGCCCTGACGTCCCAGAAGAAGTAGCCATTAAAGCAGCAATAGGACCCTTCGCAGCTCACTTGGCCAGAGAAAAGCCAACATCCATGCAGGATTTATACTCAGAGTTTGAAAAGTATTATAGGTCAGACAATGACCTCCGCAAGAGACTGGAAGAGCGAAACCAGAGCAAGCAACAAGGAAACAATAGGAGTACACAAAGAAACAACGGAAACCAAGGCTAGAAGCAGCAGAAGCAGGGCCAAGGCCAACAAGTTTTCAACATTGAGCAATAGGGCAGTAGCCAGCAAGGACAGACAACGCCGAAAGCAGGAACACAAAACATGGCTCAAAGGCTAAATCACACTTTTGTCTTACCAAAAAGAGAGGTAAATCACACTTTCGTCTTACCCCAGCAGCAGCAGTATTGCCCTATCTATCCAAGCCTAAATTCCACCCAAATACACTGCTCCACATTAGCCTCCGCCTACTACCCTAATTTCTTGCCCACATGGTGGCCAAGTCCATCGCCACAAGCACAATCAAGCAACCATCGGGCGGAGGCAAGCCTCACCTACATAAACCCTAGGCCTCCGCACATAACCTATATTGAGACAAATCAACCATAGCAAGTACCGAGAAGGTTTGAGGCAATGCCTCCGCCATCGTACTCAACCTAGCCACAGCCAACACACCCACCATAGCTTCCACCACCTAAAAATGTGCCAAAACCAGACAACCAAATCAATCCGCACACACCATTACCCACCATTGGCATGATCTTGCTAATAGTTGGAGGCTCCTCAATTGAGTTCCAAACCAAGCAGCAAAAAAAAGATCACCTCAGACTGGTCAATAACATCGCAGTACAAGGGCCTGTTCGGTGCACCGACTGGTCGAAGACACCTATCACCTTTACAGAGCAAGACCTACAGCTTGAGAGCTACCCCCACGCCGACGTTATGGTAATCAAAGCAAACATAGCAGGTGTTGGTATAAATTAAATGCACACAGAGAGAATATATATTCCCATAAGCGCACAGATATTATACCATTGTAGAACTTCACTGAGAATAACCCGGTTTTCATATCGAACCCAAAGGAACAATTAGTGAGAATAACTAAGTCTTAGTGTTAACCCAACTTCACAATCAAGGTTAGAAAATAGGAATATAAATGAGACTACTAAGATTTGTCTAGTTTCAATTTCGGTAAGCTTTGCCTTCTATTGTTCTATCGTGGGAGATGTCTTATAAGGAATAAATTTAGAGTTTCTTCCCTACAAGCAATCAAATTCCTGCTAGTCCTATTAACAGGAGGTGGACTACAAAAGATTCAACGAAGCTATAAAATTCACCTTCGCGAGCTACCACCGATCCAGAAAATGAGGGTGCATTTATGAGTAACCCTAGTCTAAGCACCACGCTTACACTATGAATACTACTTTAATCTAGAGCCACCAAGATCAAAACACTCAAAAGAGAGTTGTAAACTTAAAGAACAATATGATCAAGATGCTTACTTGAATAAGAAGTCTATTACCAGAGAAATCTCAAAAGCAAGCTCTAGTAGAACTTGATTCCACCAGAGTATAGCCGAAGAGAGGGCACTGATAGGCCGAAACTCCTCCAAAACTCTACTCTCTCACTCTATCTCTCTGTCTCTAATACAAGACTAGATCCTATGGAGGACTAATCTTCTCTTGATTGCTAGACCTAGATCCTTGTGAAAATATGAATTAGGGTTTCTGGCATTTCAGCTCTCATGATCCAGACTTGGCTTATCCCTACGGGGGTGCAGGCCTGTACTTATAGCCCTAGGGGTGCGACACGAGCCCTTGGATCAAACCGATTTAAGGAACGGCGTAGATGCAATCCTAGGAGGCGGTGGAGGAACATTCTAGAATCTCCTGACAAGTGGACCCCATAGGGGGTCAGGCGGCATGGTGGTGGGATCGACCGGTCCCACCTAGCATCCTCTCGGGGTCCGCTGCGGTGTAGTGTCTTCTGGTGTCCTCTGGAACCTTCTTGAGTAATTTTCGTCGTGGTTAAGTTTGATTTTGTTTGACGTTTTGATCCTCCTTGCCAGTTTTCTGATTAAATCCTGCTAGAAACACAGATTCACCAAAACTTGTGGGATTTATTAGTACAAACCTCCTATTCTATGATATTGATCTATTTTCACTATTTATGCAAGGTAAGCTGATGGTTCTTGATGTATGTTAACTACCATCAACAAGCTCCCGCACACTTAGGCTTTTACTCGTCCTCGATAAAAGGATGGATTACTTAAGACGTATCCTTAGGACAAGACATCAATATAAAACCATTCCCAGTCATACATGCTTTGATGAACGAAATAGCTTGAACCAGATCACCATCTTCCTTCAGTCAAATTAATTGAAGAAACATTTAAGATTTTGAAAACAAAACATAGTATACCTTCTCCTTTTGTAGTACTCTCAAATCACGTATGTATGTGGTATTTTTGGATCCTCACCAAGGCATTGATCATATTGCCTTCTTTTATCTACTCTTAAAAGCTTATGTGGATCTCATGTAGGAATGGAAGTGAAAACATACTTGCATTGCATATATTGTAAAGTCAAAACAAGGATCCAAGGAGAAAAGTGTCACTCTTAGATCAAGATGTGTATATGTGTGGAATATATATATGGTGGCTATCCTAATTCTACTATGCTCCTTGAATCATATCTCTCTTGTTTGAAACTTGGAAAACACTTTTGCTAGAGAGCATAGGCTGTCTTTCTCATTCATTTTTTTCTCTCTTTTTTCTTTTCTTCTTCTTTCTCTTTTTTTCATGGCGGGCATCTGAGTACCCATTGTTTTAGATATCTCAGATACTTGTCTATTTTTTTTCAATACTTTTCAATTTACATAGCCACATGCCTCTTTCTGCAATTGGAAAACTTTTAAGAAAAATATTTATAAGAACTTGGAGCATTTATTCCTAATAAACTTCTTTTTATGTCTTCTCCCAGTGTAGAAGTAGAAAATTTTGGGTGGATGGAAAACATGTTGCGTACTCTTAGTGTAGGAGTAGCATGTGGCAGAACCGCCTGAATTAACACACTTTTAGAGGCGCTATCTTCCACTAGACACTAAGCACCCCAAAAGTGAGCCAAGTCAAGCAGTTCTGTCGAGCACACCCAACGGGAGAAGTCGAAACGTTCCAGAATTTTACACCCGGGATCCAATAATGAGTACAATCTTACAATACTTAAACCATTTCATACAACAAAGAGTCCCAGAATTTTTTTTATTACAGTACCAAAGTTCAGAGTGCGATAAATTGAACAGCGGAATAAAATAACATCTAGCGGAGCGGTATAAGGATCCGTCTGTGCCCACCAGAAGAATCCTCCACACAACAGCTAACTTCTCAAGCAGCACCTGCAACAAGGGTAAATAAACTCTGAGTACACAATGTACTCGCAAGACTTACCCGACTGGGAATATAATTCCCGACTCTCAAAGATTATGATAGGCTTTATGGCTTGTGGTTCTTGTTTGCGGAAAGCAATACTAAGAGTGAGTCCTTATTTCATTAGATTATTAGCAGTCATGTTAAATTTATTTTCCCACCTGCTATGTAAGCACCTGTTCTATCATCAAACAAGGGTGGAGCAATCAGAAGCATTTTTCCATCTTTCATATGTCAGTTCTTCCTATGGTGCCAGATCGTAGTCAAGCCATACCGTCACATAGAAACTGCGATTCGTGAATCAATGTGCCCAGCTGGGTACCTCGAAAAAACACACACCTCGCTTGCACCCTAGGCACAAACGAGACCAACCTGTTCCACTCCTGTCACGGGTTCCAGGTCCCCGTCCAAACTTGGACTCCAAGCTCCCACACTTGAGGCCCGACCTCAAAGTGGTGCTTAGACCTCCACCTATCTCCGCCTCCAATCAGTCGGTCCGGAAAGAGCCAGAGCCCATGACAAGAGAGTAACAAGCCTTCCCGCTCCCATAAGCAAGTATGTGCTCGGGATAATAAATCTGTGACTTGACTAGGGTCCATGCAACGGACAGTCCTTAATCGACACGAACAGGGAAATAGTGCAACTAAGCTATGCCCTGTGGCCGCGGGACACAACCTGTTACACCCACCAATACTCATACCATATCCCTGCTCAGTCACCATTTCCTTTTCCATCATTTCATTATGAATATAATAATAATAATAATAACCATCTATTATGAGTAACGACAGGTTAGTCACGCTACCGAAAAACCTAAGCAAAGCAGCTACACGATCCTGTACTAGTAAGACTCATGGGTATATATATATATATATATATATATATATATATATATATATATATATATATATATATATATATATATATATATATATATATATATATATATATATATATATGCATGTGGGTATCATAAAATTCCTCCAACTTAAATGCACAACATTTATATATAACGATTTGCAAAATAAGGGTTATGCACCGGGGCTTGCCTTGGGCAGACGGGGTGTCAGTGAAGTCAGTCAGTGATGGCTCCGGGATCTCCTCTGGTACGAGAATCTCCTCCTCGTACTCCTCGACGATCTCCTCGTACTCCTGATTGCCGACAGTCACGGTCTCCGCCAGTTCGTTCACTATATGCATGTTATGATGATGCAACAATTCAGAAATCAGGCAACAACAACTTTTAAAATAAGAACACGCTTATCATGCTAACAAACTAGCTCTACTGATCACATAGTCACTGAATATCATTTCATTAACAAGAACAATTTCGCAACTAAATTCTTAAATAATTTAATATGCTTTCCATCAGGGTATGTTAGCTACCTTAATAAATTAGCTATTCAGAGGCTACAAAAATTACAGAGAGCATCTAATATTACCATGAGCCTACTGTATAATTTTTAGGGCTAGCACTTCTACCAATGCATCAACAAAAGTCATTCTCTAAATAACCATAACAATAATAAGCATTTCAATATAATAAATTAAGCCTAAAGGTATCACTGAACTGCATGTACTAAATACGCTGACAGATAGATCATGAATTTAGGAACCTAACAAAATTTATTTCATGATAAATACATAAATTCAAATGAGCTCTAGGGATAAAGAAAATGGTATGGATGGGTACAGCGCGATTCAAGATGAATTAGGAAGGATGATCAATGGAATTGGAGTTCGTATGCGAGAGATATGGATTTTCTAAAGTGGACTGCTAATAATTAGCGAATGACAATAATTTGTCATTTGACTTTGTGGCTATGGAGCTCTCACGTGAAGATACATGACGTGCTTGAAGGGCTACTTGGACTTCATGAAATTTTGTTGGATGTGATGACTGAGTAGACCCTAGTAAATGCTATGTGGTACATTAGCACAGGTCAAGGAAATAATGGATGAGACCACAGGTCCAGGAAATAATGCAGAAGAGAATGAAGGAATTCTTGCAAGCTAATTAATGGAGCTCAGAGCAAGTGCGATACAGACAGGGAGAAAGGATGGCGCTGCCAGGAAGAGATAGAGAAAATACTTAGAAGGAATCATGGGATACTCACCGCAGTCGACTTGTGCTTCGGAGAGGGGGATTGGCTGCACGACCGGGTTCTATAAGAGAACGAAGAAAGCTTGCTTAACTCTGAGAGGAAGAAGGTGGGCAACGAAATGGTGGCTTGGCGAGCTTGCAACTGCGATGGAGGTTGCACAGCATGTTCTTTAAAGGCAGGAGACGCGGGATGAAGGTGGAGCTCGCACTGAAAAAGACGACCACATGCACGACACACTTCAGCGGAGGCAGCGCGACGTGCGCTTATCAACCTTGCACCGTGCAGAAGGCAGACTTTCTTCGGATGAACAGTGCTCGCTACAGTGTTACTACGTGCTACAGTGCTTAGTCATTCATTAAATGCTTAGGCATTTCAGCCGGCCTTGACTTGGGAGGCACATACTTGACGCACCTCGCTCAGACACTCGCATGACTAGCAAGGGAGAAAACTGTGGTGCACTAATAAATTTTCCTCACGACCAAGACCAAGAGAAGTTGCCGACGTGTTTCTTGCTCCATGCATGCACTATCCTCTCTTCTCTCGGTCAAAAATAATTGCGTGCAAGCAGCTGTGCAAGCGGGTCACCGGCATAGCATGCGGTGCATGCAGCGGGCGCAGGTGCCGAAGTGAATGCATGCATGAATGTGTAGTGTGCGTGTGTGTTGGTCTGTTGACCACTAGCTACTGGCGGTTTTCAATTCTAAGCGTACTAGTACTATTACTAAGACACTAGTATAGATTAGGCGAGAGCAAGTTTTCTTTTCGTAGTCCAAGTGTTGGATGGACTCACGTGTAAGCAAGCAAGGATAGGGAGAGGTTAGGAATAATTAGTTAACTAGCAAATACAGACACGTATATACAACCAACTATAAATATCGACTGACGACAATACACCACAAAACTCGCCCGCACCGAACAATCAACCAAGCTAGAATTAAAAGATCAGACACCCAAATTTCTCCAAATTAATTCACAAACTTTAGATTTCATTCAACATTTCTATTAGCATTTTCGTTCAATAAAAATTGGTTTACACCTCTATTTGCTATAAAGTGCAATATCTTAAGCTTTCATTTTAACATTTCATTGAGTGCTTTAAGTTGCGAGACCTTATTTACACCAATGATTACATGCAAAAATACATAAACATGATGCTCATGAAATTTTTAGTGACTTGTTGACACAGTAACACCGAGGGTGTTACATAGCAGATATATGTGGAGTGTATGTGATCTTGATCTTGAGAGCATGATAAGTTTCTCAACAAGGGTCACAAGGTTTGACCAAACTCAATACAAACACAAGTAGTATATGTAGAAGGTTTATCTATCCTATATATGGCTTTGGTAGGTCATTGCTTACTGAAAGCCCAAGTTTGGTTTTGGTAATTAATGACACCAAGTTGCTAATGCCATGTGTTAAGTGTTTTGAGTTAGGCATAAGCAACACATGTGATGAAGGTGTACGTGGCACAGAGTGGTGGCCACAAGATCACAAAGAAATGGTGCATGGACATGAAATGTCTATCATGGTGGAGATTCACATAATATGATAGACATGATGATCAAGTGAAAGAGAAGGATCTAAGAGTGCAAGACAAAGGTATAACCATAGAGTTTTCCTTTTGCCAGGCTAAGATGAGTAGAGAAGTGATTGACCGGGTTTAGGATACATAGCCGACTATCAAGAGGGGCAATCACGGTTAGCTCGGGAATCAAGTGCCACTAGATCAATGTCTTGAGCATATGCATTAGGATCTAGTTGAGAGCTAACATAACGCCTTGGAAAATGTTTGTGAAATGCTAACACACATGCACATGGTGGTGTACACTTGGTGGTGTTAGCACATTTGCGAAGGCGGTGGAGTTTAAGCGGTAGAATTATTCAGCGCTTTTTGGAGAAGTGAAACGCCTAATTTCTACTGCGCCGGAAGTCGGAAAAGAAACGGAGGCGAACAGAGGTCACTGCGTTGACCGGACGCTGCACCGAACGCTGTCCCGGTTTGACCGGAGCGTCCGGTCAGCTCAACGCAGCGCGCTTAGGAATGTGACCGGACGCTGGTCTGGCCTGACCAGCGCGTCCGGTCAGTTCTCCTGAGCGCAGAAGAAGAGCGCGCGACCGGCGCGTCCGGTCCCTCACGGAACCGGAGCGTCCGGTCAGGCGTCCAGAGGGGCAGAGCGAAGCGGAGTGACGATTGGACGCGCGGCGCGTCCGGTCACGTGCGATCGGACGCGTCCGGTCTCAATGGGAGCGTACTAGAACGTGACCGGACGCGGGCACTGTCGCGTCCAGTCAATCGGTTGAGCGTGTCCGGTCAGGGCAACGGCTAGTTCTGACGCGCACTGTTTCTTGTTGTCGTGTAGTGACTGGACACGTCCGGTCACCCTGACCGGAGCGTCCGATCAGCGCGATTTTCACTGTGTCGTCCGTAACGGCTAGCTGCGTACCCCTTCATTATAAATAGAGGGTGTCCGGGGTTTGAGGGTAACTCTTGCATATTTTGAGACCTAGAGACATCCTTTGAGCTAGAGAACAACCCCTCCACTCATCTCTTTGATTGATTGCACATCTTGAGTGAGATTGAGTGAGATTCAAGTGCATTGCTTGAGAGTTGCATTCTAGAGACACTTGATCTTCGAGTTGCTGCGGATTTCTTGTTACTCTTTCGTGTTTCCTGACACGGTAGATGGCTTGGAGCAGCTGAGGTGATTGAGCTCGCAATTGGAGATTGTTGGAGCCCTCACCAAGTGTTGTAAGGGGTTCTTGATCCTTCCCCGCGGGAGTTCGCAAATTGGATACTCTAGTGGAGCTCGTGGCTTGGAGGATCCCCATCTTGTGTGCGGTTGTGCGGTGCCCGCCGAGGGCTCGACTCTTGATAGTCGATTAGCTCGCGAACCGACAAGTGGGTGCATCGTCACAACGAGGAGTAGCTTGCTGGGAAGCAAGTGAACCTCGGCAAAAATCTCGTGTCATCTCTTTACCGAGGATTTCTCTTGTGGTTGATCATTGTGATTGTTTCTTCGAGTGCTTTACTTCTCTACATCATTGGTATAAGAATCAAGTCACTTGCTCTTTACTTTCTCATACTACTTCTAGTGTAGCTTGTTTAGAGTAGATTTTATCCATAGGAGTAAGTAGCTTAGTGACTTAGCTTTGTTGGTGTGTATTAGAGATCATAGCCTTGCTTCACTAGAATTGTATAGATGGCTTGCATAGTGTAGTCGAGCTAGTGCTAGAATTAGCTTAGCCATCTTTTATACTAACGTGGTTGTTTAGTAAAGCTTGTAGATTTTTAAATAGGCTATTCACCCCCCCTCTAGCCATTCAGACCTTACAAGTGGTATCGGAGCCGATGCACCGTTTATTTGAGGCTTAACAACCTACGATGAAAAGGAATGGCTCAATTAAGCTTGCACATCAACAACACCAAGAAGGCACCTCACTTTGATGGTACAAATTATGCATATTGGAAGGTTAATATGACCGCACACCTCAAGTCAATCAATAGAGAAGTGTGGAAGGTCACCGAAACAAAATTTGAGGTTGCTAATCTGGAAGCACCTACACCGGTGGAAGAGAAGAAACTCCAATGCAATGACATTGCCATTAGTGCTCTTCATGAGGCACTAGATGACAAGACCTTTGAGCAAGTGAAGGACATTGAGATCGCTCATGATGCTTGGGCCAAGCTAGAAGAAACATTTGAGGGCACTGAAGGCACAAAGACCGCTAAAGCATATATCTTGCAAGAAAAATTTTCAAGCTTCAAGATGCAAGATGATGAGAGTGTACCGGAGATGTTTCATAGATTGCAAGTCATTGTCAATAAGCTCAAGTCACTTGGTGAGAAAGTCAAGGACAACCAATTCTCTATGAAGTTCTTGAGAAGCTTGCCCAAGAGGTTTGATACATTGATCACCGTGCTAGTGAGGACTACATTGAAGGATTCAACTCCTCAACAAATATTTCAAGAAGTGATGATCGATGATTCATATAGAGAAGATGATGAGAAGGATGAGTTGGTCAAGAAGAAGAAGAAGGAAAATGAGAAGAAAGATGATGAAAAGAAGAAGAGTGTGGCATTCAAAGCCACCACATCCAAGGGCAAATCCAAGATTGAATCATCAAGTGAAGAAGACTCAAGCTCTTGTGATAGTGATGACATTGATGAGAAGATGGCTCTCTTTGTCAAGCAATTTGGCAAATTCATAAAGAAGAAGGGCTATCGTGTAAGAAGGAGGAAGAACTCATCTAAGAAGAATGAGCATACCATGAGATGCTTTAGATGCCATAGCAAAGGTCATCTCATTGTAAAGTGTCCTTATGATAGTGATGATGAAGATGCTATCAAGAAGGTGAGGAAGAAGCAAAAGAAGAAGCAAGAAAAGAAGGAGAGCTCTCATAAAAAGAAGAATGATTCTCATGTTGCTACATGGGATAGTGATGATTCCTCAAGTGATGATGAGGATGACTACAAGAGCAAGAAGAAGGGACATGCTAGCATTGCCATCCAAGAGATGGTCTCCCTCTTTGACACTCCATCATGCTTCATGGCTAAGGCCGCTAAGGTATCATCCGATGATGAGAGTGATCATGATAATGCTAGTGATAGTGATAGTGATGAAGAAGAATTCACTAAAGATAAACTAATCACTATGCTAGAAGATTGCACTCAACATTTTACAGAATCTAGAAAGGAGTGCAAGGGCTTGCTTAAGGAAAAGAAAAACCTTATGCAAGAACTTGATGAGCTTAGAACATCTTATGAGAGTCTAAAGGTAGACCATAAGAAGCTTCAAAAGTCTCACACCAAGCTTGAAGAAGCTCATTCCTTTCTAGTTGAAAAATGTGAAAACATGCCAACTAATGTTGAGAAAGCTAAAACTTGCAACATAGGCATATCTTGTGATATAATTGATGAATCTTGTCATAAGCCTATTGTTGTTGCTCCCACTAACCCTTCATGTAGCTCATCTACATCATCCTCATCTAGTAGTGACGGTTTCACTTGTGACTCCACACAAATAGTTGAGAATGAAAATCTCAAGAAGGAGGTAAAAGAGCTCAATCACACCTTAGCTAAGGCTTATGGTGGTGAGGACCGCTTGCTTATGTGCTTGGGTAGCCAAAGAGCTTCTCTCTACAAAGAGGGATTGGGCTATAACGCCAAGAAAGGCAAGGCCGCTTTTGCTCCTCACAAGACTCGTTTTGTGAAAAACAATGGTAGCTATTGCAAAAGTTGCAAGCAAATTGGTCACATAGAGCAACATTGCATGAACAAGAAATCCAATGCTAAAGTATCCTCAATTAAGTTTGATTCTTTATATATACTTACCAAGGGTACAAATGGTGTTCATACTAAGTTCATTGGTATACTATGGATGGGCTCAAAGAAGAAAGCCATTTGAGTACCAAAGAGCTTGGTCACTAACCTTGGAGGACCCAAACAAGTTTGGGTACCTAAAAGGAATTGATCTTGTCTTGTAGGTCAATTACAAAGCCGGAGGAAGACATTGGGTGCTTGATAGTGGGTGCACTCAACATATGACCGGGGATTCTTGTATGTTCAAATCAATTCATACAAGTCAAAATGGTGGTTTTGATGCTATCACCTTTGGCAACAACAACAAGAAAGGCAAAGTCAAGGGGCTTGGTAAAATTGCTATCTCAAATGACATGAGCATATCTAATGTATTGCCAGTTGAGAGCTTGGATTTCAATCTTTTGTCGGTGGCACAACTTTGTGATCTTGGCTTCAAGTGCATATTTGGTAGTGATGATGTTGAAGTCATAAGTATTGATGGATCAAATTTGATATTCAAAGGATTTAGACATGGTAGCTTGTACTTGGTTGACTTCAATGATAGTGAGACACAATTGACATCATGCTTGCTTAGCAAATCTAGTATGGGTTGGTTATGGCATAGAAGGCTTGGTCATGTTGGAATGAAACAATTGAACAAACTTTTGAGGCATGACTTAGTAAGAGGCTTAAAAGATGTGACTTTTGAAAAGGATAAACCATGTAGTGCTTGTCAAGCCGGCAAACAAGTTGGAAATACACATCCTAGTAAGAGTGAAATGAGCACATCAAAGGCATTTGAGCTATTGCACATGGACTTGTTTGGGCCAACAACATACACTAGCATTGGTGGCAACAAGTATGGTTTTGTGATTGTTGATGACTACACTAGATACACTTGGGTGTTCTTTCTTTATGACAAGAGTGATGTTTATGATCTATTCAAGTCTTTTGTCAAAGAGAGTGCAAAATGAGTTTGAGACTACCATCAAGAAGATTAGAAGTGACAATGGTAGTGAGTTCAAGAACACAAGAATTGAAGATTTATGTGATGATCTTGGTATTGGACATCAATTCTCTCCAACATACACTCCTCAATCCAATGGTGTAGTTGAAAGGAAGAATAGAACTTTGATTGACATGGCTAGATCAATGCTTAGTGAATACAATGTGAGTCATTCATTTTGGAGTGAAGCTATCAACACGGCTTGCTATTGTAGCAACCGTCTCTATTGCCATGGGAAGCTTGGAAAGACACCATATGAGCTATTGAATGGAAGAAAGCCTAACATTGCATACTTTAGAGTGTTTGGTTGCAAATGCTATATTCTCAAGAATGGCACTAGATTGAGCAAGTTTGAAAAGAAATGTGATGAAGGATTCTTACTTGGTTATTCTACCACAAGCAAAGCATATAGAGTTTGGAATCTCACAAATGGCACCTTGGAAGAAGTTCATGATGTTGAGTTTGATGAAACCCAAGGGTCTCAAAATGAAGCTCAAAACCTTGATGATATAAGAGGAGATCAATTGTCAAATACAATGAAGAACATGGACATTGGTGATGTTAGGCCAAGGCAAGTTGATGATGATGATATTCATGTGATCAACCAAAGTGTGCAAATTGATACAAATCAAGCAAGCTCTAGTGGCTCTCATGATGAAGTACAAGATCAAGGTCAAGCTAGTGGAAGCAACCAACTCCCAATACTCCAACCTACTAGCATTGCAAGAGATCGTCCATTAGACCAAATCATTGGTGGAATTCAAAGTGGTGTTCAAACAAGATCAAGATTAGCATCTTTTTGTGAGCACTACTCATTTGTATCACTTGAAGAACCTAAGAAAATAGAAGATGCATTGAAAGACTCCGATTGGGTAAACGCCATGCATGAAGAGCTAAACAACTTCACTAGAAATCAAGTTTGGAAACTTGTTGAAAGGCCCAAGAACTACAATGTGATTGGTACTACGTGGGTCTTTAGAAATAAGCAAGATCAAGAGGGCATGGTTGTGAGGAACAAAGCAAGATTAGTAGCACAAGGATACACTCAAGTTGAGGGTCTTGACTTTAGAGAGACATATGCACCCGTTGCAAGAGTGGAGGCTATTAGAATCTTATTAGCATATGCTTGTGCACACAACATCAAGCTCTATCAAATGGATGTCAAGAGTGCATTTCTCAATGGTTACATCAATGAAGAAGTTTATGTTGAGCAACCTCCCATTTTTGAAGATGACAAAAAGTCTAACCATGTTTACAAGCTCAAGAAGGCATTGTATGGTTTGAAGCAAGCACCTAGAGCATGGTATGAGAGGTTGAGGGACTTTCTTCTCTCTAAAGGGTTCAAGATGGGAAAGGTTGACACCACTCTCTTCACCAAGAAGCTTGGAAATGACTTGTTTGTGTTGCAAATCTATGTGGATGACATTATCTTTGGATCAACCAATCAAGACTTTTGTGAAGAATTTGGAAATATGATGGCTAATGAGTTTGAGATGTCTATGATCGGAGAGCTTAGTTACTTTCTTGGACTTCAAATCAAGAAAATGAAGAATGGCACTTTTCTAAGTCAAGGCAAGTACATCAAGGACATGATCAAGAAGTTTGGATTGCAAGATGCTAAGCAAATGAGTACACCAATGGGCACAAATGATCAATTAGGTGTTGATGCTAGTGGCAATATGGTAGATCAAAAGTTGTACCGATCTATGATTGGAAGTTTGCTCTATGTCACCGCTTCTAGGCCGGATGTGATGTTTAGTGTATGCAAGTGTGCAAGATATCAAGCTTCACCTAGAGAGAGTCACTTGAAAGCAACCAAGAGGATATTGAGATATCTTAAGGGCACTCATGATGTTAGATTATGGTTTCCAAAGGGGTCTAACTTTGAGTTGATTAGATATTCGGACTCCGACTATGGTGGATGCAAGATTGATAGAATGAGCACAAGTGGCACTTGTCAATTGCTTGGAAGGTCTCTTGTTTCATGGTCATCAAAGAAACAAAATAGTGTTGCACTATCTACCACCGAGGCCAAATACATTAGTGCCGGTAGTTGTTGTGCACAATTGCTTTGGATGAAAGCTACCTTGAATGACTTTGGAGTAAAATTCAAGAATGTGCCTTTGTTTTGTGACAATGAAAGTGCTATCAAGATAACTCAAAATCCGGTTCAACATTCAAGAACCAAGCACATTGATATAAGGCATCATTTTATAAGAGACCATCAACAAAAGGGTGATATTAGCATTGAGAGCATTGGCACCGAAGATCAACTAGCCGACATTTTCACAAAGCCACTTGATGAGAAAAGATTTTACAAGTTGAAGAATGAATTGAACATACTCGACTTCTCCAACTTGAAATGAGTGCACCCCCACATTCTTATATGACATGCCTCTCCTCCAACATAGCAAGGTAAAGTTGTTTGGCATATCATTCATACTTTGCTAAGGACATGTTTAGAACATATAGACATATTTGCATGACAAATAGGCTCATTCATGAAAATCAAATGAGTTTAATGTATATATGGTACCACTATTGCTTCTATGTTTTGATTGATCTAGTGGTAGCATATGACATGTTTGTGGGCTTGCAAACCTAGTATTGAATCTAGAAAATGAGCTCATGATGTGTAATTCAACATGGTCAAGATAACCCTTATACTTTATGAGGTGTGAAGAAGCTTGTCCTTGGATCAAACCGAATTACATATTCTAGGCAAGTGATCTAGATTGAACCATAATTTGGACTCCCTCATATTGATTGACTTAATTCTCACTAAAATTGGCACCTTTTTGGTGATTGTTGACAAAGGGGGAGAGAAAAGTCACAAAGTTCAAAAGTTAAATTGCAAAGAGGGAGAAAGATATAGTAAGGGGAGAGAAATTAAAAACTGAGCACACAAGTAGGGGGAGCAAGCTCATGAATTATTTGTTGCATTTGTATGTGCATTAACATGATGTATTGTTGCATTGCAAAGATTAAATTCATATTCATGCTTGTGTGGTGATTGCTAGAAATAGAACTTGAATGATGATTTGTTGAAAGTAGCTTTATAAGTGGTATCTAGACACCTTTGCTTATAATGATTGATCTCACGGGGTACTTTAGTGTTTGTGATCTTTACAAGTGATGTATTACAAGTGGTGTCTAGCTACATCGATGCTAAGGATGGTATATAAAGGCAACTCCGATTGATATCACGCTTCAAAGGTCCATTCTATATACCTTAGCATCAATTTGATAGTAGTAACTCTCCCAAAAATCAAATCCATACATATGTGCACAATTGAACCAAACTCATGGAAGCACATATGTAGGGGGAGCTAATACTATCGAAATTGAAAATTGATTTCATTTCATATCTTTGTGATGGTTGTCATCAATTACCAAAAAGGGGGAGATTGAAAGCCCAAGTTTGGTTTTGGTAATTAATGACACCAAGTTGCTAATGCCATGTGTTAAGTGTTTTGAGTTAGGCATAAGCAACACATGTGATGAAGGTGTACGTGGCAAGGAGTGGTGGCCACAAGATCACAAAGAAATGATGCATGGACATGAAATGTCTATCATGGTGGAGATGCACATAATATGATAGACATGATGATCAAGTGAAAGAGAAGGATCTAAGAGCGCAAGGCAAAGGTATAACCATAGGGTTTTCCTTTTGCCGGTCTAAGATGAGTAGAGAAGTGATTGACCGGGTTTAGGATACATAGCCGACTATCAAGAGGGGCAATCACGGTTAGCTCGGGAATCAAGTGCCACTAGATCAATGTCTTGAGCATATGCATTAGGATCTAGTTGAGAGCTAACATAACGCCTTGGAAAATGTTTGTGAAATGCTAACACACATGCACATGGTGGTGTACACTTGGTGGTGTTAGCACATTTGCGAAGGCGGTGGAGTTTAAGCGGTAGAATTATTCGGCGCTTTTTGGAGAGGTGAAACGCCTATTTTCTACTGCGCCGAAAGTCAGAAAAGAAACGGAGGCGAACGGAGGTCACTGCATTGACCGGACGCTGCACCGGACGCTGTCCCGGTTTGACCGGAGCGTCCGGTCAGCTCAACGCAGCGCGCTTAGGAATGTGACCGGACGCTGGTCTGGCCTGACCAGCGTGTCCGGTCAGTTCTCCTGAGCGCAGAAGAAGAGCGCGCGACCGACGCGTCCGGTCCCTCACGGAATCGGAGCGTCCGGTCAGGCGTCCAGAGGGGCAGAGCAAAGCGGAGTGACGATCGGACGCGCGGCGCGTCCGGTCTCAACGGGAGCGTACTGGAACGTGACCGGACACGGGCACTATCGCGTCTGGTCAATCAGTTGAGCGCGTCCGGTCAGGGCAACGGCTAGTTCTGACGCGCACTGTTTCTTGTTGTCGTGTAGTGACCGGACGCGTCCGGTCACCCTGACCGGAGCATCCGGTCAGCGCGATTTTCACTGCGTCGTCCGTAACGGCTAGCTACGTACCCCTTCGTTATAAATAGAGGGTGTCCGGGGTTTGAGGGTAACTCTTGCATATTTTGAGACCTAGAGACATCCTTTGAGCTAGAGAACAACCCCTCCACTCATCTCTTTGATTGATTGCACATCTTGAGTGAGATTGAGTGAGATTCAAGTGCATTGCTTGAGAGTTGCATTCTAGAGGCACTTGATCTTTGAGTTGCTGCAGATTTCTTGTTACTCTTCCGTGTTTCCCGACACGGTAGACGGCTTGGAGCAGCGGAGGTGATTGAGCTCGCAATTGGAGATTGTTGGAGCCCTCACCAAGTGTTGTAAGGGGTTCTTGATCCTTCCCCGCGGGAGTTCGCGAATTGGATACTCTAGTGGAGCTCATGGCTTGGAGGATCCCCATCTTGTGTGCGGTTGTGCGGCGCCCGCCGAGGGCTCGACTCTTGATAGTCGATTAGCTCACGAACCGACAAGTGGGTGCATCGCCACAACAAGGAGTAGCTTGCTGGGAAGCAAGTGAACCTCGGCAAAAATCTTGTGTCATCTCTTTGCCGATGATTTCTCTTGTGGTTGATCATTGTGATTGTTTCTTCGAGTGCTTTACTTCTCTACATCGTTGGTATAAGAATCAAGTCACTTGCTCTTTACTTTCTCGTACTACTTCTAGTGTAGCTTGTTTAGAGTAGCTTTTATCCATAGGAGTAAGTAGCTTAGTGACTTAGCTTTGTTGGTGTGTATTAGAGATCATAGCCTTGCTTCACTAGAATTGTATAGGTGGCTTGCATAGTGTAGTCGAGCTAGTGCTAGAATTAGCTTAGCCATCTTTTATACTAACGTGGTTGTTTAGTGAAGCTTGTAGATTTTTAAATAGGCTATTCACCTCCCCTCTAGCCATTCAGACCTTACACTTACTACAAAGGAGAAGTATAGCTATTCATTTTCTTTTTGAAATAAAATTCTTCAATGACTAGACATCAAGAAACAAGTTCTCTTATTCTATTATATCTCATTCCACAACAACTTAAGTAACATGGGGTCTCTAATAATAAGTTCTCAATAGTAGCAAGACTTTCAGGAAGAATATTATGTGAGTCTATCCGTAAGTCATGACTGAAATAATCTTTCCTCATGTTTTAAGTTGTTTTATGATGTGATTTTTAATTCGGTTCGAAATGAAAAATGAAACATATGAAAATAGAGTGTATTGGGCTCAAACCTGACCGTGGACGAAACGCATGGCGAGGAGGCACAGAGAGGGGTCGGGCAGCCCAAGGAGGAGGCCAGGCAGCCCACCATGGTGGCTACTCAGGGCCCACTTCGTTGTACGTGGTCCCTGGTTAATTATCTTCCGTATTTCACAAATTTCCCAATCAAATTTCATTTCATCATCGCGATGTGTCTCCCCCACACTTGTTTTCCTATATAACCATTCTGCACAACATGTGGAGACAAACACATATCCAAAATTGAGATAGAGAACAGGTAATCATGATAACAAATGTCCATTAATGATTGAATAAGGCACTTTATTACAAATCACAAAATTTAACCTAACTTTAATCGATCTAACAACTGAGCTGGTGACAAACCTAACATTTCAAACGATGAACCTAAAAACTTTAACCTAACTAAAACTTGTGCCTTATTATTAATTGCTAACTCTCTCTCTTCTTCCCAACACAGTTGGAAATAATTTTGATTTGTTTCTCTAATTTCTTTCGCACAATAGCTTCTAATTCTATCTTCTTATTTAGAGCGTCTACAGTCCTAATAAGGAGAGTGTTTTGTTGTTGGAGAGATGTGACAGTCTAGAAAATATGGTCAATCCTTATCTCTAGCATCGTAATGGTTGTCCTTGGATGCTTCTCTTCTCGTTCCAATTGTGGAGCAGGCCTCTTGGGCGTCTCCCTTAGTGGAATGAATTTGACTTGGCCTGGTGCAGCTCAAATACCATCAAGAGATACTCGGGGAGTAGCTGTTGTGTACTTTACATAGGTGACCTCTCCAAGCTTGTTGGTTTTGATACCTACTAGCATCTCATTGGATCTTGGAGGTAAGAGTTTGACAACCTTTGGTACGGCAATCTTCAGTCCCTTTAGCACATCTTTTAGGAGTAGACGATCTTGAGGTGGAGGAAGCGTCGGCTAATGAACTTGAGCATAGTAGGCTTGCTCGTAGTTTCTTCTCGACGGCACCGTGGTGACTTGCTTCGGAGGAATGACAGTGAGAGGTTGAGGCTCCTCTACAAGGATGATGGCAAGAGAGTCTTCCCTTGGAGGAAGTTTGTTGACGTCGACTCTGAAAGGGATGACCTCTTTTCTAGCTATTGGATCTAGAGAGGAGGAGAACTCTGCTATGGGAGAGAGGAGGCTTGGATGGAATGAGGAAGAAGACAGGCAGTGGTCTGTTTATATAGGGGGTTCATCTTGTTGCAGGGGTGAAAATCTTATCCCTAGAGGCTCCGTACGAGGGAATATGCGAATGGATCCGAAATATACGTGATCTTATCATGGAACAGTGTAGAAAGAGCGAGAGAGTTTGCGGAGGACGAAAGGCGCTGACAGGGGTGTAACACCTTGAAATTTGCATTCTTTTAAAATAGTAAATTTGATTTATTTATGCAATTATGTGTGCATTCAAATATAGGGAAAAATAATAATTTTTATGAAATTAAAATTAATCATATGGTTAGCTACATGTTGATGCACTCTTGCGGATGCATTTTATTTATTATGATGACTGATTTTTATCCCAATGCTAAAAGGTTTTAAAAATATTTTGAAAATGAGTTTAGAAATTCGTTTTGGAAAAAGAAAAAGGAATTCTTTTCTCTCTCTCCCTCCCTTTCCTCCTATTTAGCCTACTGGCCCAGTCAGCCGAGCCAACCCGCGCACCCTTCCCTTCCCCTCCCTCCTCATTTCTTTCCTGGGTCGGCCCATCTTGGCCAAAACCGCCGCCCACCTCCTTCTCCCTCCCATTCCCGCAGACCAGCCAGGCCTGCACGTCAGCGCCTTCTCCTTCCTCTCGCATTCCGCGCGGTCAAGATGGAACCGCCGCCCCGCGCCCATGAGCTCCGAGTCATGGGAGCGTCCCCCGCTTCCCGGGCTCTTTAAATGGGAGCCACAACCGTCGCCGCTCCCCATGCTGCCACCTCTGCTCCAATGCCACTCACGAGAGCCCACAACCGCAGCGTCATGACCTGCCGGAGTGCCCCGTCCGCCCCTCCGCATCGCCCGTTGTCCCCGAGCCACCTCCGCCTCCATTTTTCGCCTTGGTGAGCTCGCCATCGTCCCCTCTTTCTCCCCATACTTTTCACGCATCGATTGGTGGCCTCTAGCGCCGTTTTCATGTGCGCCGGCAAACTCCACGCCGCCGGCCATAGCGCGCATGCCACGCGGGCTGCCCTCCGGCCCTGTTTCGCCTCGGGACGGCCTCGCCTTCACCCCCGCACTCTTCCGGTGCTCTCAGCTTGGTGAGCCGAGGCCCATAGTGCCCTAGCCGCCTCTCCGGCGAGCCGCACACCGCCGGCCATGGAGCGCCGCCACGTCCTCTTTCCCCTCCGGCAGCTGCACCCTCTCTCTACCCCTCCATCTAATCCCTACCGTCCATCACGCGATTAATGGCCCTGGATCGCCGATACCCCTTTGCGGGTCAATGCTAAAGAGCCCCTCGGCTCTCGGCAATTTGTGCCCGCAGTCCTCACCAGATTTAAAAACCGAATTTTGATTTATTTTATTACGAAATGAGTTCAATTTATTTATAGAAATGCCACTACATTATTTTGCTTATAAAATCGTCATTTTAACTCCGATTTGACCCGTTCAACTTGTGTTAGGTTAGTAATTTTGTAATCTATGCGTTAATTCCACTGTTAGACATGTTTGCAGTATTTAAATTTCGTGGTTAAGTTTAATTAGTTCATTAGCGATAGGTGAGCTTGTTTAAGTCGTAACTATTGCGTTCTAGCTCTGAGTTTCGTGAACTTTGCGTCGATGTGATCGTAGCGAGATGTAAATGATTTTCGTAAACCTTTTATCTTGTTTTATTTATAGCTGGTGTACTGTTCTAATCTTAGAATTATTTTGCTTGTATGTCTGTTTCTAGAATGCGTGTTGTTGGTCCGTGTTGATCGAGTTCAGACGGTGAGGAGTACTTTGGGAACCCGGTTTTCTTCGAGGAATAGTAGGACCAGCAGGACTTTGTGAACCAAGGCAAGTATATCGTGGGCCTACCTTGATGTCCAATTCACTTTAATCATCTACTCATTTTCATGTGTCTAACTTTGATAACCATAAGGACATTCTAGTTATTTGATGACATGCTCCTTGATTCCTATGGGTTAATTGCACATGGGTAGATTGCTAGTGCTCTAACTGAACATGATCTATATAATGGTTAATGGTTCTATGGAACAAAAGGTAAAACTTGCTTATGACAACTGATCCATAGGGTGAAGGTGCAAATGACTTTGATCATGTTGCCCTAAATCCTCCGTAAGGACTTATCTGTCGGCAAAAGCTGGGATTGACAGTGCAACCGTGAGAGTCACATGGCTCTGACTTTAACTTAGTAATAGGATCTTTTTCTAGCTTGTTAGAGGTTACCTTTATGGCACAAGAGGGGCTTGCCACTTTGGGTATATGATTGCCCCTATTCTTATGTGTATAGCCGCGAAGGATTTGTGCCATAGAAAGGGGGTTCCTACATTTGCCTGCCAAGGAAACCTCGTGGCCCTAACATGTTAGAGAGACCTATGGAAGGCTTCATAGTGTACCTTGCCTGCTCATCTTGAGAGTATTAGGGGGTCGACGGGCCCCGGGCATTTGGGCAGCTTGACTCACAGGTAAAGATGTACAACCTCTACAGAGTGTAAAAAACTGTTATAACAACCGTGCTCACGATCATGAGCGGCCCGAAAAACTCATAGAATAAATGGTTACTTGTTATGTTGTTAACTCATGATGATGATGATGTTACAATGATGTTCAATGACTCTATTTGATTCTAGTATATAATCATGTGGGTTAATTTGGGAGCTTAAGCATAAATTGATACTAATCAATGATAAAATCTTGACTTACTAAATTGCTAACTGCAGTAAACCGTGTCTACCTTTTGAGCCTCATGAATCCCCATGTCATGCTTGTGGAGTATGAAATGTACTCATGCTTGTTTATTTTCTATTTTTGGATAAAAATCCCGGATGGGTAACAGATGGCAGTTGGTATGAGGATTATCCAGAGGACTTCTAGGTTTGAGTAAACCAGTTAATCGTCCCTGTATTGGAGCTACCATGTTTGAGGGATATCTTTAATTTCCACTTGTGTTTGTATAAGACTAAGTGTTGTATTAAATGTGATGTAAGATACACTGTGATGATAATTCCTGTAATTTGTTGACTTATGTGTGCGACTGTCCCTGGGGCGCACAGAATGTTTATGCACTCTATCTTGACCTTAAAATAGAGTGTGACAAGGGGACCGCCCGGCATAAGGATGGGGTCGGCCGGCCCCACAAGTCATCTCTTGGGGTGACTTTCCTCATGTGGGTTTCTAACTTCTTTCTATCCTTGAAAATCATATTTTCATGATATATCTTGTAATGGTTGACGGCGGTGGTGTAATTAAGGTAAAATATGAAAATCCACCTCATCAATAACCTCAGGTGGTTGTTTAGGTTCTAAAAAGATTTTGAGATGGTGGCCATTTACCTTGAATAACATACCTTCGTCGGTTTGAAGAGTTACTGCTCCATGCGATGAAGTGTTTATCACCATAAATGATCCTTCCCACTTGCTTTGAAGTTTTCTGTGTGCGAATAATTTAACCTTGGAATTAAATAGTAATACTTGATCTCCATGTGCAAACTTCTTCTTCTTGATCCTTTTGTCGTGCCATCTTTTGGTTCTCTCCTTGTATATCTTGGAGTTGTGATATG
The DNA here is from genome assembly GCA_020631735.1 of Saccharum officinarum. Taxonomy (NCBI): domain Eukaryota; kingdom Viridiplantae; phylum Streptophyta; class Magnoliopsida; order Poales; family Poaceae; genus Saccharum; species Saccharum officinarum. Next base: position 88,209,545 of record CM036185.1, on the reverse strand, counting down.
CTCGTTCACGCCTTTCATCCAACTCAGAGAGTTGCATCTTCCTCTTTATTCCTACAGCTTCAAAGTCTATGTTCCATCGCTTGATGGCCCAGTGAGCATTGAATTCTAGCTCCATAGGTAGATGACAGGTCTTCCCATAGACCAACTGATATGGTGACATACCCAATGGTGTCTTATAAGCCGTTCTGTAAGCCCATAGTGTGTCAGGTAGTCGATCTTTACATGTAGTTCCCATTTCATCGGCCATCTTCTATAGAATATTTTTGATTCGCTTATTGGATGTCTCTACCTGGCCACTTGTCTGAGGGTGGTATGGAGTAGGAACATTGTGGCGGATCCCATGCTTCATTATGTATCTATGGAAGCCATTATCAGTGAAGTGAGTTCCTCCATCGCTAATCACCATCCTCAAAACTCTGAATCTTGGAAATATTATTTCTTCAAATATTTTCTTGGAGTTCTTTGCATCAGTACCTCTGCATGGCATGGCTTCAACCCAGTTGGAGACATAATCAACTGCCACAAGATGTAGTCATAGTTCTTTGACTTTGGGAATGGTCCCATGTTGTCAATTCCCTAGACATCGAAGAGCTCAATCTGGAGGCTGTTGGTGAGTGACATGGCATCTCTTGAATTGATATTCCCGTGCCTCTAACATGCTCCACATCTCCTAATGAAATTCTTCATGTCTTCATACATGGTTGGCCAAAAGAATCCACTCTGCCAAATCTTTGCATGAGTGCGGAATGCCCCATAATGTCCTTCATATGGTGATGAGTGGCATCGTTCAATGATCTTTATGCCTTCTTCCGCCGGTACACATCTCCTAAGTAAACCGTCAAAGCAGACTTTGAAGAGGTATGGTGGATCCCATATGTGGAGACGACTCTCATAGATAAGCTTCCTTTTGGTCTGCCCTAGTGGTACATAACCTGCAACCATAAAATTGATAATATTCACGTACTAGGGGTCCGATCTGATGATCTTGAAGAGCATGTAATCTCTGAGTGAATCATTGATGTGCAGTTCCTGCGAATTATCAAACTGCATTCTAGACAAGTGATCAGTAATAGAATTTTCTACTCCCTTTTTATCTTTTATTTCTAAATTAAATTCTTGAGTAGCAAAATCCATCTTATCAATCTTGGTTTAGCATCTTTCTTAGTGAGCAGGTATTTCAAAGCAGCGTCACTAGTGTAAACAATCACCTTAGCTCACACAGAGATCTAAACTTATCAATAGCAAAAACAATATTCAGGAGTTCCTTTTCAGTTGTTGCATAATTAAGTTGTGGTCCTATCAGAGTTTTGCTAGCATAAGCAATTGCATGATGCTTTCTATCTTTTATTTGTCCCAAAACTGCCCCCACAACATGATCACTAGCATCACACATAATTTCAAAAGGTAGCGACCAATTAGGGGGGTTGAATAATTAGTGCAGAGATGAGTGCTTCTTTAAGAATATTAAAAGATTTCAAGCATGCATCATCAAATTCAAAGAAAACATCCTTAGCCAAAAGATTTGTCAATGGTCTAGCAATGTGCGAAAAATCTTTTATAAAGTAGCAATAAAAACCACAATGACCAAGAAAGCTTCGGATCCCTTTGATATTTATAGGTGGAGGTAGTTGTTCAATTACTTTAATTTTAGCTCTATCTACCTCAATCCCTCTTTAAGACACCAAGTGTCTAAGCACTCTACCTTCTCTAACCATGAAATGGCATTTTTTCCCAATTAAGGACTAAGTGTTTTTCTTCACATCTTTGCAAAACTTTGCCTAAATTATCAAGGCAATCATCAAAAGTTTTTCCATAAACAGAAAAGTTATCCACGAAAACTTCCATGATTTCTTCAATCATATCAGAAAATATAGACATCATGCATCTTTGAAAAGAAGCTTGAGCATTACATAATCCAAAAGACATTCTTCAATAAGCATAAGTTCTATATGGACATGTAAAGGTGGTCTTGCTTTAGTCATCTAGGTGGATCAGAATCTGGTGATAACCTGAATACCCATCAGGAAAACAAACGAAAGAGTGGTTCGCCAGTCCCTCCAACATTTCATCAATGAAGGACAACAGAAAGTGATCTTTCTTTGTTGCCTTGTTAAGTTTTCGATAATCAATGCACATCCGCCAACCAGTGATGGTTCTTTGGGGGATTAATTCATTATCTTCATTTTTAACAACAGTCATGCCCTCTTTTTAGACACAACTTGAACAGGGCTTACCCACTCACTGTGTGGCACAGGATAGATGATCCCGGCGTGCTCTCTCATCGCATTGTTAAGCCTACGCTGGGGCTCCCTAGAAGGTATAGAATCTAGATCCATAAGAATACGATGGGTGCAAAGAGCAGGGCTGATTCCCTTAAGGTCTTGGAGTGAATAGCCAAAAGCAGAATGATGCTTTTCTAAGATAGTTAGCAAGCGTAAAGATTCTTCCTGAGAGGGTTTATTACTTATGATCATAGGAGAATCCTGATCATTATTAAGAAAAGCATATCTAAGACCAGAAGGCAGGGGTTTAAGCTCAATGGAGGGTTAGGTGGTTCTAGCAATTCATCGAGAGGTTTGGGTTCTACGGGGCCTTCGTCTTCTTCCTCATCGATGAAGAATTGGGTATCATCTTCAAGGTTGGGTTCAATCAAGTCATCAAGAGATGCAACCTTAACCTCTTCCACTGGGTCTAGCTCAGGAATTGGCTCAATCTTATCATTAAGAGAGTGAGTGATGGGCACAGAGAGCTCAAAAATTTTCCAAGTCTTATATTCAACTTCCCCTTTTTTCTTCATGGATAAGTCTTTCTATTGGTTGTCCTATCAATAAGTCAAACTCCATAACATCAAGGATATAGAAATTCAAGTGCACTTTGGTTCTATTTACCAAGATAGGAAGGACACAAAGAATTCCCAAACTTGGGACAATGTGTCTTGAAACACTTTTTAATAACTTGGTTGTTGGGGCTAATGGCATGTCTTTTAATAAATTATGAGTAAAAATCAAAGATATGATATTGACACCCACAACCAGATTATAAAGAGCATCGAAAGAATACTTGTTAATTTGGCAATAAATGGTAGTAGAAGGTGAATCTAAGCAAATTACTTCAGGAGAAAGCTCTGATTCTTCTAACCATACATTGCTCATGATGGACACTAGGTCTTTCATTGTCTTTTTACAGAAAGCTTCCTCAGAAGGGTCTAAAGGTTCTACAGATGATGATTTTCTAGGCTCCTAAGGTTTCCTCATTACGTAGTAATTCAAGGTATTTCCATATTCGGCGTAAAGTTCATCCTCATATTCAAGCATAAAATCTAAAATTGGAGTTTCCTCCTTTTTCGGTGGTTCAGGATCTGGAATAGCTGAAGTTGATGATGGTTCCGATAAAGATTCAGGTTCAGCTGATTGGGATTCTTCTTCTAGCAACTTCTCTCTTTCTTCAGGAAGGTCTTATAAGATTTTCGTGAGAATGCTTCTCCCCTGTTCAGTGGAGACATGCATGAATGAACCTCCTGCGGCCATATTAAGATATTCTATGGTTTTTCTAGTAAGGCCCATGAAGAAGTGCTAGAGAAGAAATGGGTCTGGAATGGTAAGGTCAGGGGCAGAATTAAGAAGAGTGTTAAAGTGTTCCCATGCCTTACCTAGAGATTCTTTCTTCTTTTATTTAAAAGTTAGAACCTCTACACGAAGTTTGACTACCCTATAGGTGGGGAAGAATTGTAAGTAAAAGCTAGAGTACAACGCTTCCCAATCTCCTTGGCTATTCCTAATATTGAGCGAATACCAACGTTTAGCTTCTCCTATCAAAGAGAAAGGAAAAAGCTTCCATCTTAAGGTCTCGTCTGACATGCCTTCAATGTGTAGACATGCACATGTCTGCTCAAATTCATGTAGGTGGGAATAGGGGTTTTCATCTACTTCGCTAGAAAAAGGTTTATCCTGAACCATATTGATTAACCACGGGCATAGCTCATAGCCTGGTGCCATGATAGGTTTGGAATACTTGTAGAGAAGGGTGGATACTGGATCCATGATAAAAGGTAAAGATAAAAGAAAAGATAAAAGTATAATACAAGATGAAGCTAGACTCAAAGTTAACTCAACAAACTGTCCCTGACATCGGCGCCAGAAATGCTTGTTGGCATAAATTAAATGCACACAGAGATAATATATATAATATATCCACAAGCGCATAGATATTATACCGTTGTAGCACTTCACCGAGATTAACCCAGTTTTAATATCGAACCCAAAGGAACAGTTAGCGAGAATAACTAAGTCTTAGTCTTAACCTAACTTCAAAATCAAGGTCAGAAAATAGGAATATAAAGGAGAATACTAGGATATGTCTAGTTCCAATCTCGGTAAGCTTTGCCTTCTATTATTTTATCATGGGAGATGTCTTATAAGGAACAAATTCAGAGTTTCTTCCCTAAAAGCGATCAAATTCCTGCTAGTCCTATTAACAGGAGGTGGACTATAGAGGATTCAATGAAGCTATAAAAGTCACCTTCTCAAGCTACCACCGATCCAGAAAATAAGGGTGCATTTATGAGTAACATAGTCTAAGAACCACGCTTACACTATGAATACTACTTTAATCTAGAGCCACCAAGATCAAAGCACTTAAAAGAGAGTCATAAACTTGAAGAACAATATGAACAAGATGCTTACTTGAATCAGAAGTTGATTACCAGAGAATCAGAAGCAAGCTCTAGTAGAACTTGATTCCGCTAGAGTACAGCCGTAGAGAGAGCGCCCACAGGCCAAAACTCCTCCAAAACTCTACTCTCTCACTCTATCTCTAATACAAGACTAGATCCTATCGAGGACTAATCTTCTATTGATTGCTAGCCCTAGATCCTGGTGGAAATATGAATTAGGATTCCTGGCCTTTCAGCTCTCAAGATCTAGACTTGCCTTATCCCTAGAGGGTGCAGGCCTGTATTTATAGCCCTAGGGGTGCAACACGAGCCCTTGGATCAAACCGACTTAAGGAGCAGCGTAGATGCAATCCTTGGAGGCGATGGAGGAATATTCTGGAAGCTTTTGACAATGGACCCCATAGGGGGCCGGTGGCATTGTGGTGGGGCCGACCGATCCCACCTGGCATCCTCTCGGGGTCCGCTGCGGTGTGGTGTCTTCTGGTGTCCTCTAGAACCTTCTTGAGTAGTTTTCATCGCGGTTAAGTTTGATTTTTTTTACATTTTGGTCCTCCTTGCCGGTGTTCTGATTAAATCCTACTGGAAACTTAGATTCCCCAAAACTTGAAGAATTTGTCAGGGTGGTCAGCTCCTCTTTGCCCACCTTCACCTTCTTCGGCTGCCGCTGCAGCTCATAATATGAACAAAATGTGTCCAAATTCGGCTCAGCACCATAAGACTCACATGCCCAGCAGAATTTGCTCAGAGTCAAGAAGCCATTGGGAGTTAGATGGTGGATTTGGAGTCAAAACACCTCAAGCACCTCACGGTAGAATGAAATGGAGGGCAGGCAAAGGCCATAGGAGAAGTAATCCCTGAACACCATGACATAGCCCTCAGTAGGTGAAGGCACCATCTGCCCCACCGGCGTAGGCTCGTCCCGCCTAGCAGAGAAGTACCCTCCCTCTCCATCTTCCTAATGATCTTCTCTGTCACCACCGACTCACCAAAATCCCAAGTCTTCCCAGCCACCGCCTCCGCTTTACTACCTCTGATCAGATCTCCAATCGACGCATCGATGCTCGCAAGATCCTCCTCCAGCTCTCACACCTCTACACTCACCACCATGCACTCTTCGAACCGCGCAAGCCACCCACTTGCCCTAACACCAAGGAGGTGGTGATAAGGACCGAAAAAGGTAGCCTAGCGAGGAAGGGGAAGAAGAAGAAGAAGCCACCGCCAAAAAAAGCAGCAACTAAACAGCAACCGGAGGTCGAAAGTAGCAGAGGCAACAAACACAGCAAACTAGAGGCAGGAGCAGCGAAAGCGAGGAGCGCAAGAAGGCAAACCGCAGCGGAAAGTAGCATGCGTAGGGGGCGTGAAAGCGACTGGTCTAGGCATGCAGGGGGTCTCCACCGCATCCCCCCCTTATATAGGCGGCAGGTAGGCGGTTCGACTTCCGGGGCCCAACAGTCAAAAACACAAGCACAACCGTTCCGCTTCCCGAAAAGCAACGGTCACTCGTGTGCGCGCGCATAAGTTGCATGACCAGCCTGCGCACGGCTAGCCTGAGGCCAACTATCCGATCCAGCACGACCAGGGGAAGAAGGGGAGGTGCCACCTCCGCCAAAGCAGGGGAAGCCTCCGCCCAGGAAATCCAAAACAAATTTTGAGATCACGGTCCGCGACATCAAACTGTTGGGACATGATCATCCCAAGTGGCGGAGGCCTGAGCAAAAAGTAGACCGGGAAGTAACTCTAATGATCCCTTTTTAGGCTTTGCTGGGAAAGGAGAGCCTCCGACGTTAATGGTGAAGACTCAAGTGGAACACAGGACCGGGCCGGCGGCGGAGGTCCCGGTGGTGCGGGCGGAGGTCCCAGAACTCGGCTTCGGGTAGCAGACGGAGACTCCGGGCCATGTAGATAAAAACAACTAACGGGACACCAAAGTCCTATGTATGCCTTGCAGGGGGAGTTCGGCGGAGGTCTCTACGACGGTGACAAGGGCTCCCTGAAGACAGCAGGCGGAGGTCACCAGCGTCTAACGGACTCCCCAAGCAATCGGCAGGGCAACAGTGTTGGCCGGAAGTGGGCCTGCGCGCTCGGCCCATGATGGGGAAGGCGGTTCGCGGGCAGAATTACCTTACCGCCCCTGCCCTGGATGCCTACGGTAGGAATATTCTTAGAATGTCCCGCCACCGTCACGGGGCTGGAATGTAAAAAGCAATGGTGAACAATAGTGCGCTATAAAAAGGGAAGGCATTTGTACTGGAGGTCGGTTGGTGAATGCATTAATGAAACCCTAGCCTCCCTTTTGTTCACTTGCCTTAGACTTCCGCTCGGGGCACCGACCAAGCGCAGGCACACCTGACCTACTTGCTGGAATACGCAATTCCAACACTACCTATTAGAAATGAATTGAAGATGATTATTTACAGTTTAATATATTATTACCAGCGCATAAGTATAATCTCCTGGAAAAAATAATTAATTTGCGTAAATAAAGAAGTTGTGCACATCGCATGAGGGTTCCAGCTAGCCAGAGAAAAGTGTGGACAGCAAATCAATGCCTTGACTTTTTGTTGAAGTCACTACCAAATAATAGTAAACAGAATATATACTAAAGAAACAAAGTGGATAAAGGCAAGTGTCTGCCACTTCACTTCGTGCGTGGACGGAAAAGATCAAGTTGAGTGAAAAGATCAAGATGAAGTTGGGTGAAAAAGAAGCCAGGCTTTCATATACCAGAAGCATATCAGAATAATATATGTTTAGGTAGTGAAAGATCATCAAATAAAGAGAAGTGCAATTGTGCAAAGAAGCCAGAGCTTTCAGGGTATTGCGGTTCCAGGCTGGCTAGCTTTTAGAAAAGAAGCAAGATGCATAATATATTAATTATACTCATATAATATATATATACATGCGTCTCTCTCAATCTCTCTCTCTCTCATATGTTGTTGTATTAGCTCGCTGTCTCTCTATAGCTGCTCTACCTGAACGGAGTCACTGGATGCTTCTCCCAGAGCAGGAGCCGAGCTCAAGGGAGCAGCAGCCTTCCTTCCGCCTGTCATCTTCTCCTCCATCTCTGTGCACTGTGCTCCTAGCCTCCATCCCACAACCGCCGTCCCTGAACTCAACTCTGCCTTCACCGACGAGATCCACTCCAGAAGCCGTTGCACCCAACCTCCCTTCCATCTTCAACGCCGAGATTTGAAGGTATAGCTCCTTTCTGATCTGATTCGTTCTCAGAGACCGAGCAAACCGGACTTGATCTGCAGTCCGGTGTTACTGTGTGTGCACGGTTTAATCTCTCCTTGCTAGCTGCTCTTTCTCGTTGTAATTAACCATTAAAGGATTGAAATCATCAACATCAACCAACTCAATGTGACATGTTAACTAATCCTTGTTCTGCTTAACATAAAGAATTAGATCATCTTAGCTTTAATAGAGTCCATACAGTCCAAATTATAAATGACGTATGTTTAAGATGGCGAAGATAACAATATATATTAGTGCACCTTGCAATTAATTACCTTGTCTACTTATTTGTTACAGCTGACTATAAGAGTTACATGGCCGGCAGATATCCCAGATCCATCTAATGTCTCATGATTTATTGCTTGCTCATGTAGGAACTGCGCTTCAGACATGGCTGCCGTCCTGGATGCCTTGGCACCCTACGTCAAGAGGCTTATGGCGGACATGTCACGAGAAGAGGTGTCCATGCTGCTTGGCGTCTCCAGCGAGATCACCAAGCTGGAGGGAAACATGGAAGGTCTCAAAGCCTTCCTCAAAGATGCCGAGAGCAAGCGCCTCACTGATACGAGCGTGCAAAGATGGTCGACAAAGCTCAAGAATGCCATGTATGATGCCACTGACATCCTCGACCTGTGCCAGCTCGAGGCTGACAAGCGGAGGGAGCCCAGAGGTGGTGGCACTATGGAGCATAAGTCACCTGGCTGCTTCCAGCCATTGCTCTTCTGCCTACGGAATCCCGTGTTCGCACACAAGATAGGCAGCCGCATCAAGGAGCTCAACCAGCGGCTGGAAGGCATCCACAAGGAGGCGGACAAGTACAAATTCATCATTGGCCTCGGTTCCAACCCGGAGCCAAGGAAGCCAACTGCTGCTGAGTTATCCAGCTATAGGACAAGTTCACTTGTCGACGAGTCAGCCATAGTTGGGGAACAGTTGGAGAGGGATACAAGGGAGCTCATTCAGTTGCTAACCTCAAGTGATAATAATCACAACATCAAAGTCGTGTCTATAATTGGTGTTGGCGGCATGGGAAAGACTACTCTTGCTCAGAAGATCTTCAATGATGCAACCATTCAAGAGCACTTCAAGACGAAGGCGATATGGCTAAGCATTACCCAAAACTTTGATGAGGTTGAGCTACTAAGGGCAGCAATCAAGCATGCTGGAGGCAACCATGGTGACGAGAAGGACAAAAGCACTCTAATGGACACCCTAATCCACACCCTGTCCACTGGAAGATTTCTGCTAGTGATGGATGACGTGTGGAGCCAGAAAGCTTGGAGCGATGTGCTTAGTGTCCCAGTCAGAAATGCCAGCAAGAAACAACCAGAAAGCCGTGTCCTTGTCACCACAAGATATGCACACCTACCACAGCAGATGCAAGCCTCCCTGCACCAACACCGTGTCAAGCCTCTAGGCAATGATGATGCCTGGTCCTTGCTCAAGAAACAGCTACAGCCTCATCAGGTTAGTCTATCCATACAATATACTCCTGCTTTACTCAAAGAAAGCCTATGAAGTCTTCTAGTACAATCTAAGCATTCTATGACCTAGTTCCCAGCATTCTTTACTCATAGCTAGCTTATGAGAGTAGCAAAAGAGACCAGCAAAACTATGATCTAGCAGACATAATCAAATTTATTAACCAAATGTCACTAGGATCAGATTAGCTATTAATTGCTCTCTCCATCCAGAAACTGATTGCACGCCTAGTTCTATGTGAAGTCTACCAATCTCAAATTTGACCTTATTTAGTATCAACAAAAAGTATCAGTATTTATGATATCAATTTTATTATCATTAGATTTAACTTAGAGAAATGAATTTGCAGTATATATATTTCAATTCATAAATGTTGATAATCTTCTCTATAATTTAGTTAAACCTATGATAGTTTCACCTAAATAATAAAACTTCCAACTTGTTGTATTGTATGGAGTACTTAATTAGATACTTCTTTATAATGTCTGCACAACAATGCAAATAAGACGTGTTGGAGAAAGAGGTAAATAAATAGCTCCACTAGCGCCCAGCCAGAGGCAATTGCATCACCTGCCTTTGCAAATCATATTTGCCAACCTTTTTCAATGGAGATAGAAAGAGGTTGAACAAATTACCTGACCGGTGGGGCCAAGGACACATTTATGACCTTCTCGGTTTATTGACCCATTCAACTAAAAAACAAATGTTTTAATACATCTAGTTGCTCTAGCAGATAAGGATAATTTGGTACTCACTCCCATCAAATTACAAGCTGTTTTGGATTTTGGTAGCCTTTAAATAAAAATATTTGCCCGATCTATTGTGTTTTTGTAAAAAAGAAAACCACAACTTCTGTTATATAAATAGTCTAGAGTAGCACCTTAATTCTATATCTGAACTATTCACCTCAGTAGTTATAAAAAATAATGTCAGTAACCCTAAATGTCGGTCTAGACTAGACACCTGTCCATTATGGACAATAATCTAAGTAGCATTAAATTTTACATCTAAATTATCTACGTTTGCATCTAAATTACTTGATATGTACATAAGCTGCGTTGCTTCACAAAATAGGCATGCTGAAATCGTATTTGCATGGAAATGTACATAAGCAACCTAATAATCAGAAATAAAAATCCTTAAATTAATTGTTGGCAGGCAGATGGAATTGACCAGCTGAAAACCATTGGGATGAAAATCCTTGAAAATTGTGGTGGCTTACCAATTGCAATTAAAGTGATTGGAGGACTCTTGAGCACAAAATACCCAAGTGAGCATGAGTGGAAGGTTGTTTTGAGCATGCTTGCATGGTCACTGACGGGACTTCCTCCAGAACTTGACAACCGGCTGTACTTGAGCTATGAGGATTTGTCTCCCCAGTTAAAGCAGTGCTTTCTGTACTGCTCACTGTTCCCTAAAGGTGTACCAATTGTACAGAGCAGAGTTACTGAAATGTGGATCAGTGAAGGACTTATTCAACCACCTGATGAAAGAAGTACCAGTTCACATGAGTGTGGGTTGGAAGACATGGCAACTGAGTATTACCGAGAGTTAATAAAGAGGAATCTTATAGAACCTATAGAAGGATATTTTCTCACTGGATACAGGTGCACCATTCACAATGTGGTCCGCTCCTTTGCTGAATATATGGTAAGAGAAGAATCAGTGGTGATGGTTGGCGAGGAGCAAGCTACTACCTGTGGTGGTGGGATGCTTGTGCGTCTCTTGGCTGTAGGACAAACCGTATCAGTGGTGGATTGGGCTGTTTTGCAAAGGAACGAGTCACTTAGAACATTAATTATAGGCTCTAGAGTTAACTTTCATCCTGGTCATACACTTGGTAGTTTCTTGAGTCTACGTGTACTGAGCATACGGTCTGCCGATTCTGATACACTAGTTCCCTCTCTATCTAAGTTGAAGCACTTAAGATACCTTCACTTAGAGGATACTGATATATCTAGGCTACCAGATGACATCCACAAGATGAAATTTCTGTCGTACATTTCATTAAAAGGTAATTGTAAGAAGCTATGCTATCTTCCGAGCAGCATCTTAAAACTTGTGCACATAAGATATCTTTGCCTCGAGGGATCAAATGTTAGTGTCGTTCCTAAGGGGTTCGGCGAGCTAACAAATCTGAGGAGACTTTATGGCTTCCCAGTACACGTGGACATGGATGCAAACAGTAGCTGGTGCAGTTTGCAAGAACTACAGTTATACTATAGTGCAAGTGGACATATTATATGGACAGTTGGTCGTGAGGCTGGGCAGCAGGACAAGCAACAAAGTGTAGTTGAGAAGGTCTTGGAAAAGCTCTGCCCTCCAACCTGCATAGAGAATTTTACTTTGAGCGGGGGATATGTTGGACGCCAGCTACCAAACTGGATGTGTGCTCCAGCATCAGTAGACTTTAAGAGCCTAAGATATTTATGGCTGCAGAACCTGCCTTGCTGCACCCACCTCCCTGATGGTCTGTGCTGCCTTCCATGTTTGGAAATGCTGGACATCGCGGATGCACCAGCCATCAAGCGTATTGGGCCCCAATTCCAAGTGTCATCCTCCTTGGCTGTTATATCGGCACCATTTCCTAAACTGAGAGAGCTATTTCTGAATGGGCTATGCGAGTGGGAAGAATGGGAATGGAATGACTGTGAGGAAACTACCATAGCCATGCCTTGTCTTGGGAAACTCCAAATCCATAACTGCAAGCTGAGCTGTCTTCCACCAGGCCTCGTCAGCAGCAAGACGCGTACTCTTAGAGAACTATACCTGTTCGAGCTCTCCAACCTGACACATGTGGAGAACTTCCCTTCAGTTGTGAAACTTGACGTGTTTGACTGCCCTGAGCTGAAGAGGATCAGCGGACTCCCCATGTTGCAGAAGATTAGGATAGTTCGCTGCCCAAAGCTGGAGGTTCTAGAAGGTGTCCCAGCACTCGACAGCCTTCAACTGTATGACGCCACCATGGATACACTTCCAGAATACCTAAGAGCTGCAAAACCAAGGCATCTCTCGTTGTCTTGCAACAAGAAGCTACAGGAATCCTGCTTATTACCAGGTAGCTTTGAAGGGAACAAGATCAGCCATATTGGAAAACGCAACATTGGCTACATCTAAGATTAGTACTGGTTCGGATGACTATTAAGATGAATGAAGACCGAGGACTGCATGGCTGGCATCAGACTATCAGAGGTACCTCATGCATTCTATTACTGCTAGGACGAAAGTGGCTTTTCATATTACGAATTGCTGCTTGTACTCACATAACCACAGTAATCTCCATGCATCAAACTCTGATACGACCAATTATTTATGTGATTAGCAGGCTGGGAAAGCTTTCAATTCGACCACACAGAGGCACAGCGGGGCATATATGTGGCGATTAAACAAAGTGACGATACGGCCTGAAGAGAAGACGTCCACAATTGTCAACAATCAGTTGTCTTAGAATAACAAAAACAGTGTTTGTGTTCACCTTTTCTCTCTTTTCAAGTCTGGCACATGTATACTTATTATCTCCTATATTTCTAAACTAATTCGGCTGAGTTGCATAGTTTGATTTTTTTTTTCACATGATAGTTGGGTTGTCAATCAAAGACTCGATATGTTAAAATGACGGTTGCAAAGCAATATATGTTTTGAGGTGGCATGATCCTGGAGAATTGTTTTGGAGTTGTCAATTCTTACTATATATGGCTGACATTCACGACAAAAAAAGATTTCCACCCAGTCAAAGCATGGTTGTGCTCAAGCAGACATGTATGGAACACATTGTCCTCTGCTTTTCCGATGCCTGCCAACACCTTGTCCTCTCTGCCGATGCTCTGCTTTGCACCTGTATATCATATATACACATGCTCTGCTTTCCGAGGAAGGAAAACGTAACAGAGCAGATCACAACCCAAATGGCCCCTTTGCGATGCCATGTATGCATGGGTGCGACAGGGAAAGATGAAGGTACGAAAATAACATGAGAGCTGGAAGGAAGAGCCACGTAATAAATTATTCAGACGACAAAAACTTCATAGATGTGATCCCTGCAACGAGCCAGCCTTTAGGCGGAAAAGACATTTTTGCATTTCAGTGTGTGTCGAGGCGGAAAAGCAGCTCCTTGATGCTCGTTACACAGATTTCGCAACTCTGACCTGCTTCCAGCATGCATGCTGTCTGTGTACAAAAAAAAAACCCTGCTGCGAGATTCCAGAATTCATTCCAGAATGAAAGAAGACATGGTAAAGTGAGACAGAACAGCTCTAAAGTTTGGTTCTTTAGAGTGTGTAACAAGCGCTGTATCTTCGTCTCCTTTTTTCCATTAACAAAGGTGGCAGTTGTGGCAGTTGTCAGCAGCGTGGAAACCCAAGCTCTGCATCTAGATCTGAAACCCAGTATCAAGTTCCAGAAGCAAGGAATTCCTGCGTTGCGTTGCCGATGGACATGGGAAAAGAACTACGAATAGTGCCTAGGATATTCAAGTTTCAGCAATGTCTGCTTTCTATTCCTATGACAAGCTTGGTGTAGTAGATCTAGAGCTAGCACAAATTTAGTTTTTTTTATCAGATAGCACAAATTAAGTTATTATATACTACAGTTAATTAACAGTGCATTTATCAATCATCAAGCAAGGCATGACGTGCGTGCGATATATATAGCAACAGCATGCTGGTTCCGTCCTAAGTTTGGCACTCGATTCTTTGAGAGTGTAGCAAGGATTGGATCGTCACCTTTATTTTTTTCCTTTTTCCAGCTGGTCCATCTTATATATAAGCTAAGGCTCATGACTGCTGCCTTGCCATTCGCCTTACATTCTCAAGAGCACTTAACCCAACTGAGACCCAAGCAGTACCTGCAAATTGAGGTGATTCCATCCTCTATCCTACAACTATATATGCAGTCAAAATTTCAAATTACGTTTGTGTAATATCTTCTTACTTGCTTGCATTGTTCGTCCATCCTTTTCCAAGAGGTTCTCTAAACTTCAATATGTATACATATGTATTTAGAGAGCCGTCCCATAAATACTCCTCCACATATCTATAGATGTTGCACTTTTGTTCTATATACTTTAATTCTTTATCATGATTTTTCTTCTGCGAAAATTTCATGAGAGAACTATACCATATCTTGAATTTAGAGAGAAGTGTAGCCTTTCAATTGATGGAGAGCGAGAAGGGTGGTTTTAGATTGCAAAAGAGATGGAGAGTGATTTAGAGGAGTCTTTAGGAGCCTGGCCTTTTGTTTTGTTTTCTAAATTTTATGGTAAAGAGGTATGTAGAGATCCTCTTGGTGGAGGTGCTCTAAATTTGTTTCGCTAGCTAGCTATACATGCATGCATGTTCTATTCAGATTAATGCAGGATCATGCCTGTACAATGTATCTGTAGCTAATCTACATGTTAACTGCAAGTTCTATCCTTCTAAAAAAAGAAAAAAGAATGAGCAAGGTAGCTAGAGCGAGGCTGGTTCTATTCCAGCGTTAGTTTTTAAACTCCCTGCTGCTCACCTTTTGGTGTAAGTAAGCATACTAAATGTTTTGATCTTTAAACTCCCTGTTGCTCGCCTTTTGCTGTAAGTAAGCATACTAAACATCTTGTGATGCATAAACAACCACATTTTTGTATCCCTTTGCTAATCCTAATTCACTTTAAAACAATAGATCTAGTTTGAAAAAAGAATGATTATGATTCAAATTATGAGGGTCTAGTATAAGGTCATTTAGTGCGAGTGGCAAAAAAGAATAAATGATCCTGTGGTTGTTCTAATGAAACAAGTGTATGATTCTGATGTATTTATATATGTACAGGACAGACGTTTGGTTGAGCCATGGCCGCCATCTTGGATGCTATGGGACCCTACGTGATGCAGCTGATAGCCGACGTGGCAACAGAAGAGGTGAAAATGTTGCTGGGAATATCCAGCGATATTGAGAAGCTAGAGAACAACATGGAAAGTATCAAATTCTTCCTTGCTGATGCTGAGAGGAAGCGCATCACTGAATTGAGTGTGCAAAGATGGGTGCAGAAGCTCAAGAACGCCATGTATGATCCAGCTGACATCCTAGACCTATGTCAACTCGAAGCTGACAAGTAGAGGGAATCAAAAGGTAGCAGCATGGATGAAAAGGCTCCAGGTTGCTGCCGACCATTGCTCTCTTGCCTACGGAATCCTGTGTTTGCACACAAGATAGGCAGTCGTATCAAGGAGCTCAACCAGAGGCTGGACAACATATACAAAGAGGCTCACAAGTTCAACTTCATCAATCTGGGCTCCCACACAGAGCAGAGGATGTCCACTAGCGAGAAAATGACATCTGAGTTTGTTGAGTCAGCCATTGTTGGTGAGAAGATTGAGATAGCGACAAAGGAGCTTTCCCAGCTGCTAACCACCATTGGACACCAGGACATCAAGGTGGTGGCCATTGTGGGCACAGGTGGCATGGGCAAGACCACCCTGGCCCAGAAGATCTTCAAAGAGACAACCGTCCAAGGGCACTTCAAAATGAAGATATGGTTAAGCATCACACAACACTTTGATGAGGTTGAGCTTCTCAATACAGCAACTGAGCATTCTGGGGGAGTCCATGGTGGGGTACAAGACAAAACTCTCCTCATGAGGACCCTAACCAACACCTTGTCCATGGGCAAGTTTCTCCTGGTCTTAGATGATGTGTGGAGTGATGAAGCTTGATGTGCTTTCTGTCCCTGTTAAGAATGCTAGCCAAAAACAACAAGGGAACTGGGTCCTAATTACTACAAGATTAGGATACATGGCTCAACGGATGGGAGCTTCCATCTACCAACACCATGTCAGCCTACTCAATGAAGAGGATGCTTGGTCCTTGCTCAACAAACAGCTACCACCATCCCCTAGACAGATTAGTCTACACATTTTATACATTGCAACTAAGTGAACAATTAATTATGAATTAACAAAAAATTGCTAGGACTCGACCTACTATGGTCTGTTCATGGACATGATATGTGTATTACTTGTAAATGTTACTAAAAATGATAACTCGACTTCATTGAAGGAAATGCTCTAATATAAACTTTTAGGATGTGATCACTTCAAATAAAATGTGCCATAGTTGTCGAGGCACCCTCCATTTATATGGTGCAATTATATAACTCCAATTAACTTTAAAATTGCAGAGTCAATCGTGCTCAGGGCTCTCCATATATAGAAAAAATATCATTTATTTCCTTAACTTGAATTCTAGTGTGAGCACTTGTGAAATATTGTCTTCTATGTAAAATTTGGTTCCTTAAATTATTTCTCTTTCTAAATACATATAATATATTTGATGTACACGTCTATTATGTCTGAGCTCCCACACATTCCAATGGCACTATGCTTTAGGCCCTATTTGGATGAACTAGGACTAGTTGTTATCTATGGCCAGCTAAAAATTAGCCAACTAGCTAGCTGTTAGTCCATACTTGTTTGTATCCTGAACTAATTGTTGAGTTCTATAGACTAGAACTAGTTGTTAGCCCTTGATTGTTAGGTTTTATAGACTAGTGACTAACAACTAGTTGGGGATTTGGCTAAGCTTTAGGCCACACATTAGTCATCCTGTTTGGATCCTCAAGGGCCAATGTTTAGTCAATTAGTTGTTAGTCCAAGAGATCCAAACAGGGCCATTGCCATTTCTTGGCAGGGCACGATAGAAAATATTACATTTTCTTTAGCTAATTGCATGTCATTAATCTCTCTCTCTCTCCACAATAATTGTCCATACCTTCCAAAGATATTATATAATAATTGTCCATTAAAGATATCAAGGGTATACTTATTGTGTTATTTGCATTTTATACCCCTAATTAAATGCTATGACACAAACAAAATGGTCGATTATTACATGTAATAGGGGCATGATGGTCATTCACACAATGATTTTTTAGGACTAGTATACTCATGTTGTCTATGCATATGGTGTGTTATTGACAAATATTGGTGGAGGAGAGGGACTTTTTTATAACTAAATGTTGTAACTTCATTGTTTAGTGAAAAGTGGTGGTGTATATAATCATGGATACTTATTCACCAAGAAGTAATCTTAAACTGTTGACAGGTAGACAGAAATGACCACCTAAAAGTTGTCGGGATGAAAATTATCCAGAAATGTGATGGTTTACCTCTTGCTATAAAAGTGATGGGTGGATTGCTAAGTACGAGGTCCAGAACCGAGGGTGAGTGGGAGGCTGTTTTGAACCATCGTGCATGGTCAGTAGTTGGGTTACCTAAGGAGTTGGACAACTGCGTATACTTGAGCTATGAGGATTTGCCTCCCCAGCTAAAGCAATGCTTCCTATATTGCTCACTTTTCCCAAAAGGTACACTTATTGGGTGGAGGGAAGTTATTCCCATGTGGATTAGTGAGAGATTTGTCCAACCTCAGCATGAAAGTAGTTCATATGATGATCGACTAGAAGAAATAGCAACTGAATACTATCATGAGTTCATCATGAGGAATCTTATAGAACCTGAAGAAGGCGGTTATCTTGGTGGGTACGCGTGCACAATGCATGATGTGGTGCGCTCCTTTGCTGAATTTATGGCTAGAGAAGAATCACTACTTGTGGTCCAGAGCCAGCATGTTGCTAGTGGTAGTAAAGGTAGCCATGCTCACCTCATGTCAATTGGACCAACCAAATTGGTGCCGGAATGGAACGATTTACAAAAGCAAGAGATGCTAAGAACATTAATTATAAAATGCAAAATCAACTTGAAGCCAGGTGATTCATTGACTAGTTTCTCCAGGCTAAGGGTGTTGTCTATAAAGGGTGGAGATTGTGACATGTTGGTTTGTCACACCCGGTTTTAAGGATAAAAAAGACATACACCATATGTGAAATAAAGAAATCAAATCTCACATATAGCCGCAGATAAGTGTAATATCAAGAGATAAATGCTTAATATACATAACACAATAGTATAAAATATACCTTAGAGAGCAACACAGCAGAAAAACAACTCTGAACACCGGGTGTAGACTTCACTCCAGGAACAAACTAACTGGTTGATCACAAGCCTAATAACTCCAGAGACTATCCTGAGGTGTGGAAAATAGCAAAAGTGAGTCCATGTCGAACTCAGCAAATATATCATGGGATTCATGAGGCTCAAAAAGGTTAGACACTGGTTTACTGCATTTAGCTTTTATTCATCATTTATTTAGCAATTGAGTAGCATCAAGATAACCAAATTCCCATTATAAACCAAAGATCAATTATAATAAGAATAATAAAATAGCAATTAATATAAGCATAATAATATCAACAATAATAAGCATGATATAACAATGGTGAACATTTATTCTGTAAGAATCCCCAAGGCCGCCCGTGTCCGTGGGCATGGCTAGTATACTAGTTTTTAACTCTGCGCAGAGGTGTACACTTTCACTGTGAGTCATGACTTCCAAATGCATGAGTTAGCTAGGCCCAAAACACCGGAAATCATATAAAGCCATTTAAAAGTTCGTCTAACAAATTAGTGCTGCTAGGTTTCAGAAGTAAGTCTGTGTACCAGTCTCAGGGATCCACAGTCTGCTTTTCTCATTTGCGCCACAAGGGTAACCTCTAACAAGCTAGAAAATGTCTCTTAAACAACTAGAGCCAGAGCCATATAGCCCTCACAGCTGTACTGTCAATCTCGGTTATCACTTACAGATAAGTCCTTATGGAGAGAGACTAGAGCAACATAAAACAACATGGTGCTCTAGCACCCTTTAACAGTATTTAAATCATCTTAATGGTTGGTTGCACAATTCATTAGTCATATTAAAAGATCATTGTTCATAATTAAGCACTAGTAATAGCTACCCAATGCAAAACCCATAGGCAACGAGGAATCAGAATATCAAAGCCTACTTATAATCTATAGGTCATCAAGGAGGACACATGCATATGTTTTATGATTATAGTGAATAGGATAAGAAGGATGCTCCCATGCTATACTTGCCTTAAACTCTGATGCTTCTTCTAGTCCAAAGCTTCAACTGTATTCCTTCTCGTTCAACACGTAAAGCTCACCGACTGGACATTATCATAGAACACCACGCAAGCATCCATATGCAATCATACACGAGGCAAACAAGAGAAACAATTAGAACAGTATACCAACAGTATAAAAACAGTTTGAAAAGCTTATAAAACTATTCTACACGTTACTACGATCACACAGACATAAAGATCACGAAATTCGGATTTAAAACGTGAAAGTTATGAATTTTCTAAGATTTCCTATAGATAAATAATTACTTTAACATAAACTCGAAAATTAAATTTTCCAAACCTACTGTACAGCTATACTAACATGTAGAGCTCGCAAATACGAACCTAACGCAACTTGAATGGGTCAAATCGGAGTTAAAACGAAGATTTTATGATCAAAACAAGTTTAGTGGCAAACTGTAAATATCAGAAAATGTATTTTTGATTTACCAAGAAGAAATACGTCTTCAAAATAAAGAAACATACTTCGGGAATTACGCCAAGGACCGCAGGTTTTAATAAAGAAAAGCGCCTGGACTCTTTATGAAGTTTACCCCACGAAGGGGTATCTTCTATTCTAGGCCGTTGATCTGAGAACGGACGGCTCACGGCATATCCAGGGAAGACTCGGCGGCAGGGTCACCAGAACTCCACCAGCACGGCGGCGCCATGGCCGGAACCTCGCCGGAATCATCGATTCGGCGATTTAGACCACAGTAGGAAGTGCGGCCGGCACCATTCAAACCAAGAGCTTAAGGCGAACTCACCTATGGCTTCAAATCGGTCGGTCACGAAATGAAGATGACGGGCAGCTCGACGGAGCGGGCGGCGGAGCGGCTGTACACAAAGTTGTCGCGGTAAGCACCTATCGAACCAAATTGAGGGTGCCCACATGATCGCAAGGTCATGATGAAGCTAGTACCAGAGCTTAAGATGGTAGAGGAACGACGTACTCGACGAATTGAATCTGACGGCGTCCTAGGGCTTACTGAGCTTGCGGCCGCGAACTAGGGCAACAATGCTGCAAATTGATGAAAATAATGGAGGACGGTGGCTTAGGTGAACCTATATAGGGAAGGGATGAACTGATTACGAGAAGAAATCCTGGGGTTTTCGGGATTCGATGGCGTCGGTAGCGTCCGGCTCGGTTACGAATGTGAAGAAGACGAGACCGACGAGTGGGGTCTAGTTGTCAGCGTCACCGGAGAGAGGGGCGTGCGGCCGTGGCTGCTCCCTGGGCCGGCCCACGCGGGCGCGAGAAGGAGCGGGGGAAGCAGGCTCGGCTCGACGGCCCAACAGCGAAAGAGAGGAGGGAGCAGGCCAACTCGGGTGGGCTTCCAGGCCGCCGGCTGCAGAGGTAAGTTTATCTTTTTTTTCTTTTCTTTTCTCATATGAATTTGTTTTTCAAAGTCATTTTAAAATAGATTTTGAATCCAAATAAAAAAAACCACACCACTCAATAAAACAAATGCAACAGCATGAATGCATCATCAACCATCCCACCTAATATTTTAAATTTTAATCCCTATTAAATATTCTCTAAATTATTTAAACTCATAACTAAATCTCTTTTAACTCAAATTCTATCTAATTCAAAATTTTAAATTTTTTGGGTGTTACAAATTCTACCCCCTTAAGATGAATCTCGTCCTCGAGATTGAGAAAATGATGACAAAAGATATAGTGATATTCTGTCTTCATTCGATCCTCATTTTTTCAAGTTACATCTTTCAATTAGAATCATGAGACAGTTTCTAAGATCCCCGTTAGCTAATCTGTGTAAGCATGATCATCTCTCATATTGAGTTCCTCCAAAGTTGTTTGTTCCTCTGCTATGACTTCTGTAAACTCGTGGTCCACTATGTTATTCTCAGTGTACCTATCTTCTAATTGGTCATTCTCGTCTTCCTCAAGTAAGAGTCGACCACCTTGATACTCAATTCTTTTCTCTGACAGCGTTGTTAAGAGCATTATGCATCGAGTACCATGAATCACTCCTTTGTGCGCACAGAGCCATCCATTACCAAGAACCACGCGAATTTTAACTGACTCCAACACAATGAGAGTTGCGATGAAGTTTTCCTTGTTTATGAAAAGACTGACATTCGGGCATATCTGATTTGTCTGTATTTCTCCCACTGGGGTTTGAACTAGCAAAGGCCTCCTCGTTGGACACTTCACTATCTTGCATGTCTCTACCATGTCAGCAGAAATAAAAGAATGCGAAGCACTAGGGTCAAATAGAGCAAAAACTTGTACTGAGCTTACTTGAATATAACCACCCACCACTTTGGTAACTCTATGAATTTTATCTATATCCACATTGCTCAGTCTTCCATTGATATAGTTTCACTGCGCTTTGCATCCTTGAGCAGGCTTCTTATGGGCTTTCCTTTTTCGCTTTCGTCGTTGTGGATTCTGACTTAGTTCACTCCCAACTTGCTCGTCAACATTGTTGTTTTGATAGTGCTCATCTTCATCGTACCCATAACATCCTTTAATGGCAGAAACATCAGCCTTTTCCCACATATCAATGTGAGACGTCATTTAGGGCTCCTGAGTCATGGGATACTACACTTCCTGTCATCAAGTGACCAACATCGGCAACACGAGCAAGTATAGATGATCATAATCATGAGCTATCTAAAGGGACAACTCTCGCCTCTATGGATCCAGAATTATCAACCTTGTACACAGGACATTTTTGCTTGAGAGTGACAACTCAATCATGGAGACTAACCAATACTTCCAAATAAAGAATTAAAACTTAATAAACCTTCTTTACATTGGCTACCCCCCTTAAAATAAGAGACACCAAATAAGGTAGCTTGAACTTTTTTTTTAGATGAGCTAACTAGCATCCATACATTCTAATATCCTAATGATTCTTTTGTGCATAGCTAGAAACAAGAAATCTGAAGTTTTCCGCGAGCAGAAAATCAGCAACGCAGTAAAACTGCTACAACTCTTGTTTTGTAATTCCAATGAAGTTCTACCTTATACCGTTGGAAAGCTTATGAAATTTCCTGCAACTTTCTTATAGAACACTTTTCCAAATTCTGTAGATGACTTGGTCGAAAACAGCATATAACAGATTCTGTTCCAATTTTCAGACAGCGCAGTTGCATCGTCTTGTGATTTTTGTATCTCCCAATCCAAAACAGCTATGAGGGTGGTTCTTGCGGCTAGGTAAAGATCTCAAAGTCTAATATTGTCTAGAATTTTCTCATTATTTATTGTCGTTCAAAAACAGATGTATAAACCAAATGAGACAGACTGCTCTAAAAGGATAGGATGTAGAGAGTCAAAATAAACCAACCCATCTACCTATTCACTAATTCTTATATCTTTAGCCGATATCTAAATGAAATTGTGGGATCCACAAATTCATTGCAGTCATTACAAAGATCTAAAAAAACATAGGCATAATGACAATCCAACAAGCCAATATAGGAGCACAACTCAACCTTGACTCAACTTGCGATGCTATCATTTTCTTCGTATAAAGGAAAAAGATCCTAATGCTTCTTTTCCGATGTCACAAGAAGATGGTAAGATGAGGTTCTAAAAGTATATCAAAGCAAAGAATAGGATGAGCACAAGTTTTTTTTTAAAATAAGCAACAAGGTAGAGGCGAACAATAAGATAAGAAGAAAATATCAAGGTCTTATGGAATAAGGATTTTTGTGGCAATGTTTAGACCTTATAACGACCAGTTTCAACTAGGCTTGCATCCTACAGTCAGCATTGCTCTGATACCACTCTGTCACATCCGGTTTTAAGGACAAAACCAGACATACACCATATGTGAAATAAAGAAATCAAATCTCACATATAGCCGCAGATAAGTGTAATATCAAGAGATAAATGCTTAATATACATAACACAATAGTATAAAATATACCTTAGAGAGCAACACAGCGGAAAAACAACTCCGAATACCGGGTGTAGACTTCACTCCAGGAACAAACTAACTGGTTGATCACAAGCCTAATAACTCCAGAGGCTATCCTGAGGTGTGGAAAATAGCAAGAGTGAGTCCATGTCGAACTCAGCAAATATATCATGGGATTCGTGAGGCTCAAAAAGGTTAGACACTGGTTTACTGCATTTAGCTTTTATACATCATTTATTTAGCAATTGAGTAGCATCAAGATAACCAAATTCCTATTATAAACCAATGATCAATTGTAATAAGAATAATAAAATAGCAATTAACATAAGCATAATAATATCAACAATAATAAGCATGATATAACAATGATGAACATTTATTCTGTAAGAATCCCCAAGGTCGCCCGTATCTGTGGACACGGCTAGTATACCAGTTTTTAACTCTGCGCAGAGGTGTACACTTTCACTGTGAGTCATGACTTCCAAATGCATGGGTTAGCTAGGCCCAAAATACCGGAAATCATATAAAACCATTTAAAAGTTCGTCTAACAAATTAGGGCTGCTAGGTTTCAGAAGTCAGTCTGTGTACCAGTCCCAGAGATCCACAATCTGCTTTTTCCCATTTGCGCCAAAAGGGTAACCTCTAACAAGCTAGAAAAGGTCTCTTAAACAACTAGAGCCAGAGCCATATAGCCCTCACAGCTATACTGTTAATCTCGGTTATCACTTACAGATAAGTCCTTATGGAGAGAGACTAGAGCAACATAAAACAACATGGTGCTCTAGCACCCTTTAACAGTATTTAAATCATCTTAATGGTTGGTTGCACAATTCATTAGTCATATTACAAGATCATTGTTCATAATTAAGCACTAGCAATAGCTACCCAATGCAAAACCCATAGGCAATAAGGAATCAGAATATCAAAGCCTACTTATAATCTATAGGTCATCAAGGAGGATACATGCATATGTTTTATGATTATAGTGAATAGGATAACAAGGATGCTCCCATGCTATACTTGCCTTAAACTCTGATGCTTCTTCTAGTCCAAAGCTTCAACTGTATTCCTTCTCGTTCAACACGTAAAGCTCACCGACTGGACATTATCATAGAACACCACGCAAGCATCCATATACAATCATATACGAGGCAAACAAGAGATACAATTAGAACAGTACACCAACAGTAGAAAAATAGTTTGAAAAGCTTATAAAACTATTCTACATGTTACTACGATCACATAGACGTAAAGATCACGAAATTCGGATTTAAAACGTGAAAGTTATGAATTTTCTAAGATTTCCTATAGATAAATAATTACTTTAATATAAACTCAAAAATTAAATTTTCCAAACCTACTATACAGCTATACTA
Source organism: Saccharum officinarum (assembly GCA_020631735.1). Taxonomy (NCBI): domain Eukaryota; kingdom Viridiplantae; phylum Streptophyta; class Magnoliopsida; order Poales; family Poaceae; genus Saccharum; species Saccharum officinarum. Next base: position 88,184,891 of record CM036185.1, on the reverse strand, counting down.
ACATGTAGAGCTTGCAAATACGAACCTAACGCAACTTGAATGGGTCAAATCGGAGTTAAAACGAAGATTTTATGATCAAAACAAGTTTAGTGGCAAAACTGTAAATATCAGAAAACGTATTTTTGATTTACCAAGAAGAAATATGTCTTCAAAACAAAGAAACATACTTTGGGAATTACGCCAAGGACCGTGGGTTTTAATAAAGAAAAGCGCAGGGACTCTTTATGAAGTTTACCCCACGAAGGGGTATCTTCTATTCTAGGCCGTTGATCTGAGAACGGACGGCTCACGGCATCTCCAGGGAAGACTCGGCGGCAGGGTCACCGGAACTCCACCCGCACGGCGGCGCCATGGCCGGAACCTCGCCGGAATCATCGATTTGGTGATTTAGACCACAGTAGGAAGTGCGGCCGGCACCATTCGAACCAAGAGCTCAAGGCGAACTCACCTATGGCTTCAAATCGGTCGGTCACGAAACGAAGATGACGGGCAACTCGACGGAGCGGGCGGCGGAGCGGCTATACACAAAGTTGTCGCGGTAAGCACCTATCGAACCAAATTGAGGGTGCCCACATGATCGCAAGGTCATGACGAAGCTAGTACCAGAGCTTAAGATGGTAGAGGAACGATGTACTCGACGAATTGAATCCGACGGCGGCGTCCTAGGGTTTACTGAGCTTGCGGCCGCGAACTAGGGCAACAACGCTGCAAATTGATGAAAATAACGGAGGACGGTGGCTTAGGTGAACCTATATAGGGCAGGGATGAACTGATTACGAGAAGAAATCCTGGGCTTTTCGGGATTCGATGGCGTCGGTAGCGTCCGACTCGGTTACGAACGTGAAGAAGACGAGACCGACGTGTGGGGTCTAGTCGTCAGCGTCACTGGAGAGAGGGGCGCGCGGCCGCGGCTGCTCCCTGGGCCGGCCCACGCGGGCGCGAGAAGGAGCGGGGGAAGCAGGCTCGGCTCGACAGCCCAACAGCGAAAGAGAGGAGGGAGCAGGCCAACTCGGGTGGGCTTCCAGACCGCCGGCTGCACAGGTAAGTTTATCTTTTTCTTTTCTTTTCTTTTCTCATATGAATTTGTTTTCCAAAGTCATTTTAAAATAGATTTTGAATCCAAATAAAAAAAATAAAACCACACCACTCAATAAAACAAATGCAATAGCATGAATGCATCATCAACCATCCCACCTAATATTTTAAATTTTAATCCCCATTAAATATTCTCTAAATTATTTAAACTCATAACTAAATCTCTTTTAACTCAAATTCTATCGAATTCAAAATTTTAAAATTTTTGGGTGTTACATGGTTGGATCCCTATGTCAGTTGAGGCACCTAAGATACCTTTGCTTAGAGAACACAAATATAACTAGGCTGCCAGATGAAATCCATACAATGAAATTCCTGCAACACATTGTGATTCAAGGCTCTAGGAGCTTGGAGAATCTCCCAAGAACCATTATGAAATTGGTGCAACTTAGAACTCTTGAGATGTATGATTCGAATATCAATGTTGCTATACCAAGGGGTTTTGGTGGGTTAACGAATTTGAGGATACTTTCTGGGTTCCCAGTACACATGGACATGGATGGAGATGGGAGCTGGTGTAGCTTGTTAGAAATAGGACCCCTTTCCCATATTAGGAGGCTTACTTTACATAATCTAGAAAATGTTGCAGCAAGCTCAATTGCAGAAATGGCCAGAATTAGTAGCAAGGAGCATCTTGATTATTTGGAGCTACATTGGAGTAGCAGGGGATGCATGGGAGTGAAGGATGAGACCGAGAAGCAACGACAGCAACAAGCAGTAGAGGAGGTAATCGAGAAGCTGCACCCTCCATCCAGCATACAACATCTACACATTGAAGAGTACTTTGGTCGCCAGCTACCAAACTGGATGATGGTACTCGATACATTGGCCTTTAAGAGCTTGAGGCTTCTGCACCTAGAGAACCTGGCCTGCTGTACTCAACTCCCGGATGGTTTGCGCTGCCTTCCTAGTTTGGAAGGGCTGAACATTGTAGACGCATCTGCCATCAAGAGTATTGGCTCTAAATTCCAGGATTGCTCCTCCTTGGGAGTAGATTTTCCAAATCTTACACATCTTGCTCTAGTAGGCTTGAGTGCATGGGAAGAGTGGGAGTGGGAGTGGGAGTGGGAGGGGCAGGGCGAGGATGAGTCTGCTGAAGCTATGGCCATGCCTGCTCTCAAGAAGCTCATAATTGATAGCTGTAAACTGAGATGTCTTCCACCAGGGCTCTCCAGCAGCAAGAGGCTTGGTCTAAGAGGACTGCACCTGTTTGAGCTGAGCAACCTGGCATCCGTGGAGAACATCCCTTCCGTTGTGGAGCTTGATGTATTCGATTGCCGTGAGCTTACGAGGATCAGCGGCCTCTCCAAGTTGCAGAAGATCAGGATAGCCCGTTGCCCAATTGTGGAGGTGCTGGAAAGAGTCCCATTACTTGACAGCATGGTGATGGAGGACGCCACCATGGAGACACTTCCGGAATATCTGACAACAGTGACCCCAAGGTATTTTAAGGGCCTGTTTGGTTGCAATGTGTTAAAGTTTAACTCCCATCATATCAATGTTCTCTCAAATGCATGGAGTACTAAATGTAGAATAATTGTATGCATGTCGACACAAATTAGGAGTAATTTACGAGACGAATTTATTAAGCCTAATTAGTCCAAGATTGGAAACTTTTTATCAAATAAGACGAAAGTGCTACAGTGTTTGTTAAACTTTAACTCCTCAAACCAAACACCCCTTAAGTTGACTTGCAGCAAAAAGTTGTGCGAGTCCTTGTTAACAGGCAGCAGCTCATCTGAGTATGACAAGATCAGCCATATCAAGTCACACACTATCGACTATTTCACTGAAGATGAAGAGTAATTGCTTCACTGCCGGATCAGAAATGAAGCAAGTATAAATTTATTTATTTATTTATCCAGGTAGCTACTTTTCTGTCCCAAGACATTGCACCTAGATGTGTAGTCGTAGTCCCTTGCATAACGCACGCTTAGTTCGTATTCTCGTGTAAAGTTCATTTATGCAGGTATCCATCTTTGCTGCGGGAGCAGGAGTGGGATTGGATCGGTGGAGCTCGATCATCTTCTCCAGCACGCAGATTTCAGTTTTGTACCATCTGGTTGCTCCTGCTTTGGCCAAATTTAATTTCTAGTGAGAGACACACAGGACTCTGCTTTGGCCGAATATGGTGAAGCAGAGTGCTGAGTGTCCTTGTGTTCAAACTTTGGCACTAGTGTTTTCATATTCTTCTGCTCACACATTTGTACAACTAATCAAGGTTTCACCTTGGATTGTTATAATGAACGATCATGTAGTTATGAAGGAAACGTTCTGTAATCAAGGTTGTCCCCCGCTTTTCTGATCCCTGCAAGAACTTGTATGTTAATCCTCTGCTTTGGTAGCCTGCACCAATATATATGCATATACACATCCTCTGCTTTCAAAGGAAAGAAAACTCTGCTTGTCCTTTGGCTTTTCCGACCCAGGCAAGCTCCATATCCCCTGCTTCTTAGAGTGCTTTGCAAGCTAAGGAAAATGTAACGGAGCAGATCACGAGCCAGCAGCACCTGCAAATCGATCTGCAAGTGTTAATAGCAGTGAGGTTGCCAGGAGATGAAGGACGGCCCTGCAAGCACAGCTGCGGTCTGAGGCAGGCAGAGGAGGCAGGCGTCCGAGCCGAAGCCGAGCAACGACGACGCGAGCGAATCCGAGGAGGACGTACGGCTGCCGAGCGCGCGCGTGCTTGCCTGCACGCCATCAGTCACGCCTGCTGCTGCGTGCCTGCGTGGTTCTTTTGCCCCCATCCATGGTTATCGAATCGGAGTCTAGTCGAGGACCCTTCAAGCTGCCGTTGGCCACCGCTTCCCGTGCACCCCGCGCCCGCGGTAAAGCTTCCAGCCTGCCACATCGATCGTCGTACGGGTTCGATCGGGCGCAACACTCGCTTAGTACGTATTCTGAAGTAAACTTCATATATGCAGGTATCCATGTGGCAATCTTTGTTGTGGGAATGGAATGGAAATATGGAATCGGATCGGTTGGAGCTTATCATCTGCTTGGTGTTGCTTTGGCCAAATTTCGTTTCTAGTGAGACGCACAGACTCTCTACTGATTGCATAGGGCTGGACAATGCCAAACTGTTTGGTGAAGCGGAGTGCTGGATCTAGTCCTTGTTTTCAAACTTCAGCACTAGTCTGTTCATATTCTTGTGCTCATATATTTGTAAACTAATCAAGGTTCCGCCTTGCATTTGTAGTCAACGAAATGTTGTGTAGTAGTAAGCGGCAAGCAGAGATGGATGATGGAACACAAACAGGCGCATCAATTTTGTCCTCTGTTTTTCTGTTCCCTGCAGACACTATATGTTCATCCTCTGCTTTGTAGCCTGCACCAATATGCATACGCATCCTCTGCTTCAACTTCAAAGGAAGGAAAACATAACAGAGCACATCGCAGAATCCCAAAACCTGCAACTCTGCTACTTTGTCCTATGATGGTGTTCTCCTCCGCCCACAGTTTGCCCTTTTGATTTTCCGACCCTTGCAAACATGCAAGCACCATATTCAGGTAGCTATCATTTATGGAGACACGCAGGCTGTCGACAGAACCCTACCCACAACTTGTACAGCCAAATCATGTTAAGCGGAGGCCAAGGTGCTGGAAAGCGTGCCGGCACTCATGTATATTTCATTACTGTATAGTAGTATACTTTTTGATTTTATGATGACCAGATGAACGTGTGGTGATGGAATCTTTTGTAGTACAGTGATCAACAGAGAGCAGACATGGTGCGCGAACATGCATGGAATGTTGATCCTGATTCGATGATCATGGGATCAGGCAACTCAGTGTTGCTCAACTTTACTCGGCCTCCACAATGTCGAGGCCGAAACACCATATCATGACGGGTTGTCCTCTGCCTTTTTCAATCTCTGCGGCAACACCATATCTGCATGCGATGCACCTATATATATACAGGTCCTCTGCTTTCTGACGGAGCAACACTGTTCGTATATATGTATGCATGCATGTATGCTTTTATAATTCGAAGCACGGGAAAGCAGTTCATCCAATTTATCATGTGTGAGCAGAGCAAGTGCCAAGTAGACTGGAGCAGAACAGAGCAGAGCAGAGTTGGGTACAAATACAATTGTAAAACCAATTATCAAGGATGTGATTCGCTGCTGGCGATCAGTCTTGAAGCATTGTAACTCTCTAATCTATGACTCTGCCACTGTTGGTTGCCTGATTTGAATGAAAAATCCAGGGGGGGGGACCCTCCCCCCGTTGTTTGCATTAAGAAAAACTGAGAAGACCAGCTGCAGTGCCAAGGCATGGTGTCACTTCGCTTGGGCTTTTTCTCTGGCCTTGGATATGGATAAGCATGGCCAATCAGTTTTGCCACGCATTCTACCTGTAAACTAGTAATCGATCATCAGGTCGACCAATTGGAGTTATTTGAATACAAAAGCGCCTATCAGCGAGGGCCGGCCTCAGGCGCAATTAAATTTCTTGGTAACATTTGTCACTAGTAAGCTTGCCCTGGTCAACGCAATTTTACTGAGAAACAACTTTTGGAAGCTCCCCGCGTCGCTCTCCCTCGGGACCGACTCGGGTGGCATCCTCTCCAAAGCTGGTGTAGGGCCCGATCCCGTGCCTCCTCGGCCCGGCCGCCGCTGGAGCTCGATGCCGGAGGTCTGGCGAAAGGCAAGGATGGCGGCGCTGGGTTGTCTTCCTCTCTCCCTCTCTCCCGTGGAGCTCCTACGGCCGGACTAGGCGCCGTGGTGGGAGAGTCGGCCAACGGCGCAACAGGTGCCGGTGTGGCCGGATCCGGCTTCCACATGCCTAGATCTGCCGTCTCCTTCAAGAACGGGCGAGCTCTTCACCCTCGCCCCCCTCCCCTCTCCTCGAGTGCGGCAGCCAGCCCGTCAAGTTCAACTCCGCGCCGTCACGGGGGAGCCGGCCGGCAGTCCAACCAACGCAAGTGTGGGTGGATCCGGTTTCCCCACGCCCGGATCTGCTATCTCCTTCAAGCATGGGCAAGCTCCCGACCCCCCTTGTTTTTCCGAGGGGCGGGTTTGACTCCATGCCGTTATGGGGAAGTCGTCCCGCGGAGCAACTGGCACAAGTGCCGGCAGATCCGGCTTCCCCATGCCTCGATCTGCCATCTCCTACAATCGCGGACGCGGACGCGGAGGCCTGGGCGCAGGGTCGGTGCGGCAGCAGGCATCGGCGCCGGCCTCGGCCGTGGCGAGCAGGGCAGTGGGCGTGTTGTTTGGGTTGCTAGAGGGCGCCGATGGCCGGTGAAGGGGTGGCAACAGCCTCACGGTGTATGATGAAATTTTGACATGTTGTATACGTAGACTATTTAGAACGAGTCGAATGAGGCCTATAAAATAATTTGACAAGGACCTGATACCTATGAAATGTGGGCTATATAAACATTTGAGCCTCAAAGATGTACGAGTCGCCTAATAACCATCAATTAGCACAAAAGGCTAATCAATGATAATATTGGCCCATATCCAAATAATGGCACACGTGTGGCTTGGCAGGTCTTTCAGGCCCATGATGGTCATTTGGATATAAAATAATCGATGTATTGCAAATTAAGCTTATTGCCCAACGTATACGTGTACAAAGACGTGCACAAGTGCACAGTCAATGTGGCATAAGAATTGTATATTATTTTGCACGGTTTTGCGCTAGCATGCAAGGCCGGGTACATCAAGGTTATTTGGGCTGATTAGTACCGGCCATTAGCTGTCGCTAATCTTAATTATTATGGACCTCCAGGAAGTGATTTACGCCACTGCGGCAGCACGTCAGCATATTCTAGAAACTCCTCTAGAGCACGTGCCGAAAGACTCATGAGTTAAGGCGGTGCTGATGAATTATATATATATATATATATATATATATATATATATATATATATATATATATATATATATATATATATATATATATATGCTTTTAGCTTTGTTAGTTTGGTAGTTGTTATTATTTGGGTCGATTCGACCAAGTTTCAAGTAGTGGAGTGAGTTATAACAGTTGTAACAAAGTTGTGCGGGATGAGTGGGGTACTCTCCTCAGTTGTACGGTTTTTCTGGCTCAGTTTCCATTTAAAAAACTAGGCTGGCACTTGCCTTTTTTTTCTTTCTTCGTCTAATAGAAATTGCGGCAAAGCTTTTGCCGTCCTTTCTTTTTTTATACTAGCAAATATGCCCATGTGTCGCAACGAAAGAAAAAAAAGCTAATGAATATTCAAGGAAAATGATATGATGAATATGACATCCATAATATAAGTTAACATCGGTGATAATATAATAATGCCCTATAAAGTCTTTATCCATTTTAAAATATCATTTCGATAGTTTCTCATCTGGTTGCAAAGCACATAGAAATATTTAATCCTAAATATATCATAAAATTTTTATTTCATAGTATATATGCATTGATATGGTTAAACATTGAGTTAATGACTTTCTCTATGGACCCATAAAAATATAATTCTAATATGTGAATAAAGTCCACAAGGTGTTATGTGCAACGTGTTAAGGACTCACCTATGTGTTGCAATGAGAAAAACTTGTCACTATACAAACTTGTGAGCGCAAGTTTCATCAAAAAACGGATTTAAAACATGACAGATATACTATAGGTAAGTTGTAGGGCATTTTTTCTAAGAAAAACGATGTTTTCGGACTTTCTCTATAAATCACTTAGACTTTGACATTTTCTCGTGTAAAAATAAAAAAGAGCAGGGGATTCTCGCAAACCAATGACGGCTGACCAGTGATCTCTTTGTTGACTGGCGATGTTGAGTCCAGTCAACAACCAATCCTACACCTCCATCTTAGGTGAAACGACCTCCATCTTTCCCTTGTGTCTTGAAGCTTCTAGAACACAGCCATGGATGGGGCTGAGATGCCGGTGAGCTAGCACCTTGGTGATGAGCGATTGACAACACGGTGTGCGTGTGACGTGTCTCTCGGCAGGTTGTGGTTGTAGGTGACAGGTGGAGACAAGGTACATGCGGCGACGAGTGAAGAACGAGGATAAGATGCCGTGCCGAAGAACTGTTGGGGCGGAGAAGGGCGGATCGAGGCTTACGTTCGAGGGACAGGCGATCGTGTGGTGTATGTCTACTGTACCTGGCTACACGGTGGGAGGACGTCGAGGGAGGTTTCCAGATTACGCCACAAAATCCGGGGTTCGCTGGTTGAGCCACAAAGCCATGCATCGTACCGGGACGCTTGTGCGGCGTGCGTTGGCCGAAGATGGAAATTCTGGCGATCGCGATACGATTTCGGATGGTCGTGCAGCGACATCGAGAGGATCACTCGCGGAGATGGAGGGATCGCGGACATCGCAGAATTTGCCATGGAGGACGTAATTAGAATTTACGCCCCTACGTTGGATTTATTTAGCGTAGGGGGTTATGTGAAAATAGGTCGTGCCATCCTTTGGAGATATAAATATGTGGCACCTAGGGTTGAGAGGGTTGGATGTTTTGGACTCCCGGCGAGTTATTATTCACGCGTAAACAGTACCCGTGAACAGTACTTGTGCCCCGGATTCTACGGTTCAGTTTTTCCTCTCTCTGGTCTAGCCTAGGGTTTAAATTCTAGTGAGAGGTTTTTGTTGATCTCTCCGATTAAGAGAGGGAGGATGTTTGGGTGGAGGCTAGATGCACTTTTGTAAGTTTAATTACTCAATTTAATCTTTCGTCTATAATGATTGATCTTGTGCATCTCGATTTGTTCTTTACAATTCTCGTTAGCATCTGACATAGTCTGCTTGTTTTATTTTTATCTCAAGATCCGTAAGTCTGATTGACGTGATTCTAGGTAGGTTACTTTCGTAATTTCATCTAGTTTAATTTGACAAATTTTTAGGTCGATCGGAGTTATGGATTTTCGTCCACATCAGGTTTACTAGGTACAGAGAGTTCTGTCCAGATTTAAAAAACGTGATTTAATCAGGTTTTGTGTTTAGGGGAAGGGTTAGAAATTTTTGGCTTCCATGACCATTCACCCCCCCCCTCTGGTCGCCCGTTTCGATCCTTCAATTGGTATCAAAGCCAGGTTTAGGTTTGCTATACCTTAATCGGCGCTGACAGCTATGGCGACCAATGAAAAGTTTGATGTTCGCACTCCGTTTTTTGATGGGACTGATTATGATTACTGGAAGGCACGTATGACCAACTATCTCAAAGGCAAGTCGCTGAAGCTATGGAAAATCACACAAAATGCCACATATGTGATTCCAGCTGAGGAACCGACTGACGCCGCTGAGATCGGGCTTGTTGAAACAAATCATCGCGCTGTTGCTATTTTACAGGCTTCTATTTGTAAAACTGAATATGATCGGGTTTCTAGTGAAGATCTCGCTTATCAGATCTGGGAGAAACTAAGAAAATATCATGAAGGCTCAAACACTGTGAAAAACCGAAAATTTGAGATTCACCGAAAAGAGTTTGATGCTTTTTGCCAATTGCCTAGTGAGTGTATTGATGACATGTTTGCACGTTTTCAAGTGATTGTTAATAAGATGAAGGCCATGAATAGCAATATGCCTTATGATGATCATGCTAGGGCTCTCAGATTATTACATTCACTTAATGATGAATGGGATATGAAAGTTGAGGCGATCGTTGAATCTGTAGGTTATGAGACTCTCACCACTTATGAGCTTTACAGTAAGCTCAAATCAAAAGAGATCGAAATTGTTTCTAAGCATAAATTGAAAAATCCCACAGCTGCTTCTTCTTCTGACGTTCCAATGGCTTTGGTTTCTGGAAATAATACTAACACTAATGCTAATCCAAATGTTTCTAGTTTTTCTTTGTCTTCTTGTTGTCATGTTGCAGATGAGGAGTTGGAGGTGCTAGATGATGATCAGCTTGTACTGCTCTCCAATAAGTTTAAGCGTGTGTATGACAACAGGCGTAATAGAAGACGTTCAGATGGCTGCTTCAACTGTGGTGAGCGAGGACACTTTGCTACTAATTGCCCAAACAAGCAGAGATCTTTTGAGCAGGGCAATAACTCCTCCAGGCGCCAGGAGAAGTTCAGGGAGAGGAAGAAAAAGAAGGATAAGCAATGGAAAAAAGGCGGACAAAAATACTCTGACAAGCAAGTCGCTAAGGCTGCAAATGTTTTGTTATCTTCTCTTGGACAGTATGTTTCAGGTGCCTTGTCAGACTCCAGCGATTCAGATTCTGAGGATGAGACACCCAAGAAGAAGACAGACGGACTTTGCTTCATCACTGACACCGGCATCAATGGTGGGATATGTACTATGGCCTTGGAGGGTGATGCATCAACCAACAGCAACGATGAAACTTCTGATGATGAGGTAGATACTTCTGCAGAACAAAGAATAGTTGATTTAACTAAAATTGTTCATAAGCAAAATAAAGTGTTGGCTAAACTTAAAACTGATTATGATAAAACTTGTGCTGAACTAGCTACTCTCAAAAATGCTGCATCTAATCCTGCTAAACCTGATGAATGTGAAGAATGCTCAATTCATATGATTTCACTTTCTAAATTGCAAACCAAGTATGCTTCCATTGTTGATGATCGAGATAAACTTTATGCTGAACTAAATGAACTTTGTTCTCGGTCGAATTTGCTTGGTACTTATGGTTCTTGCCAGCTTCTGAAAGTTGACGTGGATAGTGCTTTATGTCGGGTAAAAAATTTTGAAGAACACACTTGTCCTGATTTGCCGGATTGTTCGATTTGTCCAACTTTATGATCTGAATTAAATGTTGCTAAATCACATATTGTTGAGATGGAAAAACACACTTGTCCGGTTCTTCCTTCATGCCTAACTTGTTCTAATTTTGTTGTTCAAAATAATGATTTAAGGGCCAAACTTGCTGATTTGGAAGAAGAAAATAAGCATTTGAGAACTATTCTTAGTTGGTGTTCTATTCGTGAGCCTCAAATTGGTATGGCTATTGCTCAAATTAAACAGGGTGAGCGTTTTGATCCCGGTTATGACTTGAAACATGTTTTTGGTGAAAAAAGTGGACCGCCTGTTGATGAGAAGAATCCACCTTTGGCTAAATATACTGGACCACCTCCTAGGAAGGGTTCAGGTGTCACCTCTGATGGGTTGCTGGTTGAGACATCTAGATCTGCTCCTAAAAAGTATGTTTGGGTGCCTAAGCCAAAACACTTCAAGGGTGTACAAAATACTAAGCCAAATGGTTCTTCTTGTGATCATTTTACTAAGCCTGTTTTTGTTGCTTCTAGTTCTAATGCTGAGGCTTCTTTCGCTCCTGCACGCAAGCTTTATCATTGTGATTTTTGCAGTCATGATTGTCATCTTTATGAGTTCTGTTATCAGAGGATGCGTGCTGAACGACGTGAGCAGTACCCCACACGTGGTACTCATGAACGTCGTGTTTTTAGATGTGAGTAGTACCCTGTACGTGGTACTCATGATCGTCCTGTTTTGAGACGTGAGCCATTTGTTCGCTCTTCTAGTGTTCGCTCACGTACTCATGCTCTTGCACAATATCGGGATGACAGACCACGTTTTCCCTCTCGTGGTTCTCATCGTTTTTTTGAGAGCTTTGATTTTGCTAACGCTTCTTTTGAGCAAGTGGCTCAGCACTGGTTTTCATTACATTATCCTAACACCAGTGTTGAGTCATTAGCTCACCCTCGCTCTCGTTGTTGATTGCAGGTTGGAGGCGAGGAGGACATATGGATAATGGACTCCGGTTGTTCGCGCCACATGACCGGAGATGATAAATGGTTCTCCAGCCTCACCCCCACGAGCGTAAAGGAAAACATCACTTTTGGGGATAAAAGTCAAGGTAAGGTAATAGCGCATGGCTGCATCAAGGTAACAGATAAATACATGTTAAAGGACGTCGCATTGGTAAAGAATTTGCATTATAATTTGATGTCTGTTTCGCAACTTCTTGAGGATGATTTTGAGGTTTGTTTTAAGAAAGGAAATTCGCGTGTTCTTGATTCTGCTGGTAACCTTGTTTGCAAGATTTCTCCTTTTAGACGGATTTTTAAAGCTGATTTTTCTAAATCTTTTGGTGAAACTCGTTGTTTAGTTGCTCATGGTTCCCCCCTGATTTGGAAGTGGCATCGTCGGTTGGGCCACTTGAGCTTTGATTTGCTTTGTCGTTTGAGTTCATTGGATTTAATTGATGGTTTACTAAAACTCAAGTTTGAAAAGGATTTGATTTGTGCTCCCTACAAACATGGAAAAATGGTTGCTGCTTCTCATGCACCTATGACTCAGGTGATGACAAGACGACCGGGTGAACTGTTACATATGGACACTGTTGGTCCAGCCCGTGTTCGGTCTGCTGGTGGGAAGTGGTATGTGCTCGTCGTTGTGGACGATTTTTCTCAATATTCATGGGTGTTCTTTTTGGAATCTAAGGATGAGGCTTTCTCACATGTTCATGATCTTGTTCTGAAGCTGAAAAATGAGTTGTCAAATAATGCCGTTAGAGCAATTCGCAGTGACAACGGTACGGAATTCAGGAATTCTCGCATGAAAGTTTTTTGTTCAGAACAAGGTTTAGATCATCAGTTTTCCTCACCTTACGTTCCTTCCCAGAACGGTGTTGTTGAGCGTATAAATCGTACGCTTGTTGAGATGGCTAGGACAATGCTTGATGAACATAAAACTCCTAGACGTTTTTGGGCTGAGGCTATCAACACCGCTTGCTATGTTGCTAATCGCATTTTTCTGAGAGCTTTTCTAGGAAAAACATCTTATGAGTTGAGATTTGGTCGACCTCCCAAAGTTTTCCACCTTCGAGTTTTTGGCTGCAAGTGTTTTATATTAAAAAAGAGAAATTTGGATAAATTTAAATCACGTTCTTCCGATGGGTTATTTTTGGGGTATGCCTTGCAAGGGCGAGCATACCGTATGCTTAATCTTGATACTAACCGCATCGATGAGACATGTGAGGTCACCTTCGACGAGACAATGCCTTGTTTTTCTTCTGCTTTTGAGTGTACAGGTGATGACGAGATCGGGCAGGATATTTTTGAGGATGAGAAAGAGGAAGATGGATGTGACGATGACAATGACGATGATGCCCAGCCTGCGATGCAGGGGGAGCCTGGCGCCTAGCCTGAGTAGGCGCCCTCCACCACTTTGGAAGATGGACCATCGCCGACACGTACATCTACAGCAGAGCATGCAGCTTCACCGATCGTTGATCATGTACCGGCTGCAGTTGAGGGAGAGGCGATTTCAGAACGTACAGCACCACGACACAATCAGAATCGCCATCCTGCCAAGAACATAATAGATAATTTGGATGAACGCACGACAAGGAACAGAGGTATGAAAAATAAAAATTATTGTGTCTTTGCGCATACTGCCTTTGTTGCCTCTTTTGAACCCCGAGATGTTGGACATGCTTTATCTGATTCTAACTGGGTCAATGCCATGCATGAGGAGTTAGAAAATTTTGCACGGAATCAGGTTTGGGTTTTGGTTGATCCTCCTCCTTCTTGTAAACCAATTGGAACTAAATAGGTCTTTAAGAACAAACAAGGGGAAGATGGTCATGTTGTTAGAAATAAAGCTAGGCTGGTTGCTCAGGGCTTTTCTCAAAAAGAGGGTATTGATTATGGTGAAACTTTTGCTCCTGTTGCTCGTTTAGAGGCCATTCGTATTTTGCTTGCATTTGCTGCTTCACGTGGATATAAGCTTTATCAAATGGACGTGAAAAGTGCTTTTCTGAATGGTTTTATAGAAGAAGAAGTTTATGTTAAACAACCGCCTGGTTTTGAACATCCCAATTTTCCTAATCGTGTTTTTAAGTTGCAAAAGGCTTTATATGGTTTGAAGCAAGCACCTCGTGCTTGGTATGCTAGATTGAAAACTTTTCAGCTTAAAAACGGGTTCAAAATGGGTTCAGTTGATAAAACTCTTTTTCTCCTCAGGCAAGGAAATGACACTTTAATAGTTCAGATTTATGTGGATGATATCATTTTCGGTGGTTCCTCTCATGCTCTTGTGAAAAAGTTTGCAGATGTTATGAGTAAAGAATTTGAGATGTCTATGATGGGCGAGCTGAATTTCTTTCTTGGCTTACAAATAAAACAAACTTCGGAAGGTACATTTGTGCATCAGGGAAAGTACACGAAGGATGTCCTGAAGAAGTTTGCGATGGATGATGCGAAGCCAATTTCTACGCCCATGCCGACTAGCGCTGCTTTGGATGCTGATGAGGACGGAGAGCCCGTGGATCAGAAGGAATATCGAAGCATGATTGGGTCGCTGCTGTACTTGACTGCTACGAGGCCAGATATACACTTTGTTGTGTGTATGTGTGCTCGTTTTCAGGCGTCCCCCAGGACTTCTCACCGTCAGGCGGTGAAGCGCATAATGAGGTATCTTCGATTTACTCCTGCGTTTGGCCTTTGGTACTCTGTTGCTTCAACTCTCAGTTTGTGTGGTTATTCGGATGCTGATTTTGCTGGGTGTCGTTTGGATAGAAAGTATACATCGGGTACTTGCCAATTTTTGGGTTCTTCGCTTGTTTCTTGGTCCTCTAGAAAACAATCTAATGTTGCTCAATCTACTACAGAGGCTGAGTATGTTGCTACTGCTAGTTGTTGTTCTCAGCTTTTATGGATGATAGCTACCCTTCGCGATTTTGGTTTGTCGTTTTCTCGCGTTCCTCTCTTGTGTGACAGCACTAGCGCTATAAGCGTTGCAAAGAATCCTGTGCTTCACTCTAAGACGAAACACATTGAGGTTCGTCATCATTTTCTGAGGGATCATGCTGAGAAGGGTGATATTAAGCTTAAATACATTGATACTAGTCAGCAACTTGCTGATATTCTGACTAAACCACTCGATCAAACCACGTTTGCACGGTTGCGTGGTGAGTTCGGGGTGTGTTACCCATTCTAGTATCATTGTAAGTTGCTTAAGTTACATATGCCTTATACTTGTTTTGGCTAGTTTGCGATCGATGCTTTTGGAGAGGTTTGAATGTTTTGCTTGACCAATTTTTATTTTGAAAACAGCACAGATAAATACTTAAAAAATTATGTTGGGCTATGTTTGCTTTTCTGGATCTAGTGACTTGTTGAATACTTGACATATGTCTTGCTCATGGTTCGGTTGTCAGCTTCTTTTAATGGGTTTTCATTGCAAATGTAACTCACAATGCAAGTTTTAACTTGGGAGTGCTTAGTATGGTTGTGAGCGAAAAAAAATCTGAATTCCCATATCTCTGCTATTTCGCTCATGATCTGCTTGCTTTCCTGAGAACTTAAATATGGGCACAACTCTGATTTTTCCCATGTCCCTGCTGGTTCTCGCTCATAATCAAAATTAAACAAACTGGCTGGACACAACTCTTGCTTCCCATATCCCTGCTTGTCATGCTCACAAAATCCAGAATTAAATATGACAAGTGCATGCATTTGTGGGCGTTGCAGTGAACTTTGACTGAAGCTGTGTATCCATCATGTCAGCTTGCTCTATGGCTTTTGATTCATTTTGGGGAGAGTGATTTTTTTGTCTTGATTGTGTCGATCCTAGCTTTTTCGCTAGCCCATGTCTTTGGGAATCAAAATAGTTTCTTTTTCTTTCTTTTTATTTTTTTTAGTTTTAATAAATTTGTGCGGTGTGGTGTTGTCAATGCACTCATCAAGGGAGAGATTGAGATGCCGGTGAGCTAGCACCTTGGTGATGAGCGATTGACAACACGGTGTGCGTGTGACGTGTCTCTCGGCAGGTTGTGGTTGTAGGTGACAGGTGGAGACAAGGTACATGCGGCGACGAGTGAAGAACGAGGATAAGATGCCGTGCCGAAGAACCGTTGGGGCGGAGAAGCGCGGATCGAGGCTTACGTTCGAGGGACAGGCGATCGTGTGGTGTATGTCTACTGTACCTGGCTACATGGTGGGAGGACGTCGAAGGAGGTTTCTAGATTACGCCACAAAATCCGGGGTTCGCTGGTTGAGCCACAAAGCCATGCATCGTACCGGGACGCTCGTGCGGCGTGCGTTGGCCGAAGATGGGAATTCTGGCGATCGCGATACGATTTCGGATGGTCGTGCGGCGACATCAAGAGGATCACATCGCGGAGATGGAGGGATCGTGGACATCGCGGAATTTGCCATGGAGGACGTAATTAGAATTTACGCCCCTACGTTGGATTTATTTAGCGTAGGGGGTTATGTGAAAATAGGTCGTGCCATCCTTTAGAGATATAAATATGTGGTACCTAGGGTTGAGAGGGTTGGATGTTTTGGACTCCCGGCGAGTTATTATTCACGCGTAAACAGTACCCGTGAACAGTACTCATGCCCCGGGTTCTACGGTTCAGTTTTTCCTCTCTCTGGTCTAGCCTAGGGTTTGAATTCTGGTGAGAGGTTTTTGTTGATCTCTCCGATTAAGAGAGGGAGGATGTTTGGGCGGAGGCTAGATGCACTTTTGTAAGTTCAATTACTCAATTTAATCTTTCGTCTATAATGATTGATCTTGTGCATCTCGTTAGCATCTGACATAGTCTGCTTGTTTTATTTTTATCTCAAGATCCGTAAGTCCGATTGACGTGATTCTAGTTAGGTTTCTTTCGTAATTTCATCTAGTTTAATCTGACAAATTTTTAGGTCGATCGGAGTTACAGATTTTCGTCCACATCAGGTTTACTAGGTACAGAGAGTTCTGTCCAGATTTAAAAAACGTAATTTAATCAGGTTTTATGTTTAGGGGAAGGGTTAGAAATTTTTGGCTTCCGCGACCATTCACCCCCCCCTCTGGTCGCCCGTTTCGATCCTTCAGGGGCACAGCAAGAAAGCGATCTGTCACCTATGGTTCTCCTCAGCGCGTGCAAAGGGGCTCTGCAGCACCGCAATATCATTGTGAGTTCAACGGCCTGTTGTTGGTGGCAGAAAAGTGATCTTGGTGGCATTCCACGGCGAACAAGAAGACGGTGTAACTGTTTCTTGAACAGTGCATGCAAACTCAAAAGAGAGGGAAAAAGAAGGCCTGACATAGCACTGGGTTCTCCTAACCTCGCCATGGGCTCCTCTATGTGGTTGGTGGCGATGGGAAGGCGGCATGCGATGCAGAGAGTTGTGGCCATTGGGGAGCACGGCGATCTGCCCCACGGACAGGTTGCAGAGGTAGTACATCCTCATGGCCGTTGCACGCCAGAGGACGCCATGGCACATGTGGGTGGTGGCGTGGAGTTTGTTGTTGATTGTTGTGTGGGATGGCTGTTAGCGGTGTGAAGACGCCCTTCCCGAGCTCTGGCGACCACACGTACACCGTCAACATGGTGGCCGAGCGCGGCAGGAAGCATAGCCTACGAACTTTGCGGTGGCGATTCTGGTGAGGTTGAAGTGCATGTCGGCGAAGGTGTCTGAAGATAGCTTGGTGGCCTAGGCGCGGGAAAGGCAGGAGCACCGGAGCACTGACTTGGCTGGCATGCACGCGAAGATGGCCTCAATGATCTCATCGGGGAGATCTTGGCGTGGCAGCGTCACTGCCATCTCCTCAATCACTTCCTGTGTGCCGATCGTGTAAAGGTTGATGCGGGAAATATTGATCAGTTACAATTAACATGCTGGGGTCGTCACAACCTGGACCCATATCCTAGTTAAGGGTACGTTCCCTCCACCTAAGTGGGCCCACTGGACCAGAAGCTTCTCAAGCTCAAGCATTTACTTTTCTATTTAGAGACCAGCGTCTTGGAGCTAATGTACGGTCTGCCCAAGGACCGACGGGTTTAGGTAAATATCTAATGCTAGTAAGATTAAGAAAAATTCGATATACTAGGTACAATAACGCCTAAGAGCCCAAAAATATCTCAAATAGGAATTCTAGGATTCGATTCCGATTTCCATTCGCCTCGAGGGTCTGGTCAGCTGATTCCGGGTTCATGAATGGAAAGCTGTTTTGAACATGCCTGCATGGTCACTGACCGGACTGCCCACAGAACTAGACAACCGGCTGTACTTGAGCTATGAGGATTTGTCTCCACAGTTAAAGCAGTGCTTTCTGTACTGCTCACTGTTCCCTAAAGGCCATGAGATTTTACAACAGGTAGTTACTGCAATGTGGATCAGTGAAGGATTTATTAAAACACCAGATGAGAGTAGGACCAAATCACATGAGTATGGGTTAGAAGACATAGCAACTGAGTATTACCGAGAGTTAATAAAGAGGAATCTTATAGAACCTACAGAAAAATATTCTCTCACTGGATACCAGTGCACCATGCATGATGTGGTCCGATCCTTAGCTGAATATATGGTAAGAGAAGAATCAGTCGTGATGGTTGGCGAAGAGCAGGCTACTACCAGTGGTGGTGGGATGCTTGTACGTCGCCTGTCTATAGGACAAACCGTATCAGCGGTGGAGTGGGCTGTTTTGCAAAGGTATGAGTCACTTAGAACAATAATTGTAGACTCTAGAGTAAACTTTCATCCTGGTGATTCGTTGGGTAGTTTCTCGAGTCTACGTGTACTGTGCATACTGTCCGCTGATTCTGATACACTAATTCCTTCTCTATCTATGTTGAAGCACTTGAGATACCTTCACTTAGAGGATACTGATATATCTAGGCTACCAGATGACATCTACAAGATGAAGTTTCTGTTGTACATTATACTTGGTAACTGTAAGAGGCTATGCTATCTTCCTGGAACCATCACAAAACTTGTGCATCTAAGATCTATTCACATCGAAGGATCAAATGTTAGTGTCATTCCTAAGGGGTTCGGTGAGTTAACAAATCTGAGGTCACTTCAAGGCTTCCCAGTGCATGTGGACATGGATGCAAGCAGTAGCTGGTGCAGTTTGCAAGAACTGGCGCCTCTTTCTCAGCTTACGGAAATTACACTATATGGCCTAGAGAAGGTGCAAGACAGCTGGATGGCTGAAAAGGCCATGATTAGCAGCAAACGCCACCTTGGGTATCTAGAGTTGAACTATAGTGCAAGTGGACATACTATAGGGACAGATGGTGGTGAGGCGGAGCAGCAGCAACAGAATGTAATCAAGAAGGTCATGGAAAAACTCTGCCCTCAATTCTGCCTAGAGACTCTACGTGTAATAGGATACATTGGTCGTAGGCTACCAGACTGGATGTGTGCTCCAGCATTCGTGGACTTTAAGAGCCTGAGGTATATGAGGTTTGGAGAACCTGCCTTGCTGCACCCAGCTCCCAGATGGTTTGTGCTGCCTCCCATGTTTGGAATTGCTGACCATCATAGATGCGCCAGCCATCAAGAGTATTGGGCCCCAATTCCAAGCCTCATCCTCTATGCCAGCTGGAGTTTCCACTGCTAGTAGATCAGTACCGTTTCCTAAACTGAGAGAGCTGGAATTGCATGGGCCACGTGAGTGGGAAGAGCGGGAATGGAACAACTGTGAGGAGAAAAGTGATGTGGAAACTTCCATAGCCATGCCTTTTCTAGAGAGACTCAAATCTGGAACTACAAGCTGAGCTATCTTCCACCAGACCTCGCCACCAGCAAGACACTTACTCTTAGAATACTAGAGTTGTACAAGCTCTCCAACCTGAGACATGTGGAGAACTTCCCTTCAGTAGTGAAACTTGATGTGTTTGACTGTCCTGAGCTGAAGTTGATCAGCGGCCTCCCCATGTTGCAAAGGATTAGGATCGTTCGCTGCACAATGCTGGAGGTTCTAGAAGATGTCCCAACATTCGACAACCTTGTACTGGAGGACACCACCGTGGACACGTTTCCAGAATACCTGCGAGCCGTAAACCCAAGGTATCTCAAGTTGGATTGCAACAAGAAGCTATATGAATCCTCCTCATCTCCAGGTAGCTCCGAATGGGACCAGATCAGCCACATTGGAAAGCATAAGATTGTCTGCCACGAAGATTGGGATGCAGACGAAGACTAGTAACTGTGTAGCTGCATCGGAGATGGCTCGTGTGTTCAGGTAGATTGCATTGCATTCTTTCACTGGGCGGGAAGTGGGTTTTTCATATTATTAACTATTGCTTGTACTCTGAATCGTTGCAGGTAAAGCTTTCATTGAACCACACAAATATAGAATAGCGGGGCTTTAAAATATATGGTGATTAAACAAAGTGTTGCTACAGCCTGCCTGTCTGACGAGAGGACATCTACAATTGTTAACAATCAGTTGTCTTAGAACAAAAGAAAAACAGAGTGCTTGTATTCGCCTTTTCCCTCTTCAAGTCTGGCATAAGTATGTTTATTATCGTCTCCTATATTTGTTACTATAATTTTCTCTCACTTAGTCGGTATTTTCAAGTGTCATTATGCACTGACCGTGGAAACTAATGTATGCAGGGATCCAAGATCCTTATGGCAAAGCCACATGATGTTAGCTTGCAGTGGCAAGTGAGAGTGATATCTGCTTGGTAGAAGCTCGTCCCCAGCATGCAGTAAACATACTCTGTTCACATGCATACTGTCGACATACTGCCAAATCATGGTTACTGGCGACGTCTCGTGCACTCTTGTAGTCTTGACCATGTATATCTGTGCACTCCATATATTTTTTATTTGAAGTAATGGACCTATATATATTTGCACTAGTATTGGGCCTGAAGCCATGGATCTTGTAATGATCCGAATCTGTGGTGATGAAAGAAGACATGTAGCACGAACATTGTATGCTGACCTGATTGATGATCATGAATTCAGGCATCTCAATCATTAGTGCTCTGTTCACTTGGCTAATAAGTTATGACTGAAAGTACTGTTCGCTGATTTGTTATGAGAGAAAATCACTGTTCGCTCGCTGAAAAAGTATGACTTATAAGACAAGCGAACAAGGCCTTGATCGATCTTACTCGATGTCATGGACTTCTCCTCTCCTTCTCTGATCTCCGGGGCAACACCATGTCCTTTGCTTTGTCGTATGCACTGCACCAATATATATATGAAAGGCCCTCTGCTTTCTGAAGGAGGCAGAGCAAATGGCCAGGACGAGCCTTCGCTATGAGCTGTGACTGTGGAATTTAATGGTTCATTCATACTGCTTTGGAAGCACGGGACAGGAGTTCGTCCTACATATACCAAATGTCGGTCAAGAGAGGAAGGACGAAGTGGGTTTTTCATATTTATTAATTATTGCTTGTACTCTGATTCGTTGCAGGAAAAGCTTTCATTGGATCACACATAGCACAGCGTGCCATCAAAATATATGGTGATTAAACAAAGTGTTGCTACAGTCTGCCCGTCCGACGAGAGGACATCTACAATTGTTAACAATCAATTGTGTTAGAACAAAAGTAAAACACACTGCTTGTGTTCACCTTTTCCCTCTTCAAGTCTGGCCAAAGTATGTGTATTATCATCTCTTATATTTGTAATTATATTTTTTCTCTCAAGTTATTACGTATTTTCAAGTGTTATTATGCACTGACCGTGTAAACCAATATATGCAGGCATTCAGGATCCTTATGGCAGAGCCACATGAAGCTAGCTTGCAGTGGCAAGTGGGAGTGAGATGTGCTTGGTAGAAGCTCGTCTCCAGCACACAGTACACAAACTCTGTTCACATGCAGACTGTCGATATACTGCCAAATATGGTTACCGGCGGCGTCTCCTGCACTCTTGTAGTCTTCACCATGTATATTTGTACACTCCATATATTAGTTGTTTCGAAGTAATGGACCTATTTATATTTGCACAAGTAATGGGATTGAAGTCGTTGATCTTGTAATGAACCGAACGAGTGGCGATGAACGCAGACATGCAGCACGAACATTGTATGCTGATCTGCATCCCAATTATTATTGTTGTTCTATTTTACTAGGGCCTTATTTAGTTCTATGGGTGTAAAATTTTTTGGTGTCACATCGGATATTTCATAGGATGTCGGAAAGGGTGTTCGGATACTAATAAAAAAAACTAATTACAGAACTCGCCTATAAACTGTGAGACGAATTTATTAGGACTAATTAATCCGTCATTAGCACATGTTTACTGTAGCATGATATTGTCTAATCACGGACTAATTAGGCTAAAAAATTTTGTTTCGTACAATTCTATGCAATTAGTTACTTTTTTAGTCTACATTTAATATTTCATGCATGTGTTAAACCTCCGATGTAATAGGGTGTAAAGTTTTTAGGAGGAACCAAATAAGGCGTAGGTCTCCTCGATGTCATCGAGATTATGGGGTTGTCCTGTCCTCCGATGATCGTGGCAAGTCGTCTGCTTTTGTTATGGGGTTTTCTGAAACTCGCCTGTATCGCTTGGGCTCTCCGTGTGGCATGATCTGAGAAGCATCAACCTGCACGAGGAGCCTACCAACCTGACGTGTCCCACTGCCCCAAGCACAAGAAGATCAGTGATCGCTGCAAATTGCACAAGATTAGCACCCTCCGATCCGCTGTCGAAATCTGTAGGTGCTTCAAGGTGTCCCAGCACTTGACAGCACTTTGGGAATACATGTCACCTGACACCAGTGAATCCAAGGTATCTCCAGATGGATTGCAACAACTGGCCGCATAAGCTCGCAATAATGTTGGCCACTCGCGCATGCAGACGGGTTGAGGGACAGGCAGGACAAAATCCCAGGGGGGCTGAACTTTACGGCTGGCTCGACCTTCATCTTCAACCTCTGTCCAGTGTCCAACATCTCCTTCCTAAGATCCAATAGCTGAACTTTCGTGGGGGCTCAGGAGAGGATAGTCTCTTCTTTTTTTTCCTCTCTTTGTCTCCATTTTTCTTGTTTCCTCCACCTCTTCTTCTCCCTCACTCTCTCCATATTTCTATTGATGAACCAGCTGTCTGGGGACAGGAGCAACACGCCCCAGCGCTCCGCCTGCAACTGCAGTTGTACTAGCGAATGCACTTGCTTGTTGTAAAAGCAGAAAGTAAGGGACGGACCTGCTTGGTGCCTGCAGGCTGAAGCTTCGATCGTCTTTGATTCTGTGGTAGCCAGCGGTCCTTGTCATTGTAGTAGTCATCGTCGTCGCCGGCGCCAGATCGTAATTTTAGTTGTGGTAAAAATTATGCACTAACCAGCTGATAGGCCAAACATCCCAGGTTCCGAGGAAATTTCCACCAGATAGATCTTAAACTGGAGTATTGTTATTTTATTAACCAAAGATGGCGCGTTGTCGTGGACGCCACCACTCCTGGCCGTGGCTTTAGATTCGAACGACGTCGGGGGTGCGGTGCTGAGCGAGGTCGACAGGCGGTCGGCGTCTTCATGGTCGTGGCATAGTGGCCGTTCGGGGGCCGTGGCTTGGCCGACGAAGCAGCGGCAAGGGAGGCGTGAGCTTGGGCCCGTCGTGTAGGCGTAGGGCTCTGCATTGCTTGATGACGCTCTCGCTGGCAGTCGCAGGAAGAAGGGAAGGAGAGTTGCCAGCGGCAGACGGAAAACGGAGGCGCGCTTCGGACGGAAGGTAGAGAAAGGAGACGACGGCGTCGGTACGGTACGGGAAAGAAAACGACTAAATGCTTCACTCATTGCAGGAAAATTTTAAAAAAGCTTGTACTTTTTGTTACGCAAAAACCTGGGTTGTTACAATGGGTTGTAACATGGGAATTTCCACATTGTTAATACCGTAGCTTGACTATTTTTTACATTAAAGAGAGCCTTTCATTACTCAGCAATGTGATTACATTCCCAAGTAATAATACGCTGAATACAGGCCTGCAGAGATAACCGCCAAACAGCCCAATGTTTTGTTCTCATTGCCAGTAGCGCAAGCTCATAGGCAACACAATTACACTCTCTTCTCGTGTGGACAACCTTCCACTCAGATAACGTACTACCAGACTAGATCGCTTCATCAATAATAAATTTTATCTGAGATCGTTCCCCCTCTCGCCGATGAAGCATCTGAGATATAGTACTGCAGTCTACCTCAAGCACTGACGGCAACCGCCTCCATTCAGCAGCAAGGGATAGGCCCTCCCTGGCCGTCGTAGCTTCCACCTCCACACTACAACACATGGGGCCTTCGGTGACGATCGTTTAGTGTCACCAAAAGGGCTATATTTGTCACAACACATAATCTATGATGCTTCAATTGCAGAAAAAACATCCAGTAGCGTGAGAGGAAACAGACAGAGCTTGTGAACGATAGCTTCTCTGAATCATGTGTGATATTATTTGGCACTTGCAACATCCACCATAGTAGCAGCAGGGATCTACGCCTGCATATCCCCCTCCAGCCCCATGAGGAACACCAGCAAGCTTTGTTGCCAAACAGAGAGAAACTGTTCCTCAGTCCGGCAGAACCCATACTTGTCTCATTACCGAACGGAGTTCTCGTGCATGTTGGCAGTAGATCATAGTATGACTTACTGACTCCACTCCATCTCCACAAATCTCGCAGCTATCAGAAACCACTATATTCCTACGTTGTTTATTCGGTTGTGTGGCTAGGCCGTTATGGATCACTATCCATCCAAAAATCAAAACCTTATGTGGCAATGAAATTTTCCATTTTTAGTATTTCTAGTTTGTTTAACCTATGAGTCGTCAATAACGCAATGGCGTCATCACAATAAGTGCATTCGGCATACATAGACAATAAAATGGCATCACAATATATATTGATATATCCTATTATATATTGATGGTTCTAAAGATATATCCTATTACATATGACAGTGCTGTGGAAACAATGAAAATTAGGCAAAAATGTTGCAATCATGCTACGCTATATTTGATTAATAAAAAACTAATATATTACATTATTATATGCAAATATATATAATATATAATTTATATTAATGGTTTAAAAATATTGTAATCATGTTCATCTTATTTGTGCTTGATCTGTTTTGTATCAAATAGCTACACATTAGTATACTAAAATGGTATTCACGAGTGATCATGCTTACATGCAAGCAATAAATAACTTATAGACGGTCAAACAGACAACCCATTATACAAGCCGTCTGCTTAGCTGTCTTTAATTCAGATTCTAAGAACTTATATACAGCTCATCGTCTATATGTTGTACATGTCCTAAGACGTTGAACGAACAGTATCCCAAGTTCTATACTCCTACTGATGAGGACATATGTAGATGGTGATTTATTACTGATTGCATTGTCAACTAATTAATGGGCCAGCGACGAACAAGACTGATAGAATTGCGGTAGAATTACTGTTCAGCTGGCATTATCAGCTGTTGTGGCTGGCTGAAACTAGCATAGTTCTACAGTATTCTACAGTGAAACGTCAGAAAGTCGACAGCCAGCGGCAGCAGCTGCGGTTGCGAAAACGCCGGCCGAGCAAAGCCAAAGTCTACGTCTATCCGATGGATCAATCAATTTATAGTACTACTATGTAGCTGGTAGGAGGCATGAGAATTTCTACGTACGGGACCATCTAGTGGGAATATATCTGACGAGCGAGGACTGCACATGAGAGTGACAATGTAGCATCAGCTAATCTATGCATGCATGCACCTGGTGCCAATGTGCCTCCAAAGTCTTCACGTCTGCTCCCTCCATCCCACCGAGGATGAATCATAAATGTTTCTATTAGGGGGTGTTTGGTTGGAGGAGTTAAAATTTAACATACACTGTAGCACTTTCGTCTTATTTGACAAAAAGTTTCTAATCTTGAACTAATTAGGCTTCATAGATTCGTCTCATAAATTACTCATAATCTGTGCCGACATGCATGCAATTAGTCTACATTTAGTACTCCATACATTTGAGTGAACATTGATGTGATGGGAGTTAATCTTTAACAGTTGGAAACCAAACGGGGCCTTACTTTCTATGACTTTTTGTAAAATTTAAGATAGTTTGACTTCATAAAATTTAAAATTGCCCGTTCTAGTCCAGAGGTATTGCCCGTCTATATGCCATCATTTTTGCAAAAAGATCCCCGAGGTTGTGGTCTCGTGAGAGGACGACCCTAGCTTGTGCTCCTTCATCGCCCCTGGTACGAACCGTCGATTCTAAGTGCTGGTTGCTCTGGATCAACTACGGCTGCGCTCCACCGGTTTGTGTAGTTGCTCTGCTCGTTGCCGCGATGGACTAGGTGCCACCACGCACCTTGCCATGCCAGCCGTGGTGGGTCGAGCACCGCCGCGTTGCCGGGCTAAACGCCATGCCCTGCCTGGGAGAGTGCCAAGCTCCTTGGTAAGCTGGCTGCGTTGGTCCGTGCTGCGCTCGGCTGGGCATCGCCATGCTCCATCCCAAACAGCGAAAGACAAGGCACAGAGATTGCAGATAAGATGGAGAGTGGAAGAGAGAGACAGAGAAAGAGAGACGAGAAATGTGAGAGTTGAGAGCTCATGGGTCACCACTCACCAGAAAGATGGGGAGGAAGAGATAAGGGGCAATTTCGTATTTTTATTTTTTCTATTTTTCATTGATTTTTTTTACTCTTGGTCTATTTTCAGCATTTCTAGTTTGTTTAATCTATGAGTCGTCAATAACGCAATGTCGTCGTCACAATAAGTGGATTTGGCATATACAGACTATAATATGGCATCACAATATATAATATCCTATTATATATTGATGGTTCTAAAGAAATATTATAGTTACATATGACAATGCTATGGAAACAAAGAAAATTAGGCAAAAATGTTGCAATCATGCTACGCTATATTTGATTAATAAAAAACTAATATATTACATTATTATATGCAAATATATATAATATATCATTTATAATAATGGTTTAAAAATATTGTAATCATGTTCATCTTATTTGTGCTTGATCTGTTTTGTATCAAATAGCTACACATTAGTATACTAAAATGGTATTCACGAGTGATCATGCTTACATGCAAGCAATAAATAACTTATAGACGGTCAAACAGACAACCCATTACACAAGCCGTCTGCTTAGCTGTCTTTAATTCAGATTCTAAGAACTTATATACAGCTCATCGTCTATATGTTGTACATGTCCTAAGACGTTGAACCAACAGTATCCCAAGTTCTATACTCCTACTGATGAGGACATATGTAGATGGTGATTTATTACTGATTGCATTGTCAACTAATTAATGGGCCAGCGACGAACAAGACTGATAGAATTGCGGTAGAATTACTGTTCAGCTGGCTGCAACTAGCATAGTTCTACAGTTCTACAGTGAAACGTCAGAAAGTCGACAGCCAGCGGCAGCAGCTGCGGTTGCGAAAACGCCGGCCGAGCAAAGCCAAAGTCTACGTCTATCCGATGGATCAATCAATTTATAGTACTACTATGTAGCTGGTAGGAGGCATGGGAATTTCTACGTACGGGACCATCTAGTGGGAATATATCTCACGAGCGAGGACTGCACATGAGAGTGACAATGTAGCATCAGCTAATCTACGCATGCATGGAGCATGCACCTGGTGCCAATGTGCCTCCAAAGTCATCACGCCTGCTCCCTCCATCCCACCGAGGATGAATCATAAATGTTTCTATTATTTTCTATAACTTTTTGTAAAATTTAAAATAGCTTGACTTCATAAAATTTAAAATTTCCCTTTCTAGTCCAGAGGTATTAGTATGGACGAATTACGAGCTCTGTTTCCTCTGGTCAAGCAAATTATTCAGACACCTTAGCATGCACCTCTGCTTTAGGGTGTGTTCACTTCCCATGCCAACCCAAAATATTTCATCTTCCACCTATCACATCAAATCTTTCGACGCATGCATGGAGCATTAAATGTAGGTAAAAAAGATAACTAATTGCATAGTTTGTCTGTAAATGTCGGGACGAATCTTTTAAGTCTAGTTAGTCCATGATTGGACAAATTTTGCCAAATAACAACAAAAGATGCTACAATAACTTTTCACCTACTTTTCGCGAAGTGAACACACCCTTAAAGCAAATGACAACGTAAGGGAGCAGAGCAGAGGAATCGCTGGTGTTAAAAATTATCTCCGGCTTAGTCAAGCAGTACGGGCCTAACAGCTTTAAAGCAAATGATCGTGGGACTCTGTAGACCCTAATGGCTGACCCTATAAGATTGAGAGACCGACTTAAGCCCATGGTCTCTACAAAGGCTCAGCATCGAAGACCAGACTCTCGCCACCATCCTTGTCGTGATTGTGATTGGTGAATGACAACTGTGCCATGACCTACCACTACGACATGCCTGCTCCACGCAGGAGACGGTCATTGCTAGGATCTAGAAGATTTAGCTAATCATGGTAATACAATTAATACTAATTAAGTATTTTTAGGTGTTCATGTGTTAGCAGAAACAATGGAGACCAGACTCTAGAAAAGCACCTGCAATGCCAAGGCACCATGTCGCTTTTGGCTCGCTGTGGCCTTGCACCTAGGGCATTCTTGGTTGGTGCCTCTAGCAAACCATGCCAAAACTTGGCTATATGGCTATGGCTAAACGTGGCAATGCCAAAAACATGGACGAAATTTTGATGTTTGTTTCAAAGCCACACCAAAACTTGGCCAAAGTCAGAAAAAATGTTGTTTTGACTATAGCATGCCAAATTTTGCCACACGCTATGAGTATGACGTGTAGTGCCTAAATGCCATTATGTTTTTTTCTTTGAAACATAGCCATGTGAGACCTTATGGAGAAAATCATAAGGAACACTGTAGGGAAAAGAAGTAGATTTAAAGTTTGATAATTCAAAAAAAAAGAACCCCTTGCAAACAATGAAAGAGCACCTCAGCTGAGAATGAAACCAGTGAGCAAAGACGTACACAACTTAAAAAATCATGAATCCTGCAAAATTAATGCCCGATCCACATCCGAGCCGCCGGAGATGAGTGATGACCGATGAAGACATAGACCAACTGACCTGGCATGCATGCACCAGAATTATTTATCCATCATAATTCCAACAGTGGATCGGAGAGCTGCAGCCATTCATAATTAATGAAATAAATAGAGGTAACATCTGGTGGTTGAAGGTGGATCCAGCTGCGTGGAACTATCCAACGAAATATCACAAGGTGTGCTTGCCCATGTATATATTTTGTTAACAAGGACAGCATCCATGCTTTCGCAATATAATGCCTATAATTAATCTTATATTAAGACATAAGTATCAAAGTTCATATTACATCTATATCTAATAAAAATACATATACTAAATTGCCTGCTTTTTTCTCATTGCTCATTTTCTAACATAATATGTATACAGTCACACACTAGCCAGGGCTAGATCGCCCGGGTTGCCACGGACTAAAGAATGCAGTGGGTAATCAACGCGCTTTCACGGTGAAGAATGGCGAGGTTTACGAGCAAACCACCAAAGGATAACCAACACTCTTTCATGGTGAAGAACAGCGAGGTTTACAAGTAAATCACTAAAGGATAAGCAATTGTGCTTACATGACGAAAAACGGCTAGTTTCTTGGCACACTACCAAAGGAACCGTCGAAGCTCTCGCTTGGGAGGGACCCTGTCGGTGCAAGGACATCGGCGGGTTGCCCTAGGTTGGCCGGCAAGACTAGGGCGTCAGCCTTGGTCGTTGGATCAAGAGTTGAACAGCAGCATGGGGGTTAGAAGAGATTAGGGCAAAATGAGTAATAGATGTAAAAAGATTTGATTGGATGTTGGATTACTCAGTCGGCCATGATCCTCCAATATATATAGAGGGAGGTGATCTTATCCCAGTCGGATGAGATGGGATCGAGTTTGGACTCTCTTGGATTCGGACTAGCGAAAGTCGGAAGTTCCGGCCTTGGGAAAGTCTGAACATCCAATAGGGGGTCAGAACTTTTGGCATGATGACATTTTTCTAAGAGCGTAACTCCTTCATCCGGACTTCAAATTAGGCATTTCATTTATGTTTTTTTACCATTTTGAGGAGAGGAACAGAATGGTGAAGTCCATTCTACATTTTGACAACTTTATAAAATAGACAATTTTGGTTGTCAACACAGATACTTTGTGATTCCTATTCAATTGTGATAAACTTGTCAATTATTGATCTATATGTCTTTTTTCTTCCATATACATAGCTTTTGCCCTCAACATGGCACCTCAGTTTGTCTTCAATATATATTTAGTTTGAAACTTCAATTTAAATTATGGTTGCCCTTGTTGTGCCACCATGCATGAATCTAGATTTTAATTTTCAAATTTTAAATATATATTAGATGTTGTCCGTCCTCTGTGCCATGGCATCTAGAAGAAGTACCTCATATGGGGTGCATGCATCGATGCAGGAATAAGTCCGTGTAGATGTGTAGCGAGATGATGTCCTCCTCTAAAGATTTCTGCAGTATATTATATAGATTGCATCAAAAATAGGTGATTCTGGTACAAAACCAATTTTTGGTTGGTATTCTCCCCTTAAACTCAAAATCTCATCCCAACATTTGTCTTAAAAAATGGTTTTCTTAATTGCTGGACTGACATCCGCAAACCTGGTTTGCTGAAAGTTCCTCCACAACTCATTTGCTACAAAAATATTTATCAACTTAGTAGTCATGTTGTTGGAGAAGCAAGAACTGAGAAAATTTTATTGACCCATGGAGTTAGACCATGACACACTGCACTCTGGTGGTGCACACTTGAAAACATATCAAGCTGCATGGGGCGAGGCTATGGCACTTCCAGGATCTCAAGATACCCCATATCCATGCTCAGTGGCGGAGCCTGAACCAAAATACAGGATTGTGGGGTGTGTGTGGGGGGGGGGGGTGCGGCTTGGCAAGATGCCAATTGAAACCACATGTACATAGGTCGTGGAGAAATTTATCTTAGTACTTATAATTTGGTCACAGTTCACAAAATACATGTGACGGTGGTCTATTTGTCTGTAGAGACCATCATAGCACACGCGCGCGCATACACACAGCAAAATACATTAACATATAGAACTAACGCTTGTCAAAAGTCCACTTTCCTTTTCTTTAGATCTGGTAAAACACAAATTATGTCTTCATAACTGTAGCCTCATGCGATTTCACCTTCTATGTGTATGAGCAGGTTGTTAGCAAGAAATTCATCTTTCATCTTGTTGCGCAGCCTTGTCTTAACGACCTTCAATATAGAAAAAGAAATCACGGCACTAGCTGTTGAAACAGGGACAGCAAGAAGCAACAGAAGCAATCTATCAATCATGTTAAAAGTCATATGCCTGTAGATTTTACGGATCGAAAGAATTTGGAAGCAAACATTAGATGAATCAACAAGAACTCAAATGTACTTGTATGGGCTAATGGCTGTACACAGAGCAGAAGAGGCCACAGGCCAACAACTGGGCTGCTGTGCGGGTGCCGGGGTTGGGGCAGTCCCTCGCCGGCGGCCGACCGGTCGCTGTGGAGTGGACCCTGTCACGCCGCGACTTGGACTCTCAGAGAGATGGAGAAGCGGAGGACAGGAACGAGCGGTACTGCGGTGACTTTGCGGTGTCGTAGAGAGTAGAGCTGGGACTGGACGTAGTGGGCTATTGGGCTGAATAGCCTATGAAGTTCAGAAAAAGTACAGAAGCAAGGGGTGCCATGGCCCACTATGGCCCCACGTAACTCTGCCGTTGAGGAGACAGGTCTCTTCTGGGTGGCGATGAAGGCGGCAAAAGATCCCTAGTAGTGTCGACCAATGACCACCTATGTCCCCATCATCATCCGGAGATGACTCCTGATCAGCAAACTTTATGCAGCATTCACCAGTAGAAAACAGACTTTCGGTTTTTTACTTTAGTCCCTCCTGTAATTGGGCCCGGGACTAATAGGATATTTAGTCCTGGTTTGAGCTACCAACCGGGACTAGAATTCCCTGCCCAATGGCTAGCACAGTAGGCTTTTCCAGGAGGGATATTTAGTCCTAGTCTGTGGCTCAAACCGAGACCAAAGGTCACCTTTCAATCCCGATTGGAACCACCAACCGGGACCAAAGGTCTCGCTGGCCTTTTATTCCGGGTGGTGGGTCCAACCGGAACTAGAGGTTGACCCTTTAGTCTCAGTAGGCTCCACCAACCGGGACTAAATGTCCCCACTATATATCCCGGTCAGTTCCTCGGTCCCCCAGCCTGAGCCATATCCAGTTCAATATTGCGCATGTGTTCTTGCTGGGGGGAGCAAGAGCAGTTCTTGCCGGCCGTAGTCAAACATCTTCTTCACCATTCTTCTTGGCTTCTTGAGAAGTTCTTCAATCTCATCCATTCTTACTTTCTAAAGGTTAGCAACTTCATCTTCTAATATATATATATATATATATATATATATATATATATATATATATATATATATATATATATATATATATATATATATATATATATATATATATATATATATAGAGTTTATTTTTAAATATTTCTCTAATATATTGCATGGTATATTTATATGGGGTTCTATATTTGGGATGTTTTTTTTTAGTTTTTTTAGATATGACGAATGGTGGTGGACTTCCCCTGCTATAGGAACCAGGTTTCCACCCTGGCGATCTTTTATTCGCTCCACCGCCAAATAGGGCCGTTCCGTGTCACCCAGACCCATCAGTAGCATGGAATATTTTAAGTTTTGCGTGCTAATATAATTTTTGCATATATACATTCATTTATAATATGATTGGTGCATATGTCACAGACTATATTCCCTGTCGAGTGGCCGGAATCAGCAGTATGGATGCTCGAGGTGTGGGACATCTTCGAGATGACGACAAGTGAGGTCATGAATGATGAAGGTGCTGAGTTATGGATGTGTAATCTCGCCTTTGACATCCTCATTAGGTACAATCAAGATATGCGCCAAGACATCGTGCAGAATGGATGACAGATGTCGACCAAGATAGGCGCCCAGATCGATAACGTGACGCTTTGTTTACAGGCAATTGAGGGAATTGGCTACCGTATGCCTGATTTCTCATCCTTGAAGATAGAAGCTTTACGTGAGCATAATCCGGATGTGCCGCCAGTGAGCGAAAGGTATGCAAGATTCAACCAAATGATGTGGTAAGTCATGTATGATATCAAAGTAATGTTTATTTATTCTTATTATTATATGAGTGCTTCCTATATTATAATTATGTTTGTATGCATATTTAGTATTGTTTTCAAATTTTTAAACGACCTTAGATGGAGAAATGACAAAAATAAAAGTTTTAGATCTCGAAAAGTTACACAACTTTGTAGCTGACAACTTTTTCATTTGAAATCATTTTGTTATGGAAAACTATGTTTGAATTTCTCAAATTTGAAATTTAAAGTTTTAAAATGTCCTCAAATGGAGAAACAATCAAAACAAAAGTTGTAGATCTCGAAAAGTTATGCAACTTTGTAGTTGATAACTCTTTCATTTGAAATCATCTACTATTTCGAAATTCTGTTTGAAATTCAATTTTTAAAGATGTCTAATTTCTCTTTTTAATCTGTGACTAAAACATGTAACTATTCTTTCTTCGTCATACTAACTTCAAATTTCATGATTTTTTTCCTAAAATTTTTTAAAATCATGCTCTATTAATTTATTGTGTTCTTACAACTTTCATTTTGGTCATCTTTTCATGTGACTTTGTTTTATCAATTTAAAATTTGACTCTTAAAAAATGGCAACTTCAAACAATATTTTAAAATAATAAATGAATTCAGCTGGGAAAGTCATAAACACAAAAGTTGTAGAACTGATCTAGATCTACAACTTTTATTTTAGTCGTTTCATCATCCGACAAAAGTGGTAGTAAACACAGTTTAAGAGAGATGTAAATTTTGAACAACTTTTACTACCACTTTGTAAGAGAGAGATGTAAATTTTGAACAATATTTACTACCACTTTATCACATGAAGAAATGATCAAAATGAAAGTTGTAGATCTCATTTTGTCAATCAAAATGAAAGCTCTACATCTCAAAAACTTTGTGGTTGACAACCTTTTCATTTGAAATCATCTTGTCAAGGAAAACTATGTTTGAATTTCTCACATTTGAAATTTAAATTTTTAAAATGTAATTATAATTTATAGCATATGTTATTAAACATTTAAAGCTTGAAACAAATGCATTATAAATTGTATATGAAAGCAAATTTATATTGCAATTTTTTGAGCTATATGTTTTTACTATGTAATTTCTAATTTTTAGCCTATTTATGTTAAAGGAAATGTTAAAAACTGTTACATGGGCCGGAAACGAAACTGCCAGGTAGGCAGCAGTTTCGCCGCATACCAAAATTTTGCTTTAGTACCAAGTTCAGTAACAACCCGGGACTAAAATGCCTTTAGCCTCGGTTAGTGGCCCAATCCGGGACTAAAGGTCACAACCTTTACCGGGACTAAAGGTCTTTTAGTCCCGGAATGTGGCCCAACCCGTGACTAATGCCTCCAACCCTATATATACGGCCTCTCTTCTTCCTCCACTATGTTTTTCGATTTTTTTCAATCACCGCCACGCTGCTCCACCATCTGCGACGCCACCACTTCAATCCCCAGCCAGCCACGCTTGCCACCTTGCCATCGTCCTCGTTCGCGCCGCGCCCTCGTCTTCATCCTCGTCCTCACCACCTCCTCTCCGGCCGTGCCATTGTCCTCATTCGCGCCATCGTCCTCTCCCACGCCACGCCGTCTTCCTCATCCTCATTCGCG
This sequence comes from Saccharum officinarum, assembly GCA_020631735.1. Classification (NCBI taxonomy): domain Eukaryota; kingdom Viridiplantae; phylum Streptophyta; class Magnoliopsida; order Poales; family Poaceae; genus Saccharum; species Saccharum officinarum. The sequence goes on along the minus strand of CM036185.1, from coordinate 88,150,380 downwards.
CTGCGCCCTCGTCCTCGTCCGCGCTCGCCACCTTGTCTCCGGCCGCGCCGTCGTCCTCATCTGCGCCGTCTTCCTCGCTCGCGCCGTTGTCCTTGTCCGCGCCGTCTTCCTCTTCCTCGTCCGTGCCGCAACCTCATCCTCGTCCGCACTCGCCACCTCGTTTCCAGCCACGCCGTGTCTGCACCGTCTTCCTCGTCCTCACCCACGCCGTCATCCTCGTCCTCACCTGCGCCCTCGTCCTCGTTCGTGCTTGCCACCTCGAGCACACAGGTATGGCCCCAATTTTGTTGCTGTGCGAGACCAAGTGCCTGAGAACCCTGGCGTCATAATGAGTGTGTCCTAAAGGACAATTGGAAAACTAAGAGAAATGGCTAGAGAAAATGAGTGTGTCCTTAGTTTACTCCAGTGTGCTTGATCATGAGTCATTTTGTTCCTTCAGCTTACTCAAAATCGTGATATTGACTTAGCTACATGAATCTTGATATTTGCTTTAGTGACACAAGGGGTTCCCCCCTTTCTAGCCCTAGAGGGAGGTTTGACCTTGCGATAAGCAGGGTCGAGCCTACCTGTTTTTCACGAAAGAATGCTTTTTGCACATAGGTGTACTCTTTATTCATTCATGTAACTGAGAGAAAAAGTACAAAGCCTCGAGGCTCTAGGGGTAGAAGCGACGTAGCTGTTCAATGTTCCAAGCATTGGTGAAGATCTCGCCCTTTTCGTTTGATAGCTTGTAGGTGCCAGGCTTCAACACCTCTGCGATGATGTACGGTCCTTCCCATGGTGGAGTAAGCTTATGTCGTCCCTTGTTGCTTTGGCTTCGCCGAAGCACCAGGTCACCGACGTTGAGGTCTCGTCTGTGAATGTGTTTGTCGTGGTAGCATCGAAGATTCTGCTGATACCTTGCAGAGTGCAATAGAGCTATATCGTGAGCTTCCTCGAGCTGGTCGAGGGCGTTCTCTCTTGCGACATCGTTGCTTTGCTCATTGTAGGCTTTTAGCCTTGGGGACCCATACTCTAAATCGGTTGGGAGCACAGCCTCGGACCCATAGACTAAGAAAAATGGAGTGAACCTCGTGGCTCAACTCGGCGTTGTTCTTAGGCTCCATAGGACCGAGGGGAGCTCGGCGGCCCATTTCTTGCCATGTTTGTTCAACTTGTTAAAGATTCTCGGCTTTAGGCAGGCCTTGTAAGACCATGCCATTGGCATGTTCCACTTGGCCATTTGTCTTTGGGTGAGCCACAGCCGACCAGAGCACATGGATGTGATGGTCGTCGTAGAATTCCAAGAACCTTTTGCTGGTGAACTGGGTGCCGTTGTCCGTGATGATGCAATTGGGGACCCCAAATCGATAGATGATGTTGGTGAAGAACAGCGCGGCTTGCTCTGATCTGACGTTGGTAATGGGACGGGTCTTGATCCACTTGGAAAACTTGTCAACGGCGATGAGCAAGTGGGTGAAGCCCCCGGTTGTTCTCTTTAGGGGTCCGACCAAGTCGAGGCCCCAAACGGCGAACGACCACGTGATGGGGATGGTTTGCAGGGCATGAGCCGGGTGATGGGTTTGCCTTGCGTAGTACTGGCATCCTTTGCAGGAGCATACTAGCTTAATAGCATCGGAGACCGCGGTTGGCCAATAGAAACCCTATCGGAATGCGTTTCCGACGAGGGTTCGAGGTGCCGTGTGATGACCGCAAGCCCCCGAGTGTAGGTCCTCGAGCAGGTTCTTGCCTTCCTCGATTGTGATACAGTGTTGTAGGATGCCTGTACGGCTGCATCGATAAAGCTCCTTGTCATCACCATACATCACAAAGGTCTTGGCCCGGCGAGCGATCCATCGAGCCTCAGTCTTATCCAAGGGGAGCTCCCCTCGAGTGAGACAGTCGAGGTACAGACTACGCCAGTCGGGCTCGAGGTCGGCTGGTAGGGTCGAGCCTTCCGTCTGCATGACATTAGCCTCGGTCGAGGGGGCTTCCGCCTCAAGTGCGGGGTCGAGTGATAGACTATCGGTCCCCTCTCTCGTTCTGGCGTCGACGGAAGGTTCATGAAGATCCCTCAAAAAAACATCAGGTGGAACCAGGGCTCGATTAGATGTGATTTTCATGAGTTCATCGGTAGCCTCATTATATCTGCGCGTGACGTGATTGAGCTCGAGGCCGTGGAATTTGTCCTCAAGGCGCCGCACCTCCTTGCAGTAGACTTCCATCTTGGGATCGTGGCAGCTTGAGTCCTTCATGACATGGTCGACCACGAGTTGGGAATCTCCACAAACGTCGAGGTGTCGAACCCCGAGCTCGATGGTGATACGCAAGCCGTTAACAAGGGCCTCGTACTCAGCTACATTGTTGGAGGCTGCGAAGTGGAGTCGGATCACGTAGCGCATGTGAACTTCGAGGGGTGAGATGAAGAGCAAGCCTATGCCCGCTCCTATTTTGGTCATCGACCCGTTGAAGTACATGGTCCACAACTCGGCCTGAATTTGAATGGGAGGCAGTTGGGTGTCAGTCCATTCTGCTAGAAAATCCACCAACACCTGGGATTTGATGGCTTTGCACGGCGCATAAGAGAGGGTTTTGCCCATGAGCTCGACCGCCCACTTAGCTATCCTTCCCGTGGCCTCCCGGTTCTAGACTATCTCCCCTAGAGGGAAAGAAGAGACCACGGTCACCGGGTGGCCCTCGAAGTAGTGCCGGAGCTTGCGTCGCGTCAGCACGATGGCGTACAACAGCTTCTAGATTTGTGGGTAGCGAACCTTGGTGTCCGAGAGCACCTCACTAATGAAGTATACTGGTCTCTGAACGAGCAACGCATGACACTCTTCTGCCCTCTCGACGACTATGGCCGCACTGACCACTTGTTTCATCGCGGCGACGTAAAGCAAGAGAGATTCTCCTACAACCATAGGGATGAGTATCGGAGGTTTGGACAGTGTTGCCCTGAGCCTAGTAAGAGCTTCCTCAGCCTCGAGGGTCCATGAGAAGTGTTCTGATATCTTTAGGAGACGATACAGAGGGAGCGCCTTCTCGTTGAGGCGCGAGATGAAGCGACTGAGGGCCGCAAGGCAGCCCGTGACCCTCTACTCGCCCTTCAGATCTCGGATAGGGCCCATTTTGGTGATTGCAGCGATTTTTTCTCTGTTGGCCTCGATGCCATGCTCGGAAACAATGAACCCTAAGAGCATGCCTTGAGGAACGCCGGAGACGCATTTCTCGGGGTTGAGCCTAATGTTCTTCGCCTTAAGGCATTTCAACGCGACATTTAGGTCATCAACCAAGTTGCTGACCTTCTTGGTTTTGACCATGATGTCGTCGACGTAAGCCTTAATGGTTGGCCCGATGTGTTTCCCTAAAGACGTGTTGCATGCATCGTTGGTACGTAGCCCCTGCATTCCGTAGACCGAAGGGCATAGTAACGTAGCAATACATGCCGAACGGGGTGATGAATGAAGTCACGAGCTGGTCCGACTCCTTCATTTTAATCTAGTGGTAGCCGAAATATGCATCTAGGAATGATAGAGTTTCACATCCTGCAGTAGAATCAATGATTTGATCAATGCATGGTAAAGGAAAAGAGACTTTCAGACATGTTTTATTTAAACTAGTATAGTCTACACGCATCCTCCATTTCCCACTCTTTTTCTTAACTAATACAGGATTAGCTAACCACTCAGGATGATGAACCTCCTTGATGAATCTGGCCTCCAAAAGCTTGTGGATCTCCTCACCGATGACCTTGCGCTTCTCCTCATCGAAGCGGCGCAAGCGTTGTTTCATCGGCTTGGAGCCAGCTCGGATCTCCAAGGCGTGCTCAGCGACTTCCTTGGGTATGCCCGGGATATCCGAGGGACTCCACGTGAATATGTCTACATTCACACGGAGAAAGTCAACGAGGACTGCTTCCTATTTGGGATCGAGGGTGGCACTGACTTTCAACGCCCTTCCGTTCGGGTTGGCGGGGTCGAGGGGTACGGCTTGACATCTTTCGTGGGCTCAAAATTGCTGGCCTATCGTTCGGGGTTGAGGATCTCCTTGGCCAAACCGTCGAGGTCTGCCGCCAAGGTTGCCGACTCCAAGATGGCTTCTCCATGCTCGACGCACTCTACGTCGCACTCGTAGGCATGTTCATAGGATGGCTCGATGGTGATGACACCCTTGGGGCCCGAGATTTTTAGCTTAAGGTACGTGTAGTTGGGAACCGCCATGAATTTGGCGTAGCAGGGGCACCCAAGAATGGCGTGGTAGGTCCTGTGGAACCTGACCACCTCGAAAGTGACGGTCTCCTTCCTAAAGTTGGAGGGGGTACCGAAATAGACGGGCAGGTCAATCCGCCCAACGGGCTCTACTCGTTTCGCTAGCACAACTCCATGGAAGCCACCGACGCTGGGTCGCAGGTGTGTCCTCTTGATTCCCAGGAGGTCGAGGGTCTAGGCGTAGATAATGTTGAGGCTGCTGCCACCGTCCATGAGCACTTTAGTGAGGTGCGTGTTGGCGATGATGGGATCAACGATGAGTGGGTAAACTCCAGGATTGAGGACGTAGTCTGGATGGTCATCACGGTCAAAAGTGATGGCCATCTCAGACTAGTCAAGGAAGAGGGTTTGCCAGCTGTACAGAGAAGACCTCTCGACGCTCCCACTTGCGTCGGTGCACAGAGAGGCGCGTCGAGGATCCCCCGTATATCATAAAGCAGTCATGGATCTCGGGAAACCCCTCGTCCTTGTTGTCATCCTTCTCCTTAGGGTCCTTCTTCTTGTCATCTTTCTTGATGCCTAAGCTTTGAAAGTATCTTCGTAGCATGTGGCAGTCCTCGAGGTTGTGGTTCGTTGTGGTGGGGACACAGTTCTTTGAGCACTTTGTCGAAAATGCCCCCGCCGGTGGGTCCTCGAGGCTTCTTGCGGTCAGCAACAGCGACAAGGTCGTCAGCCGCGGCTTCGCGCTTGCCCTGCTAGTTTTTCTTCTTCTTCCTGTTGCTTCTCTTGGTGCCCCGGTTGGAGCCCTCGGGTTCCTCGTCCTTGCACTTCCCCTTATCCTGGTCACCACCAAAGATGGCACCGACCGCCTCCTCATCGGCGGCGTAGTTGGTGACGATGTCCATTAATTCATTGGCAGTGATGGGGGTGTTGCGGCCTAACTCTCGGACCAACTCCTTGTAGGTGGTTCCAAAGAGAAAAGCCATGATGATGTCAGAGTCGGTGATATTGGGAAGCTCAGTGCGTTTGAAGGGTCGAGATGGCGGACTAGAGGGGGGTGAATAGTCCTTTCTAAAAATAAATGCGTCGGCAAACCGAAACAAATGCGGAATTAAAACTATCGGTCTAGCCAAGACTACACCCCTCTATCTAAGTTCACAAGCACCTCACAAAGATCCAAATTATGTAACTAAGGTGCTTTCCTTAGCAAGAGCTCTCCTAAACAATTCTAGAGCAAGGTCACACAAACCTATGCACTAGTACTTTAGCAAAGCCGGGTAGCTCCTACACAATTCTAGTAAGTAAAAGCACGAAGCCACCTATGCTCACTAGCAAAGCTCAATAGCAAGGCAACTAATGCCAAACTAGAGAGCGTAAATTACTTAGCTACACAAACTAAGCAATATGACTAACAAGGTTACACAAACCAAATTAGCCACGCAACGGGAGCTACTTCTATGCTACACAAGCAAGAAGGTAACTAGCTAACTACACAAGCAAACTAGTTACAAGAGCAACTACACAAGCACAAGTATATGAATGTAAATACAAGCTTGTGAATCGAAAGCAAACCACTGAGAAGATGTACACAATGTTGACACGGCGGTTTTTCACCGAGGTTCACTTGGTTGCCACCAAGCTAGTCCCCGTTGTGGCGATACACCCATTTGATGGATCACGAGCTAATTGACTATCAAGAGTCAAACCCTCAGCGGGTGCCGCACATCCACTCTCAAGATGGGGATCCTCCAAGCCACGAGCTTTACTAGAGTTGCTCTTCGCGATCCCCGCGGGGTGAGCACAATCCCCCTCACAAATCCTCCTCCGGAGCCACGCACAACCTCCACGCGTGCTTCAACGGAGTCGCAAGCCACCAAGCCGTCTAGGAGGTGGCAACCTCCAAGAGTAACAAGCACCACCGGCTTGCAACACGATCACCTAGTGCCACTCGATTCAATCCTCTCGATGCAACGCACTAGAATCGCTCTCTCACTCGATCCGATGAACACTATCAAGCATGAGTGAGTTAGAGGGCTTCCAAGCACTACCACATAAGCCACCAAGGCCAAAGTGTGCTCAGCTACCGGCCATGGCCGGCCAAGGCATCTATTTATAACCCCACGGTCAAATAGAGCCGTTACCCCTTCACTGGGTCCTTTTCGGGATGACCGGACGCGGTGGTCAAAACTGACCGGACGCGGTGGTTAGTAGCGTGCTCCAACGGCTAGTTTTCGCGCGTACAAACTTGTTTTGACCGGACGCGGTGGTCACTAATGGGACCGGACGCGGTGGTCGCAGCGAAACAGCGAACAGAGAGGTTCCAGCAAGCTCCCGAAGTGACCGGACGCGTCCGGTCATCACTGACCGGACTCGCTGCAGCGTCCGGTCACTTTCGCCCACGAAAAACACTGACCGGACGCGCTGGCCGGACGCGCAGGTGCTGACCGGACGCGTCCTAGTGTATGACCGGACGTGCCCTAGCGAATGACCGGATGCCTCCGGTCACGAGTCCGGTCACAGACCACTCTTCGGTAAAACGGCGATATCTCTTAGCTCCGAACTCCGATTTCGATGATCTTGGACATTTTGGAAAGCTTACTCAGAGGGCTACACAACACACTAAAGCACTTGATCCAATTCACAATGGATCAAAGCAGTATTCCACTCCAAGAGCCATTCTAGTGTCCGAAGAACACCGAAAAACCTTTCTCTCTTCTCCAAGTTGATCAACACCAACCCCAACACCTTCTCCTTTGCAAATGTGCCAACACCACCATGTGTACACCACCATGTGCATGTGTGTTAGCTTTTCACAAACATTTTCAAAGGGTTAGGCACTCAACTTGCCTCGCCACTCGATCCTAACACGTATGCAAAGTTAGATCGCTCAAGTGGCACTAGATGACCGATATGCAAACAAGTTTGCCCCTCTTGATAGTACGGCCATCTATCCTAAACCCGGTCATAAACTTCTCTACACACCTATGACCGGTGAAATGGAAATGCCCTAGGTTATACCTTTGCCTTGCGCATTCCATTCCATCTCCATTGATGTTGATGCAACACATGCACCAACCAATCACCAAATGATATGATCCACTTCATATCATCACGTGACCGTATTGGTTCATCGATCTTGACCTCACTTGCTCTTCACCGTTGCGTCGGTCCATCGGCACCAAGTCATGCTCAAGCTTCACCGTCACACGCGGTCCCTCACTTCAAAGCCTCTAACTTGCCCTTCACACTTGCAACCGGTCCATCGAGCCAAGCCTCATCATGATCTTCGCCACCTTGGCCACATGACTCCATGTCATGTCTCATATGCAATGAGCTCCTTCAGGACACCATTACCTATGGACTAATCTCCTGTGTATCTCACATAACCACATATTAGTCCACCTAAGTTGTCACTCAATTACCAAAACCAAACAAGGACCTTTCAATCTCCCCCTTTTTGGTAATTGATGACAACTCTACAAAGATATGGAAATTAAGTTCTTTTGGACTTTATGCCACTTATCCAACATTTAAGCTCTATGTTAGGATTTGGATAAGCACCATAAAATCCGACTTGGTAGTGATAACTCTCCCTACATATGTGCTCAAATGGTTTGGTTTCAAGCTTGCACATATGCATAAATATGAAATTTGTGGGAGGGTTAGCACTACTAAGTGATGCTAAGGTGTATAGAATAAACCTTTGTAGTTTGATACCATTTGATAGCTCGATACCATTTGAAAATCACAAGTTTGCCATCATCCTTAGCATCATGAGTAGCTAGACATCAAAAATACTAGAAACCCCATGAGATCAACATTATAAGTAAGGTTCTAGTTTTTCATGATAAACACAAGTCTAGCTATCATCCTATGCATGCTAGTTATCATATCATCATTCAAGTTCTATAACTAGCATACACCACACAAGCATGCATGTTAAATAAAAACTTATGCAATGCTAGCAAGCACATGAATATGCACAAGTCAAATGCAACCAATCAATGTTCATGAGCTTGCTCCCCCTACTTGTGTGCTTCTCTTGTCCAAGAATTTTGATCCTTCTCTTTTCTTCATTGTTGCTCCCTCTTTGTCCATTTCCATGTCCAAACCCCATCTTCTCATGATGTCCCCAAACCCCTCTCTTGGTGCATTGACATATCTTTGTTCCAACTTCTCCCCCTTTGTCATCAATTTCCATAAAGGGTGTATTTCTCATTGATACAAAGGCTTGCATTGGGGTAGATGGTTGAGACTTGAATATTGCGTTGTTGATGGACATCACCGCACATGTTGGAATGACATTACTTGTATGTTGCTCTTGAGATACCACTTAGGATCTTTGACCTTGATACCATTAGGTGGGGCTCCTCCCCCTATGTCATAGCATGGGTCATTCACTTGATAATCTTGAGCTCTTGTGTGTGAGGGAACTTTCTTCATTTGATGATCACTTAAAGTTGAGGATCACTTGTGGAACCACCGTCTTGTATAAATGATATCATGTGTAGAAATACCACGAATAAGTGTGTGATACCAATTTGAAGAATCCTCTATCATGGAACCACTTGTAGGATTTGTCAATATGATCTTTTCTTGAACATTTGCTATCTTTATGAGTACCACTTGTAGGATATCACTTGTAGATCATGATCTAGACACCACTTGTAAATACCAATTGAAGAAATATTTTGAGTCTAGATACCATTTGAAACACCCTAGATATCCATTTGCATTGTTGTCTTGTGCTTGTACCCATATCATTGTCATGAGCTTCTAGTATGACTTGAACTAAGTTGATTTGCCTAAGATTCTAAGTCCGGTTTGATCCAATGACAAGCTTCTTCACTCCTCATACTAAGGGTTATCTTGCCAATGTTGTACTTGTCACTTGTTAGCAATCCAAACTAGATCAAGTACGTTCACTAGCTCATGAACAAATTCATACACATACCACTAGATCATTTAAACAATTCAAGCAATAGTGGTAGGCTATGAATTTAAACATTTCATTTGTTATGCATGATCCTAGTAAGCATGTACTATATGCACTAATCGCATACTAGTAAGGGATGAAATGATCATGCACATTGCAATGATACCTTTGTTATGTTGGAGTAGAGGATAGTCACATAGATTCCAATTCATTACTCCAATAGCAATGTGAAGTCCAATTTATAAGCTTGGTGAAGACCAATCATTATAGAGAAATCCATTCTTCACCCATATGAAATGAGAACCACTAATAATCAAGTGCATTATCTCTTGTTGTGGTTGGCTTGCTTTTTCTCTTTGATCAATGCTTGCATGAGAGAAGTACTTATGATACCAATTTTATAACCATGACTAGCTCTCTTTTGGGTGTTGCTTGCTTTTCTTGATCAACCCTATTGATTGCTTCAATTAAGCATCTCAAATGTCCCTTGAATTCATCACTTCCATGTTAGCCTTCCAAGCCGGTGCTCGGTTTACCCACCCATGGGCGGCAAGCCCCCTCAGCAGGGAGAAGTGACCTCTCTCCAAAGAACCATCCTTGACACTTACTTGAATTGCCTTTGATTGATTGATCTATGGACTTAACTTGATGAGTAACCTTGAATTATTCTTTAAGTCCTTTTCTTTCTACTAAATGATCTCCAATCATTACTAGAACTTGAACCTCATCTTCATCTTGAGTTTGATCTTCATTTTCAAATTTGAGTACCAAATTTGTACACTAGGTACATTCCACAATCAATGTCCTTGTACTCATTTCTTGTCATGCTTCTAGATCAATTCAAAACCAAATTTAGGTGCCTCAAACACTTATAAATATGTTTCCAACTTGAGGACCTTTCACTTAAAGTGACTCTAGATCAATCCAATAATTGTCACTTTTCTGGCAGATTCTGTACCCTTCAAAGAATAATTCATATCTCCCAATATACAGATCCAAATGCCATAAAATTTGGTGGAGATGTGATTCACTAAGTCATCTAGCAGCTGTAAAAATTTGAGATTCATTTGACATATAGATTGCTACCAGATTTCAAATCTTCCACCACTGCTACATGCTGAAAACTGCTGCACTATAGCTGACAAGATGTACTCCAAAGCCGAAGCATCTCTTATCCAATTCTCATGAAATTTGTACAGCATCTTATAACATAAGTCTAGAGCATGCATACCAAAATTCATGCCAATCCAAGTAGATTTGATCATCCAAACTCAGACTTGATCACTGCTAGCTCAGATTTTTAACTTTGGACAGATTTCAATACATTGAGCAATACTTCATCAAATATGAATCAAACTTGAAACTAACTTGTTTGAATACTTTCACAAGACATATATCCATCCAATCCACTTACTAAATGTCATCTCATGAATTTATCCAACACAAATCAATTCAAACTTGATTACTTAAGCATTTAATCCATTCAAACATCTCATAGCAAGCAACATTGCATATATATCCAATTCAATCAACTCATATGCACCCAAGTGAAATGATCAACAAGAGATATACCTTGGTTAGCTCATGATCATCCAATAGCAAGCTTTCAACTTGAATATTTGCAAGCCATCAAATATATCCAATAAATCACCACAATCTTGAATGTTGCACTTGTATGTTGTAGTATTTGGACTCCACTTATTTTGACTTGGCATTGGGATAGAATATGCACTAAGCTTTAAAACTTGATTCAACATATGATGACCAATATGAATCCAAATGAATCAAGCCTCCAATGCCGATGGTACCTATAAACAATCATCCACTTTTTGATGGTACCCAAACAAGTTTGGGTCCTCTCAAGTTAGGAGCAACATACTTAGGCAAAGCCTTAGTATGGGTAGCGGGATGTTTTGCAATAGCAACAATAGAGGTACCATTTACATCCTTTCTAAGCACATTAGTATCATCAATTGAAATATGCTTAGAAGTGTTACCTAGGGGACATGAATGTGCCATGTGTCCCCTTTCCCGGCATGAATAACATCTTCTCTTTGATTGAGCCTTTTCTTCATTGCTCATGTGATGCTTTTCATTGCCTTGCCTCTCATGAGTTGCTTGAGCCTTCTTCTCAAGCTTGGTAGGACACCCCGAGGCAAAGTGTCCCATATCTTCACACTTGAAGCACTTGATGTGAGCCAAATCTCTCTTCTTATCTTGAATCTTGCTCATCATCTTGGCATCTTGGATTTGCATTGGATATCTTCCTCTTCCACCCCTTCTTGTTTTCTTCTTCTTCATCATCAAGTCACCATCATCATCCTTGTGGTTGATCTTGACTTGAGATTGGGGTGTGGTTTCTTGCTCAACTTGTGGCTTTGGTTGAGGCTCTTTTTGTTGCTTCACTAGTTTCTTGGTTGGGCACGTTGAGGTGAGATGACCCCAAGTGCGACACTTGAAGCACTTGACATGCTTGAGCCTCTCTTCTTCTTTCTTCAACTTGAGCTTTTCTTCATTAGGGCAACCAATTGCAAGATGTCCCATTTCATGGCATTTAAAGCACATAAAATGAGAGAGCTTCTCTTGTTCTTGCTTCTTTATCTCTCTTTCATATCTTCTCTTCCCCCATCTTTTGCCTTTGATATTGCTCTTGTTGAAGCCAATGCCGCTCATGTCACCGTAGCTTCTTTTGTTGTTCAACATGTGCTCAAAGGTGACTTTTGAGTTGTAGCACCTCTCTAACTTGTTGCTCAAATTCTTCACTTCATTTTTGAGCTCATTGTTCTCCTTCAAAAGGTTAGTCTCACAAGACATAGAAGTAGAACAAGCATATATATGTGAAGAACATGGCATATCTAATAAGTCATCACAAGAGGTGGATACATGCTTTCTCCCTACATCACATGGGTTAGTCACATTTTGCAATTGATCATTTGATCCATGTGATGAGCTCTCATTATTTTTAATTTTCTTTAATAACATCTTAAAGAGAGAAGCATGTTCTTGTGCCAAATTATCATGAGCAACACTAAGTTCCTCATGAGCCAATTTTAGCTCCTCATGTGAACAAGTAGTAACATAAAGTAGATGCTTTTGTTGTTCACATGTGGTTTTTAGAAAAGAGTTTTCATTTTCCAATTTCATGGTTTTAGCTTTCTCATTTTCTAAAGACATGTTCATGCTAGCAAGTCTACTAACAAGCTCATCATATGAATCAACATGATCAATCACATTATCATTTGATACCTTTGTGTCACCTAGTGACATGAAGCAATGTGATGTAGTGGATGGGCTTGTAGTAGCATCATCAAGGCCCGAGCATGAACCAACATTGTCACCATCAAGTGTGCTTGGGGTAGAAACATCACTTGCAACACTTGATGCATCATCACCATCCTTGTCAAGTGAACTTGTGGTAGATCGATCATCATCATCACTTGACCATGAGGTGGAGCAATCCTCCACAACCATCGTGTTGTGGTCATGCTCAACATCATCATGTGCAACCTCCTTGGGCTTGACATCATCGTCATCATCGGTGATAGCTCCATATTTTTCATTGAGATAGGCCCATATCTCATGAGCAGATTTGAGGTCCATGATCTTACCAAAGATGCTATCATCCAAAGATCTATACATGATGTTAGTAGCTTGGATGTCAAGATCTAGGCATTTCTCTTGTGCTTGAGTTAGATTATCTTCATCCAACACATGAGAAAAGCCTACATCTACCATCCACCACATTTGAGGGCAAATAAACTTAAAATTGCATATCATCCAATTTTTCCACCGTGCAAAGTGTGTGCCATCAAACATGTGAGGACAATCAACATCTAGTCCATATTCCGCCATCCTCTCGGGTCGGTGAAGACCACAAATGAGAGACCGGGCTTTGATACCAATTGAAGGGTCGAGATGGCGGACTAGAGGGGGGGTGAATAGTCCTTTCTAAAAATAATTGCGTCGGCAAACCGAAACAAATGCGGAATTAAAACTATCGGTCTAGCCAAGACTACACCCCTCTATCTAAGTTCACAAGCACCTCACAAAGATCCTAATTATGTAACTAAGGTGCTTTCCTTAGCAAGAGCTCTCCTAAACAATTCTAGAGCAAGGTCACACAAACCTATGCACTAGTACTTTAGCAAAGCCGGGGAGCTCCTACACAATTCTAGTAAGCAAAAGCACGAAGCCACCTATGCTCACTAGCAAAGCTCAATAGCAAGGCAACTAATGCCAAACTAGAGAGCGCAAATTACTTAGCTACACAAACTAAGCAATATGACTAACAAGGTTACACAAACCAAATTAGCCACGCAACGGGAGCTACTTCTATGCTACACAAGCAAGAAGGTAACTAGCTAACTACACAAGCAAACTAGTTACAAGAGCAACTACACAAGCACAAGTATATGAATGTAAATACAAGCTTGTGAATCGAAAGCAAACCACCGAGAAGATGTACACAATGTTGACACGGCGGTTTTTCACCGAGGTTCACTTGGTTGCCACCAAGCTAGTCCCCGTTGTGGCGATACACCCACTTGATGGATCACGAGCTAATTGACTATCAAGAGTCAAACCCTCAGCGGGTGCCGCACATCCACTCTCAAGATGGGGATCCTCCAAGCCACGAGCTTTACTAGAGTTGCTCTTCGCGATCCCCGCGGGGTGAGCACAATCCCCCTCACAAATCCTCCTCCGGAGCCACGCACAATCTCCACGCGTGCTTCAACGGAGTCGCAAGCCACCAAGCCGTCTAGGAGGTGGCAACCTCCAAGAGTAACAAGCACCACCGGCTTGCAACACGATCACCTAGTGCCACTCGATGCAATCCTCTCGATGCAACGCACTAGAATCGCTCTCTCACTCGATCCGATGAACACTATCAAGTATGAGTGAGTTAGAGGGCTTCCAAGCACTACCACATAAGCCACCAAGGCCAAAGTGTGCTCAGCTGCCGGCCATGGCCGGCCAAGGCATCTATTTATAACCCCACGGTCAAATAGAGTCGTTACCCCTTCACTGGGTCCTTTTCGGGATGACCGGACGCGGTGGTCAAAACTGACCGGACGCGGTGGTCAGTAGCGTGCTCCAACGGCTAGTTTTCGCGCGTACAAACTTGTTTTGACCGGACGCGGTGGTCACTAATGGGACCGGACGCGGTGGTCGCAGCGAAACAGCGAACAGAGAGGTTCCAGCAAGCTCCCGAAGTGACCGGACGCGTCCGGTCATCACTGACCGGACTCGCTGCAGCGTCCGGTCACTTTCGCCCACGAAAAACACTGACCGGACGCGCTGACCGGACGCGCAGGTGCTGACCGGACGCGTCCTAGCGAATGACCGGACTCGCCCTAGCGAATGACCGGACGCGCCCTAGCGAATGACCGGACGCGTCCGGTCACGAGTCCGGTCATAGACCACTCTTCGGTAAAACGGCGATATCTCTTAGCTCCGAACTCCGATTTCGATGATCTTGGACATTTTGGAAAGCTTACTCAGAGGGCTACACAACACACTAAAGCACTTGATCCAATTCACAATGGATCAAAGCAGTATTCCACTCCAAGAGCCATTCTAGTGTCCGAAGAACACCGAAAAACCTTTCTCTCTTCTCCAAGTTGATCAACACCAACTCCAACACCTTCTCCTTTGCAAATGTGCCAACACCACCATGTGTACACCACCATGTGCATGTGTGTTAGCTTTTCACAAACATTTTCAAAGGGTTAGGCACTCAACTTGCCTCGCCACTCGATCCTAACACGTATGCAAAGTTAGATCGCTCAAGTGGCACTAGATGACCGATATGCAAACAAGTTTGCCCCTCTTGATAGTACGGCCATCTATCCTAAACCCGGTCATAAACTTCTCTACACACCTATGACCGGTGAAATGGAAATGCCCTAGGTTATACCTTTGCCTTGCGCATTCCATTCCATCTCCATTGATGTTGATGCAACACATGCACCAACCAATCACCAAATGATATGATCCACTTCATATCATCACGTGACCGTATTGGTTCATCGATCTTGACCTCACTTGCTCTTCACCATTGCGTCGGTCCATCGGCGCCAAGTCATGCTCAAGCTTCACCGTCACACGCGGTCCCTCACTTCAAAGCCTCTAACTTGCCCTTCACACTTGCAACCGGTCCATCGAGCCAAGCCACATCATGATCTTCGCCACCTTGGCCACATGACTCCATGTCATGTCTCATATGCAATGAGCTCCTTCATGACACCATTACCTGTGGACTAATCTCCTGTGTATCTCACATAACCACATATTAGTCCACCTAAGTTGTCACTCAATTACCAAAACCAAACAAGGACCTTTCAGCGTTGTTTGGAGAAACACCGGATATAGTCACGGAGGAACTCGCCTGGCTTCTATTTACAACTCCTGAGGTCCCAAAAGTTACCAGGGCGCATGTAGGTCCCCTTGAAGTTCCCTTCAAACACTCTCACCAGGTCATTCTAGTTGTGGATCTGTCTAGGTAGGAGGTCCTCGAGCCACGCTCGAGTGGTGTTTGATAGGAATAGGGGAAGCTATTGGATGATGACGCGGTCGTTGGTGGCCCCACCCAACTGATAAGCCAAGCGGAAATGAGCGAGCCAAAGTTCGGGTTTGGTCTCGCCGTTATACTTGGTGAGAGTCATCTGGGGGCGAAACCGGATCGGAAGCTGGGTCCTACGAATGGTCTTGCTAAAGACTCGAGGGCCCGGTGGCTCGGGAGATGGACTACGATCTTCTGAGCTATCATAACATCCGCCCTGGTGCACGTGGTAGCCTTGAGATGCACCGTCATAGCTTCTACGCCTGCGGCGTTCGTTGATGTCGTCACGGGCGTCTCGGGGCTCGCGATTGTTGACGAACAGAGGCCACTTTGTCCCCTCGTGGTGCGGGCTCGGGATGAACCGAGGCCTCTTTCTCCTGTCGGGAGGGCTCCGTAGGCTGCTCCGATGCAAACCCACGGCACCTCAAAGCAGAACTGTCGGCTTGTTGCATGGCTGTAGCCTCGTGGAGACCTCGAATCTCATCGTGGGCCCGATGGGCCTCGAGGGTAGATGGCTCGGGCATATTGCGGAGAAGCATGGTGGCGGCGACAATGTTCTAGTTGGCTCGTTCGCCTGCCCGATCCTCGATGATGCGACAATTGACGTCGCGAGCTCTCTCTCGAGCTCCTCCGCCACATGCGCGTGTCGCGCGCTCCCGCTCGAGGGTGGCGTTGACTTTCAACACCCTTCCATTCAGGTTGGCGGGGTTGAGGGGTTCGAGCTTGACGTCTTCCGCGGGCTCAAAATTGTTGGCATGGCGTTTGGGGTCGAGGATCACCTTGGCCAAACCGTCGAGGTCTGCCGCCAAGGTTGCCGACTCCAAGATGGCTTCTCCATGCTCGACGCACTCTACGTCGCACTCGTAGGCATGTTCATAGGAGGGCCCGATGGTGATGACACCCTTGGGGCCTGGCATTTTTAGCTTAAGGTAGGTGTAGTTGGGAACTGCCATGAATTTGGCGTAGCAGGGGCACCCAAGAATGGCGTGGTAGGTCCTGTGGAACCCGACCACCTCGAAAGTGACGGTCTCCTTCCTAAAGTTGGAGGGGTACCAAAACAGATGGGCAGGTCAATCCGCGCAACGGGCTCTGCTCGTTTCCCTAGCACAACTCCATGGAAGCCACCGACGCTAGGTCGCAGGTGTGTCCTCTTGATTCCTAGGAGGTCAAGGGTCTAGGCGTAGATAATGTTGAGGCTGTTGCCACCGTCCATGAGCACTTTAGTGAGGCGCATGTTGGCGATGATGGGATCGATGATGAGTGGGTAGACTCCAGGTTTGAGGACGTAGTCTGGATAGTCGTCACGGTCAAAAGTGATGGCCATCTCACACTAGTCAAGGAAGAGGGGGGTTGCTAGCTGTACGGAGAAGACCTCTCGACGCTCTCGCTTGCGTTGGCACACGGAGAGGCGCGTCGAGGATCCCCCATATATCATGAAGCAGTCTTGGATCTCGGGAAACCCCTTGTCCTTGTCGTCATCCTTCTCCTTAGGGTCCTCCTTCTTGTCGTCTTTCTTGATGCCTAAGCTTTCAAAGTATCTCCACAGCATGTGGCAGTCCTCGAGGTTGTGGTTCGTGGATCCCTTGTGGTAGGGACACGGTTCTTTGAGCATTTTGTCAAAAATGCCCCCGTCGGGGGGGTCCTCGAGGCTTCTTGCGGTCAGCGGCAGCGACAAGGTCGTCAGCCACGGCTTCACGCTTGCCCTACTGGTTTTTCTTCTTCTTCCTGTAGCTTCTCTTGGCACCCCGGTTGGAGCCCTCAGGTTCCTCATCCTTGTGCTTCCCCTTATCCTAGTCACCACCAGAGATGGCACCAACCGCCTCCTCACTGGCGGCGTGGTTGGTGACGATGTCCATTAATTCGTTGGCAGTGATGGGGGTGTTGCGGCCCAACTCTCGGACCAGCTCCTTGCAGGTGGTTCCATAGAGAAAAGCCATGATGATGTCAGAGTCGGTGATATTGGGAAGCTCGGTGCATTGTTTGGAGAAACGCCGGAAATAGTCATGGAGGGACTCGCTTTGCTTCTGTTTACAACTCCTGAGGTCCCAAAAGTTACCAGGGCGCATGTAGGTCCCCTTGAAGTTCCCTTCGAACACTCTCACCAGGTCGTTCCAGTTGTGGATCTGTCCAGGCGAGAGGTCCTCGAGCCACGCTCGAGCGGTGTCTGATAGGAATAGGGGAAGCTATCGGATGATGACGTGGTCATCGGTGGCCCCGCCCAACTGACAAGCCAAGCGGAAATAAACGAGCCAAAGTTCGGGTTTGGTCTCCCCGTTATACTTGGTGAGAGTCGTCGGGGGGTGAAACCAGATCGGAAGCTGGGTCCTACGAATGGTCTTGCTGAAGACTCGAGGGCCCGGCGGCTCGAGAGATGGACTGCGATCTTCTGAACTATCATAATATCCACCCCGGTGCACGTGGTAGCCTCGAGATGCACCGTCATAGCTTCTACGCCTGCGGCATTCGTTGATGTCGTCACGGGCGTCTCGGGGCTCGCGATTGTCGATGAATAGAGGCCACTTTGTCCCCTCGTGGTGCGGGCTCAGGATGAACCGAGGCCTCTTTCTCCTATCAGGAGGGCTCCGTAGGCTGCTTCGATGCAAACCTGCGGCGCCTCGAAGCTGAACTCTCAGCCTGCTGCTTGGCCGCAACCTTGAGGAGACCTCGAATCTCATCGCGGGCCCAACGGGCCTCGGGGGTAGATGGCTCGGGCATATTGCGAAGAAGCATGGCGGCAGCGATGACGTTCTGGCTGGCTCGGTTGAAGACTAGAGGCTCACCCGCCCGATCCTCGATGATGCGACAATTAACGTCGCGAGCTCTCTCTCGAGCTCCTCCACCACATGCGCGCACCACGCGCTCCCGCTCGAGGGTTTGCTAAAGTAGGCGTAGGTTTTCTCATTCCTCGTTGAGCATGGCCTGTAATTCTTGGATCTACTCAAGTTGTGCTCCTTGGTCTGTACCAAGAAATTGGGCTTCGTCCCGTGCGCCAGGGGGCTCAACGTGAGGTGGCATGGCGTTCCTCCCTCCAACGGCCACCTCGGCTTCTAAATCTGACACGATAGCCCCATCGATATGGAAGCATTCGCGAGTCGGATCGTAACTATCATTGGCAGAGTCGGGGTCCGGGCTGCCAAAATAGTAATACGATGGATGCATGTGAGGTCATCGATCTTTGGGGTCGTACGGCTAGAAGCGATCGCACGGTGCTCCGTACTAGGGGTCTCTGCAGAGTCCTGGTACTCGGAAGCTGGCGTGGACGCTACGAGGTCGAGGGCAGAACGTAGATGGTGCCCAGAGAGTTCCCCATAAATACACATGTTGGTGCTTACGGAGGAAGCATACTGCTGGGCAACCGTGTTCAGCCCATAAGGGAATGTCCATGGCGGCATTGACCCTACCGTTGGAGAGACTGATCTTGGTCTAACCAGAGGAGCCGCTCTGGATGATGGAATGATGGGACGCCCCGCCAGCGTCTCATCCATAGCTAGGCTCATCCTACGCAGGTCCTCAACGAGAGACGCTGCGTGGGTGTTCGGCCAAGGGGCGCCGGAACGGAGCATCGTATTGCCTTCCTTGGGACAATGATGATGGCTACAATGGGTATGCCGTCGCCTGGCTGTACGAGCCTGGCAGGAACGGTGATACCAGCACATCGCTCCCCCGCATTAGGAGAGCTCATAGTCGTGGTCGGATGGGTGTCTGGGTGGGAGGAGGACCATGTCATAGCCGCAGCTGAGGGACATGAACTCCAAACTCCCAAACCAGATCACCGTAGCCAGAGGAAGTGGCTGTTCGGGGTCAGCCATCCGGAGAAATGGTAGGAAAGCTATGTTGACACGCAGCGGTCCCCTGCCTAGCGCGTCAACTGTCGGTGTTTGGACCTAGGAGGGCCCTAAGCCGACGAGTGAATTTGTGCTGCGTGCTCCCTACTCAGGATGGTGATGCAAAGAGAATACACAGGGGTTTATCCTGGTTCAGGCAAAAGAAGGCCCTACGTCCAGCGAGGAAAAGAGAGTATTGTATTTCCTTGCACCTAAGTGTTTGTGTAGGGGTTACAAGCCGTGAGAGAGAGAACCGGTCCTAAGTCTCAAAGAAAGAGTACAATGGAGTGTTGCTTGAGATGTTGATCTCAGAAGTGGGGAAGATGTCTGTCTCGTTTTCCCATCGTCCGTCCTCCTTGCATGGAGAGCTCCTTGCCCTCCCCTTTTATAGACTCAAGGGGAGGAAAAGGCTTACAACAAACCCTAGGAGGTGCCTTGGAGGAGAAGACGGAGCGAGCATTGTCGGTTTTGCAGTGGCGACATGCCCCGATGCATGCAGGCCATCCCTAGGGCGTCGTGGTGTTGTTGATGATGGGACGGCGGGGCATCTGGGGTGCTGCAGAGGACGTGCGATTCCCTATGGTCGACGTACGGGTCATGGTCTCTTTGTTCGACTGATGGCGGTCGAGGCCGGGTTGGGAAGTAGCTGAGGGGGGTCAATGGGAAACAGATAAGGCCGAGCCCCAGAAATCCCAGGACATGACGGTTGGACAGTGCTAGTCATGGCGGGAATAGTGGTTGCTTTTCATCGCCCATATTGGGATGGGCTGTAAAAAGTAAGATTAGACATGGATGCCGCTCCCACGTTGGTGGCGTTGTGGCCACGTTGGTGGAAGTGGTTGCATTAAATGCTTTATCGATGATTAGGTGGGTGTGGGGGGTCGACCAGGTCGACCCTGGGTCATGCAAGTCAGAGAATTTCTGGAGTCGAGGTTTCCTGTCGAGCGAGCCTCGTACGAGTTGGAACGCAGTCGAGGGTGCCCCGTCTATATACGCGTGTGGCTTGGATCGGTGTATCCGTGTAGGTGGAGTCTTAACTCGATCTCTCTTAGGAGGTTTTCAGGGCACAGATTCCTCGGGGGTTTACTCCTTTTAATCATTGGTTTTGGGTACCCCCAAATTAGGTACCCGACAGCTTGGTTCTCATATCCATTTTTTCTGCCAGCACTTACAGGTTGAGGACTATGACTTAACCTATGCAGGTTGCAGCTTTGAAGCCATTCTAAACCAAATAATGTATGCATTGGGTTATGATTGAAAATATGCCGATGAATGGCCAACACGCATGTCACACCCGGTTTTCTAGAACAAAACCAGGCTAATCATATGTGTGCCCAGGAAGTCCACACATATGTCAGAATGAAAAAGTATCAGAAACAATGTTATTACATAACGTATACATAGCTACATTAACACTTACATCAGAGTATCACGGAACGGTGACTAAACTTCAGGCTCCATTCTTCTTAGGGCTGGCTGACTGGTGGCTCCGTATGCCAATCACTTCTGAAAAACTTCTGGGAACTCCACTACCTCTTTATCCTTCTTCTGAGCAGCACCTCACTACACACTGAGGTGTGGGGAATAGCAAGGGTGAGTCCATGTCGAACTCAACAAGTACAACATAGGGTTCATGAGGCACAAAAGGCTAGACACTGTTTGACTGCATTTAGCTTTTAATCATCATATAATTAGCAATTGAGTAGCATCAAAGTAATCCAAATCCCATTAATAAATCAATGATCAATTGTAATAAGGATAATGAATAGCATTAACATGAGCATAATAATAATCAACAATAATTAAGCATGATATAACAATGGTGAACATTTATTTTGTAAGAATCTCCAAGGCCGCTCGTATCCGTGAGCACGGCTAGTATACCAGTTTATTAAACTCTACGCAGAGGTGTACACTTTCACTGTGAGTCATGACTTCCAAATGCATGGGTTAGCAAGGCCCAAAACACCGGAAATCATATAAAGCCATTTAAAAGTTCGTCTAACAAGTTAGGGCCGCTAGGTTTCATCAGTCAGTCTGTGTGATACAACCAGTCCCATTTCAACCGTAGCTCCGATTAGCGTGCTTTTCATGACTTTGTGTTCGTAGCGAGGCGTAGAATTGTGTTTCAAACTCCTTTACTTATTTTTGTATGAATGGTGTACTATTCTAATATAGATCTATTGTTTGCTTCGTGTATGATTGTATGGATGCTTGTGTGGTGCTATATGGTTCAGTCAATCGGTGAGGTTTACGTGGTGATTAAGAAGCTATTCTCTAAAGACTAGGAGCTGAGAAATTGGAAGCAGACGATTGAAAGTTGAATACTAAAGGCTTTCGAGCGTATTGCTTTGGGGGAAAAGCAAGTTAAGGCAAGTATAACATGGGACCATCCTTGTTACCTATTCACTGAAATTATCATACATATGCATGTGTCTTCCTTGACAACCATAGAGATTATAACTTAGCTATTGATATCTTGTTCCTTGTCACCTATGGGTTGTGCATTTGGATAGCTATTGCTAGTGCTTAATTATGAACAATGATCTTGTAATTTGATTAATGGATTAAGCAACCAACCATTAAAACGATTTATTACTGTTGAAAGGGGGCTAGAGCAAGGGGTTATATTGTTGCTCTGGTTTCTCTCCATAAGGACTTATCTGTACGTGATCATCCGGGACATACAGTACAGCTGTGGGGCTATATGGCTCTGGCTTTAGTTGTTTAAAGGACCTTTTCTAGCTTGTTTGTGGTTACCTTAAATGGCGTAAGAATGGCTTGCCACGTTCGGTGTAGGGCAGCCTCTAGTCTTATGAGTATAGCCGTGAAGGAAGTGAGCCATTTGAAAAGGGGGGTTCCTACATCTGCCTGCCGAGTGAATCTAATGGCCCTAACTTGTTAGATGAACTTTTGAATGGCTTTATATGGTTTTCGATGTTTTGGGCCTTGCAAACCCATGCATTTGGAAATCATGACTCACAGTGAAAGTGTACACCTCTGCACAGAGTTAAAAACTGGTATACTAGCCGTGCCCACGGATACGGGCGGCCTTGGAACATCTACAGATAGATGATCACCATTATTATATCATGCTTAATTACTATTGATTATTATTATGCTCATGTTAATGCTATTCATTATCCTTTTTACAATTGATCATTGATTCATTAATGGGATTTGGTTTACCTTGATGCTACTCAATTGCTAAATATATAATGAATAAAAGCTAAATGCACTCAAACAGTGTCTAGCCTTTTTGAGCCTCATGAACCCCATGATATATTTGTTGAGTTCGACATGGACTCACTCTTGCTATTTCCACCACACCCCAGTGTGTAGTAAGGTGCTGCTCAGAAGAAGGATAAAGAGGTAGTGAAGTTTCCAGAAGTCTTTCAGAAGTGTTTGGCATACGGAGCCATCAGTCAGCCGTCCCTGAGAAGAATGGAGCCTAAAGTTTAGTCACCGTTCCGCGATACTCTGATGTAAGTGTTAATATAGCTATGTGTACATTATATAATAGCATTGTTTCTAATACTTTTTCATTCTGATATATGTGTGGACTTCCTGGGCACACATATGATTAGCCTGGTTTTGTTCTTTAAAAAACCGGGTGTGACACTGCGCAGTCTGTAATTCTGAAACAGTTTTGGTTAAGCTCAGTTTTTGACTAATTTATTGGCAGAATCTGGAAAAGTGTTATTAATAAAAGTCGTAGATAATTTCATAAGATTTCCATCCATGTAAAGATCACCTTAATTGGACGTCTGTAGCTCGAGATATGGCAGTTTTACTGAGCCGCTGAAATTGGAATTCGCCCAGAGAATTCAGATTTACTTATCTATTTTATACATCATCTTGGATAGTACTGAGCTTCGTCTTTTGTGCTTTGAAAACAGATGGCAGCCAGAGGTCGTGGCAGAGGTCGTGGAGGTGCTAACCCACCCATTACTATGGAGGAACTTATGAATACACAGAATCAGATGATGCAGATGTTCATGCAGCACCTGCAGAACAATCCCCTTGCAGGAGAACCGTCACCTGTTCATGTGAGAGACAAACGTGGTGAATTTTTGAAAGGACGCCCTCCAGTGTTCTCTCATGCTGCTGATCCATTGGAGGCAGATGATTGGGTGCGAGCGGTGGAGAAATAGTTGAATATTGCCCAATGTAATGATCTGGAAAAAGTGTTATATGCATCTGGCCAGTTACAGGGGACAGCTCAGACTTGGTGGGAGTCGTATCAAGCTGCACGTCCTGATAATGCTACTCCTATCACTTGGAATGAATTTGTTAGAGATTTTAGAGCTCGCCACATTCCTGAAGGTGTAATTGAGTTGAAGCAGGAAGAATTCAAAAATCTTAGGATAGGACAGATGAGTGTCAGTGAGTATCATGACAAGTTCTCGCAGTTGGCTCGCGATGCTCCCAATGAAGTGAGGGAAGAGGCAGATAAGCAACGTCTCTTTCTCAAGGGTATTTATTATGATATTCGTTTGCAGCTGAAGGGCAATAATTATGCTAGCTTCCAGGAACTTGTGAATAAAGCTATTGTGCTGGACAATGAACATCGAGAGATGGACAGAAAAAGGAAGATGAAAGGACAAGGTGTTGGGAACAATATTCGCCAACGTACGAATTCTCAGCATGGTTTTCATTCGAAATTCCAAGGACTAGTCAGTCAGTGGAACCGTAATTCAAATCAACAGTGGTCCCAGAATCGGCAGAATAATCAGTTTCAGCAACGACCCTAGTATCTGCAGAACAGACAGTTCCAACAACAGAGTGGTTAGCAAACTCCACGCCAAGGTAATTCCAACTCTACCCCAATGAAGTCCAGTGCATCTAGTACCCCCAATCTATGTTATCACTGTGGAGAGCCTGGACACTATGCTAATCATTGTCCCAAGAAGCAGAATCAACAGACACCGCAGGGGCAAAGGTCATCCAATACTGGAAAGGTGAATCATGTGTCTACTGAAATAACATAGACGGAGCCTGAAGTAATGCTTGGTACGTTCGATGTTCACTCTACCCCCTACAACCATTCTTTTTGATTCTGGAGCTTCGCATACCTTTATTTCCAACATTTTTGTTGGAATGCATAGCGTACCCATGCTTGCCATGAAAGAACCTCTCTTAGTAAATTCACCTAGGGGTACCATGCAAACCACTAATCGGTGTCTTCCAGTTAGTATGGTTTTAAGGGGGTAGAGTTTAAGATAACTCCTATAGTGTTGAGGACATCTGGTATTGATGTGATTTTGGGTATGGACTGGATGATGCAAAATCAGGTAGAGATTCAGTGTCAGAAAAAGGTAGTAGTTGTAAATGCACAGAGTGGTGAGAAGATCAGTGTGAATGTAGCAGTGCAGAAGCAACCAACCGCCGTAGTGAATCAGCTTGATGAAGATGCTAGTAAAGAGAATCCAGTTATCGGTGAATTTCCAGATGTCTTTCTAGATGATTTGCCAGGTATGCCACCTGACCGAGACATTGAATTTCTTATTGAATTATTACCTAGAACTGCACCCATAGCTACACGACCATATAGAATGGGAGTAGATGAATTAGAAGAACTTAAGAAACAAATTAAGGAATTGCAAGATAAAGGTTTTATTCATCCTAGTTCGTCACCTTGGGGTGCACCAGTTATCTTTGTTGATAAGAAAGATGGTGGTCAAAGAATGTGTGTTGATTATCGGTCACTTAATGAAGTAACTATCAAGAACAAGTATCCTTTGCCCAGAATTGATGACTTGTTTGACCAGTTGAGAGGTGCTTGTGTGTTCTCTAAGATTGATTTGCGTTCTGGTTATCATCAACTGAAGATTCGTGCCTCTGATATTCCAAAGACAGCTTTTACTACGAGATATGGTTTGTATGAGTATACTGTTATGTCATTTGGTTTGACCAATGCACCTGCCTACTTTATGTACATGATGAATAAGGTGTTCATGGAGTATCTTGATAAGTTTGTGGTGGTATTTATTGATGATATATTGGTATTTTCCAAGATAGAGAAAGAGCATGCTGAACATCTGAGGTTGGTATTGCAGAAACTTAGGGAGCATAAACTGTATGCTAAGCGAAGTAAGTGTGAGTTTTGGTTGAAGGAAGTCTCTTTTCTTGGTCATATTGTCTCTAATGGTGGAATATCAGTGGATCCAGGCAAGGTAAAGGATGTATTGAATTGGAAGTCACCTACTATCGGGCCCCCAATTTAGGGTCCACTGTGCATCATGTATCAGTCCCTGGATCAGTAGCTGATACGCACAATTCGAACAAGATTGATATCAAAAACCATACTTTTATTACTAATAGAGAAATATATTACATGGTTCGGGTTGCATAGCTTGGGCCACTGGCCTTACATTGTATATCAGAGATCTAAGACAGCGGTCCTATAACAACGTGGCTCCATTCCTACAGGCAACTTGAAGTGCGGACGTAACCCTAGACTTATTCCTTAAGCGTATTCCTATAACCCGGTCGTCGTAATCCCAGTGTAACTTCTTCGTGTAGTCGTATGGCTCCGTCTTCGAGTGTGCTCCAGGCGTCCTATCCTTGTGTAGTCCTTGGTAGCTTCATCCTCGGATATACTCCTGTAGCTTTATTCCTAAAAACATAGAGTGGAGGAGGGGTGAGTACATACGTACTCAGCAAGCCCTAACTTTGGGTGGAGAGGTGGATAAAGGCTATATATATAGAGAGAGAGGTGGTTAGTGGTAAAGGTGGTAGAGTGAAGTAGTTATAAATATAGGTTGGGCCCTGGTAGGGTATTACCATCCTCACCAGTTCCCGAGTTGAATATAGATTATCAAATTCATAAATACATCTTACCAGAGTATCACAGTTGTTGTAGTCTAATCATTTGGGGACCTCATCCCAGCGGTTGCCCATTCCAAGGACGTGGCTATTCGAATAGATTCAATACACTCTGCAGAGGTGTACAAATTTCCCCACATGATAGGCGTAGTCGATACCATCGTCATGGCTTAGACAGGCCTAACGAGACCTCATACCCGAGAGGGCGCTACCTTAGATTTCCATATAATTCCACCACGGACTACTCAGGGACCGGAACCCACACGCATTAGGATGATCACACAGCATCCTAGAATATCGAGTGGTTGGATGATCACACAGCATCCGGTGGATGATCACATAGCATCCAGATTAAATAATAAAAGGGTGCTCGCACACGGCACAACAATAAATTTTACATGGAAGACCACAAAGCAACCATGCCGATCAGACCACGGTAGATCACACAGCAGCCGTGTCCTCTCCTGTTAGTCCGTTGCCACTCCGGCCTCCTAGTGAAAATTATAATTCAATCTAACGGGGTGTGAGATCAAGTCTACCCATATAGACATGTGGCTGTACGGAATTCTGGCTAGGCGAGATGGCCAATGAACCGGTCCTTATGTGACCGAGGCGAGTATCTCCCACAGGATCCCACACAGGCTATCCTGCCAAGGTAACCCATACCACATGAATTACCCCCACTCGCCCCCTGTCGAGGTTTAGTCCAATTTTACCAACTTAAGTTTCATAGTTATTTTCCTCAAGTTCATATTTCTCATATCTCATCAAGGTACCAATACCTTCTCATAAATCACATAACAATATTAATCCATGAATGAGGATTTAATAAGTAGTATATGTTAAGATTAGCAGTTGGTAGGGTCGGTATGGTGGGTTATGGTGGAGGCTAGCAAAATGTAGAGGTGGTAGGAGGGGAGTAAACAGGGGAATGGAAATGTAGGAGACAGGTGGGGATTAGGACTTGCCTTTGCTCGCTGTCGAGTATATCCAAGGTTGTCGTTCCTTCATTGTTCCCGTGTTGGTGGTGCTTCTGGGGTCCCGTGGGTCATCTCTGCGTATCCGATCCTACGCGGACTAATGTCGACAAACAAGACACACAAACGAGAAAATAACAATCAATGCATGTCAAACCAGCACGGCAGCAATCGTTCCTAGACGGGTTGATCCTAGTTGGGCGATGAATCATTAACTAGCCTATCATTATTATGTCAATTTGAAGTAAGATTTGGATAGAGGTATTTCATCCAATCAAGGTGGCTCCTACGGGCTAGGTTAGAGTGGGTGGTTGGTTAGCCATACATGGATGTATTCCCGGGTATCGGGCATAGCCATATATAGTGTGTAGGTGATACTATCGGTACACTACTATATCTCTGGGTTTATACATATTCTATCGCGTAACATTTTATTTTATAATACTACCGAGAATATTTTATATTAGTAAAGCACATATTTCATTTTATTATTATATGTATATTATTATTACTAGCATGCGGATACTTTAATTCTACCGCGCATATGTTATATTACTATTGCATTTATATATTAGTACTATCTATATATGTTGGTTATATCTAATCCTAGCGCGTCCATCTTATAATTCTAACGCGTGTTTTATAATTCTATCAGGTATATCTTATGTTCCCCTATATCACTACTACGGTTATATTTATACGGATGCAATTGTATCACTAAGTATACGTTATGTTTATTCGTGTAGTTATATTTAAGTGATCGTTTGCGGAGCGTTTAATCTAATATATGCGTCTACAGCGTGATTACTAATAAAGTAAATCAAGGCAAACAAATCTAGAATTTAAATGGGCACCATTATTTGATGATTTATGGTGAAAGAATTATGCAATTTGGAATTAAGACGTGCAAGATATAAAATATTTAAATTTACTGGTTAAACGAGTATGAAATAATGCATGCAAATTAATTCTACTATTTTTATCTATGCAATATGGGTGCAAACTATACAAATACGATCTAGAACTACTCTAGTTAATTTAGAAAATTTTCAGGAATTTTTATGTAATTAATAATCTTACCGTTTAACATACTGTGTACGTTTTTCTGGGTACGCGTAGCAGTTTACCCATGAGGCTGACGTGTGGGCCACTGTGGGGCTCGGCCTAGCATTGTGCTCGTGCACCTGCTCCCGCCTGCCTGCGGTCCTTGTGGACCGAGTGTTCACAGAAGAAAGGAGGGGGAGGAATCATTGACAGGTAGGCCCCACCAGAGGGTGTGTCGCTCGGCCATTGGCCACAACGACGTGGCTGAGGCGCTGGCATTGGATGCCATCGTCGGTCATTCCTATCCCCATCCCCATCGAGCGGTCAGAGAGTGAGAAGGGAGAGCACAGAGGAGGCGGAGGGAGATGGTGAGCACGAGGACACAGGGCACCCGGCTCGGCGGCGGTGCTGCTCGACGGCGGCGTCATGGAGCAGAGGCTCGGTCCCCGCGGCTGGAGTAGCCCTGCGGTTCGGGGCTCCGGCGGCAGGCTGGAGCAGCACATCTCCGACGGCAGCGGCTCCGGAGAGCGCGGCGCGTCGGGGCGAGTCGAGAGCAGCGCGATGGCGGCTCCCAGCGACGTCCGAGGCAGCTCGGAGAGCGCGGCTCCGGCGCAGCAGAGGCAGGGGCGCGATGCTCCCTTGCAGGCCTCGGCAGCGGCGGCTCCATGCTGCGAGCTTCTTCATTGTCACTCATCCAGTGGCAGCTTCAGTGCCCAAGCCCCGTGATGCCTCCTCGCTAGGAGCCATGGCTGGCTATTTATATCCGATGGTAAGTCGGTGCTGCACAGTAAGTCGGTTCTGGGAGCTGCCGATATTTCTTGGCCAGCAGATTTTTGCCGACATCCCCAGCGGAGCTATAGTGCAGACAGTGGCCATGGGAAATAAGTATATCGGAGGTGCCTTGGCGGCCAAGGGGTTGTCGCAAGCTCCAGCTGTTCGACGGGACGTGACATGGCGGCCGTGGCGGTTCGTGGTGGCGAGATCTTTTCTCCGCCCGCCGATATTTTTCCGGCACATGCGTGCGACCTTGGCTCAGGGACGACTCCGTACGATGCTCTGGCTGTCTCCGTGTTCACTCGTCGCTCCGGCGAGGTCGGTTCCTCGTGAGGTCTTATCAATGGCGCTGGCGGGTTTCTCGTCGCGGCTCTCTGATTGCGTTGACATGCTGTGTTGTACGCGAGCGCGAGAGGGAAGAGGGCAAGGAGTTGATGGGATAGCTCGATGCCGGGGTCAGCGAGACGCCTGTGCCCAGGTCTCCTTGTCTCCGGGGATGGGCCATGGTGAGGTCAACACGGGGATGGGAAGGCAGTGCACGTTGGAGGAGACAGAGCTGACAGCCGGGACCCGCATGGAGGTGAGTGAGAAGGGAAAAGAAAGAGCTGCTGCTGCTCGGCTTGGGCCGAGCCGAGCTGCCGTGCTTGGGCTGAGCCCGTTCGGTAGGAGGGAGGTGTACACAGTAGATGTTCTTTTTTCTATTTTGTAAATAATATATAATAAATAGGTAATGTATTTTCAGAAAATGTATATTCGTATGCCTATATTTATTATGATGTATTGCTAATTAAGAAAGTTAGAGAACGTAACGCAATTATGATGTATTCCAAGAAAATGCGACCATGTATGTATATATACCTACATACGTATGGACGACCCCAGCTAGTTACTCGGTTACGTGTATATATGGTGTATGTGTGCATAACGAAAGCATGTGCACATATATATATACTTGTACGGGTGCATGATAAATATATGTATATGATGTATCTATATCTAGGGCGTGTACGTATATTGACTAAAACATGTATATGTATATACGTCAATTAAATGTAAACTAATATTAGGAAGAACAACTAAACATATAATCTAGTGATGCGATGGCTAATGTAATTAAGCACAGAAGGTGATGAAGCATTGTTTATAACTACGACGCATTATCTATTGCTATAATATAGGGAAAGGTCAAGATTACAGTTTATCATTAAAGTAGGTTATTTTGGTGCCGCAAATAAATTCCAGAAGGCAACATCAAACATTCAAGCAAGCAAGCATTCAATCAGTCACGCAGGCAAACAATTCAAACATTCATATGGTGGATTTTGATGCAATGTTTTGGAAAACATTTTATTTAAAAGTGGTTTTGTAGGAAATAAACTAATCAAGGTTTTAATTTGTTATAAAGTTTTAAAAAGTTCAAATTTTTAGTGATTTTTAAGATGATGCAAAACACGGGTGTTACAGATCTACCCCACTTAGAAAAATCTCGTCCCCGAGATTCAAGTAGACTAGAGGGAGAAACTAGTCAGAGAGAAGAAACTAGAGAGGGAGAAAAGAAATTAGAGGGAGAAAGATCCCAGATCCTTCTTTTTTTTGTTTTCTTGCTGGACTATCTCCCACGAATTATTGGGTCTTCGTAAATCCTATTCTCATTTTCAGTCGGTCACCATTGTCATACATTGCTTGCGGCAACACTTGAGGCTAAGTGAATCAAATCCATCTCCGCTCATGTTTCCTGGTGCCCTTTTCTTGTAATATTAGTAGTCACTCAACTCAATCTTCTGACTTTCTAATCCCCTAAGTAATTCCAATTTCCAGATCTTGGGCTACCCCACTTAGATGGTTTGATCTTCTGGTTGCAAAG
Organism: Saccharum officinarum; assembly: GCA_020631735.1. Lineage (NCBI taxonomy): Eukaryota > Viridiplantae > Streptophyta > Magnoliopsida > Poales > Poaceae > Saccharum > Saccharum officinarum. The sequence goes on along the minus strand of CM036185.1, from coordinate 88,119,384 downwards.
CTTGTCTTCTGATGATCTACCCTATCACGATGACTTCTTGCGTTTCATCCTTCCGGGTTTGTGGTGCCATTCTTCTGGTTTTGCTTCTTTTGAGCAACAATCACAATGTTCTTAGGATTCCATTTCTCATCCCAAAAACTTGCATTTTCTGCTTCATTTATTTCCACCATGTTCTTGTACTTTTCTTCCTTTTCTTGTATTGAGGTCCGGATCTACCCCACTTAGAAGATTTATCCTTAAATCTTCGATTATTTTATTTCTTAGATCCGATTACCTTCCGTGTAGATTATTCTTTATCTTGTGATCACCCTTACTTGGCTTCTTAGTGCATGATGCTTTGATTGTGTACACCCTATTTATCTGATTTTTTTATCCATACACCCTATTTAACATCTCTTGCTTTGGTAAGCTTCAGGGTCGTGAGCCAAACACACAGATTTTGATTACCACAGGAGGAATACAACAATGGGGAAAGAGGGAGGTGCTGACTACGAGTACATCTCCCTTGGGAGGACTAGTCTACTTCGTCGGACAAGGAGGCTTCATTCCGACGTGCTGGAGGTTCTTCCACTGAGCTTGGTGCAGGTTCTTCTTCGTTTGGCGGTGGTTGAGTGAGCGGGAGGAGAGGCTCGGCGTTGAAGTCTCTCGATGGTGGTGGTGTGTAGAATTTACGGTTTTCTCCTGTTGTTTGCTGTGTGTTTTTTTGTAGCCCTGGTGTGACGAGGAACGGGCACTTGGTGTTGTTACTGGATAGACAATGTGTTGGTTGTACTGTCACAAGTAGCAATCGGGTTACTGCTGATTCCTTATTTCTATCTTGTCTTCCAAAAATTATTTTCTAATAATTCCTGCCTTCTCCAAAATATCCTAGATAGTAGTCTTCCCTTGCATAATCTCCAAGAGGTGCATCTAGAATGAGGGAGAAGGAAGAGCACAAGGTGGGGAGAGAGATCTAAAAGGGGTAGTTGTAACAAACAACAAAGGTCAATCAAGATGTAACAAGCGTAAACGGCGTACGTTCTACTTTCTCGTTTCTACCGTGTAGGGTTACTCCAAGACCTAATCTACTCTAGCGATACTACTTGTAATTTTGAAGGGGCTGAGAAGAGAGAAAAAGTTGTTTTTTGCAATAGAAGGTCAGGGTAGGGTAAGAGTCAAGGGTTATATGCAAAAATGTTTGAAAATAGTTTTTAGAAAAAGCATTCCTAACTAACGTCCATGCTAAGGGTTCGTCCTATAGTCCAAGTATAGCTCTGATACCACCCTGTCGGGCCCCCAATTTAGGGTCCACTGTGCATCATGTATCAGTCCCTAGATCAGTAGCTGATACGCACAATTCGAACAAGATTGATATCAAAAACCATACTTTTATTACTAATAGAGAAATATATTACATGGTTCGGGTTGCATAGCTTGGGCCACTGGCCTTACATTGTATATCAGAGATCTAAGACAGCGGTCCTATAACAACGTGGCTCCATTCCTACAGGCAACTTGAAGTGCGGACGTAACCCTAGACTTATTCCTTAAGCGTATTCCTATAACCCGGTCGTCGTAATCCCAGTGTAACTTCTTCGTGTAGTCGTATGGCTTCGTCTTCGAGTGTGCTCCAGGCGTCCTATCCTTGTGTAGTCCTTGGTAGCTTCATCCTCGGATATACTCCTGCAGCTTTATTCCTAAAAACATAGAGTGGAGGAGGGGTGAGTACATACGTACTCAGCAAGCCCTAACTTTGGGTGGAGAGGTGGATAAAGGCTATATATATAGAGAGAGAGGTGGTTAGTGGTAAAGGTGGTAGAGTGAAGTAGTTATAAATATAGGTTGGGCCCTGGTAGGGTATTACCATCCTCACCAGTTCCCGAGTTGAATATAGATTATCAAATTCATAAATACATCTTACCAGAGTATCACAGTTGTTGTAGTCTAATCATTTGGGGACCTCATCCCAGCGGTTGCCCATTCCAAGGACGTGGCTATTCGAATAGATTCAATACACTCTGCAGAGGTGTACAAATTTCCCCACATGATAGGCGTAGTCGATACCATCGTCATGGCTTAGACAGGCCTAACGAGACCTCATACCCGAGAGGGCGCTACCTTAGATTTCCATATAATTCCACCACGGACTACTCAGGGACCGGAACCCACACGCATTAGGATGATCACACAGCATCCTAGAATATCGAGTGGTTGGATGATCACACAGCATCCGGTGGATGATCACATAGCATCCAGATTAAATAATAAAAGGGTGCTCGCACACGGCACAACAATAAATTTTACATGGAAGACCACAAAGCAACCATGCCGATCAGACCACGGTAGATCACACAGCAGCCGTGTCCTCTCCTGTTAGTCCGTTGCCACTCCGGCCTCCTAGTGAAAATTATAATTCAATCTAACGAGGTGTGAGATCAAGTCTACCCATATAGACATGTGGCTGTACGGAATTCTGGCTAGGCGAGATGGCCAATGAACCGGTCCTTATGTGACCGAGGCGAGTATCTCCCACAGGATCCCACACAGGCTATCCTGCCAAGGTAACCCATACCACATGAATTACCCCCACTCGCCCCCTGTCGAGGTTTAGTCCAATTTTACCAACTTAAGTTTCATAGTTATTTTCCTCAAGTTCATATTTCTCATATCTCATCAAGGTACCAATACCTTCTCATAAATCACATAACAATATTAATCCATGAATGAGGATTTAATAAGTAGTATATGTTAAGATTAGCAGTTGGTAGGGTCGGTATGGTGGGTTATGGTGGAGGCTAGCAAAATGTAGAGGTGGTAGGAGGGGAGTAAACAGGGGAATGGAAATGTAGGAGACAGGTGGGGATTAGGACTTGCCTTTGCTCGCTGTCGAGTATATCCAAGGTTGTCGTTCCTTCATTGTTCCCGTGTTGGTGGTGCTTCTGGGTCCCGTGGGTCATCTCTGCGTATCCGATCCTACGCGGACTAATGTCGACAAACAAGACACACAAATGAGAAAATAACAATCAATGCATGTCAAACCAGCACGGCAGCAATCGTTCCTAGACGGGTTGATCCTAGTTGGGCGATGAATCATTAACTAGCCTATCATTATTATGTCAATTTGAAGTAAGATTTGGATAGAGGTATTTCATCCAATCAAGGTGGCTCCTACGGGCTAGGTTAGAGTAGGTGGTTGGTTAGCCATACATGGATGTATTCCCGGGTATCGGGCATAGCCATATATAGTGTGTAGGTGATACTATCGGTACACTACTATATCTCTGGGTTTATACATATTCTATCGCGTAACATTTTATTTTATAATACTACCGAGAATATTTTATATTAGTAAAGCGCATATTTCATTTTATTATTATATGTATATTATTATTACTAGCATGCGGATACTTTAATTCTACCGCGCATATGTTATATTACTATTGCATTTATATATTAGTACTATCTATATATGTTGGTTATATCTAATCCTAGCGCGTCCATCTTATAATTCTAACGCGTGTTTTATAATTCTATCAGGTATATCTTATGTTCCCCTATATCACTACTACGGTTATATTTATACGGATGCAATTGTATCACTAAGTATACGTTATGTTTATTCGTGTAGTTATATTTAAGTGATCGTTTGCGGAGCGTTTAATCTAATATATGCGTCTACAGCGTGATTACTAATAAAGTAAATCAAGGCAAACAAATCTAGAATTTAAATGGGCACCATTATTTGATGATTTATGGTGAAAGAATTATGCAATTTGGAATTAAGACGTGCAAGATATAAAATATTTAAATTTACCGGTTAAACGAGTATGAAATAATGCATGAAAATTAATTCTACTATTTTTATCTATGCAATATGGGTGCAAACTATATAAATACGATCTAGAACTACTGTAGTTAATTTAGAAAATTTTCAGGAATTTTTATGTAATTAATAATCTTACCGTTTAACATACTGTGTACGTTTTTCTGGGTACGCGTAGCAGTTTACCCATGAGGCTGACGTGTGGGCCACTGTGGGGCTCGGCCTAGCACTGTGCTCGTGCACCTGCTCCCGCCTGCCTGCGGTCCTTGTGGACCGAGTGTTCACAGAAGAAAGGAGGGGGAGGAATCATTGACAGGCAGGCCCCACCAGAGGGTGTGTCGCTCGGCCATTGGCCACAACGACGTGGCTGAGGCGCTGGCATTGGATGCCATCGTCGGTCATTCCTATCCCCATCCCCATCGAGCGGTCAGAGAGTGAGAAGGGAGAGCACAGAGGAGGCGGAGGGAGATGGTGAGCACGAGGACACAGGGCACCCGGCTCAGCGGCGGTGCTGCTCGACGGCGGCGTCATGGAGCAGAGGCTCGGTCCCCGCGGCTGGAGTAGCCCTGCGGTTCGGGGCTCCGGCGGCAGGCTGGAGCAGCACATCTCCGACGGCAGCGGCTCCGGAGAGCGCGGCGCGTCGGGGCGAGTCGAGAGCAGCGTGATGGCGGCTCCCAGCGACGTCCGAGGCAGCTCGGAGAGCGCGGCTCCGGCGCAGCAGAGGCAGGGGCGCGATGCTCCCTTGCAGGCCTCGGCAGCGGCGGCTCCATGCTGCGAGCTTCTTCGTTGTCACTCATCCAGTGGCAGCTTCAGTGCCCAAGCCCCGTGATGCCTCCTCGCTAGGAGCCATGGCTGGCTATTTATATCCGATGGTAAGTCGGTGCTGCACAGTAAGTCGGTTCTGGGAGCTACCGATATTTCTTGGCCAGCAGATTTTTGCCGACATCCCCAGCGGAGCGATAGTGCAGACAGTGGCCATGGGAAATAAGTATATCGGAGGTGCCTTGGCGGCCAAGGGGTTGTCGCAAGCTCCAGCTGTTCGACGGGACGTGACATGGCGGCCATGGCGGTTCGTGGTGGCGAGATCTTTTCTCCGCCCGCCGATATTTTTCCGGCACATGCGTGCGACCTTGGCTCAGGGACGACTCCGTACGATGCTCTGGCTGTCTCCGTGTTCACTCGTCGCTCCGGCGAGGTCGATTCCTCGTGAGGTCTTATCAATGGCGCTGGCGGGTTTCTCGTCGCGGCTCTCTGATTGCGTTGACATGCTGTGTTGTACGCGAGCGCGAGAGGGAAGAGGGCAAGGAGTTGATGGGATAGCTCGATGCCGGGGTCAGCGAGACGCCTGTGCCCAGGTCTCCTTGTCTCCGGGGATGGGCCATGGTGAGGTCAACACGGGGATGGGAAGGCAGTGCACGTTGGAGGAGACAGAGCTGACAGCCGGGACCCGCATGGAGGTGAGTGAGAAGGGAAAAGAAAGAGCTGCTGCTGCTCGGCTTGGGCCGAGCCGAGCTGCCGTGCTTGGGCTAAGCCCGTTCGGTAGGAGGGAGGTGTACACAGTAGATGTTCTTTTTTCTATTTTGTAAATAATATATAATAAATAGGTAATGTATTTTCAGAAAATGTATATTCGTATGCCTATATTTATTATGATGTATTGCTAATTAAGAAAGTTAGAGAACGTAACGCAATTATGATGTATTCCAAGAAAATGCGACCATGTATGTATATATACCTACATACGTATGGACGACCCTAGCTAGTTACTCGGTTACGTGTATATATGGTGTATGTGTGCATAACGAAAGCATGTGCACATATATATATACTTGTACGGGTGCATGATAAATATATGTATATGATGTATCTATATCTAGGGCGTGTACGTATATTGACTAAAACATGTATATGTATATACGTCAATTAAATGTAAACTAATATTAGGAAGAACAACTAAACATATAATCTAGTGATGCGATGGCTAATGTAATTAAGCACAGAAGGTGATGAAGCATTGTTTATAAATACGACGCATTATCTATTGCTATAATATAGGGAAAGGTCAAGATTACAGTTTATCATTAAAGCAGGTTATTTTGGTGCCGCAAATAAATTCCAGAAGGCAACATCAAACATTCAAGCAAGCAAGCATTCAATCAGTCACGCAGGCAAACAATTCAAACATTCATATGGTGGATTTTGATGCAATGTTTTGGAAAACATTTTATTTAAAAGTGGTTTTGTAGGAAATAAACTAATCAAGGTTTTAATTTGTTATAAAGTTTTAAAAAGTTCAAATTTTTAGTGATTTTTAAGATGATGCAAAACACGGGTGTTACACCTACTGATGTGGGAGAGATTCGTAGTTTCTTGGGTTTAGCTGGATATTACAGATGGTTCATTGAAGGGTTTTCTAAACTTGCTAAACCTATGACATCTCTGTTAGAGAAGAATGCCAAGTTTGTATGGTCTGATCAATGTCAAGCTAGTTTTGAAGAATTGAAGAAGAGATTGACTACAACACCTGTCTTGGTATTGCTAGATTTAAGTAAGAAGTTTTCTATTTATTGTGATGCTTCTCGTCAAGGTTTGGGGTGTGTTCTTATGCAAGAAGGTAGAGTTGTTGCCTATGCATCTAGGCAGTTAAGAAAGCAAGAGCTGAATTATCCTACTCATGATTTGGAGTTAGCAGTTGTAGTTCATGCTTTGAAGATTTGGAGACACTATTTGATTGGGCATAAGAGTGATATATACACCGATCATAAAAGTTTGAAGTATATTTTCACTCAGTCTGATCTGAACTTGAGGCAACGCAGATGGTTGGAATTGATCAAGGATTATGATATAGAGATACACTATCATCCTGGTAAAGCCAATGTTGTAGCTGATGCTCTTAGCAGGAAGAGTTATGCCAATGAGATGCAAATGTTGTCCATGACAAGTGAGTTGTGTGCTGAATTTGAATATCTGAATTTAGGAATTGTTGCTAATACAATGGAATTGGTGATAGAACCTACATTAGAGCAAGAAATATACAAGGGTCAGTTGAAGGATGAAAAACTAAAGAAGATAGCGGAGGATATAGTGATTGGTAAGTCACCAGGGTTCGTACTGGATGATAATGGGATTTTGTGGTTTGGAAAGAGGTTGTGTGTAGCTGAGGATCAGGTTATTAGGTAGGCAATCCTTCATGAAGCTCATGAGTCAGCTTATTCTATTCATCCTGGAAGTACTAAGATGTATCTGGATCTCAAATAGAAGTACTGGTGGGTTGGAATGAAATGAGATGTAGCTGAGTATGTGGCAGTGTGTGACACTTGTCAGAGAGTGAAAGCTGAGCATCAGAGACCAGCTAGATTATTGCAACCAATGAAGATTCCTGAATGGAAGTGGGAGGAAGTTGGTATGGACTTTATAGTGGGGTTACCTCGTACTCAGAGAGGTTATGACTCTATTTGGGTGATAGTAGATCGGTTAACTAAAGTTGCTCATTTCATACCAGTCAAGACTACCTACCGTGGACCAAGATTGGCAGAGTTGTATATGGAGAGGATAGTGTGTTTGCATGGGGTACCAAAGAAAATTGTATCTGATCGAGGATCACAATTTACCTCACATTTTTGGAAGGTTGTACATGAATCTTTAGGGACAAAGTTGAATTTTAGTACAACATATCATCCACAGACAGATGGGCAGACTAAAAGGACCAACCAGATACTAGAAGATATGTTGAGAGCTTGTGCATTGCAATATGGAACTAGTTGGGATAAGAGTTTGCCTTATGCAAAATTCTCTTATAACAACAGTTATCAACAGAGTCTTAAGATGGCACCGTTTGAAGCTTTGTATGGACGTAAGTGCAGAACTCCATTGTTTTGGGATCAGACGGGTGAGTCTCAGGTATTTGGTATAGATGTTCTTAGAAACACAGAGGATCAAGTATGAGTGATTCGTGAGAATTTGAGAGTGGCACAATCTCGTCAGAAGAGTTATGCTGACAACCGGAGAAGGGATTTAGTTTTTGAGGTAGGTGATTATGTCTATTTGAAGGTTTCACCAATGAGAAGTGTGAAGAGGTTTAACATGAAAGGCAAGTTAGCACCAAGGTATGTTGGGCCATTTAAAGTTATCGATAGGCGTGGTGAAGTTGCTTACCAATTAGAGTTGCTTGAGAATTTGTCTGGGGTACATGATGTGTTTCATGTTTCTTAACTCAAGAAGTGTTTACGTGTGCCTGAGGAGCAAATACCTTTGGATGAATTGACTGTTAAGGAGGACCTTACATATGAAGAGTTTCCGATTAAGATTTTAGAAACTGCTGAAAGAGTTACTAGAAGTTGGGTTATTAAGATGTGCAAGGTTCAGTGGAATCGGTATTCAGAGGCAGAGGCAACTTGGGAAAGAGAGGATGAATTGAGGAAATCGTATCCGCAGTTATTTGAGTAAGCAGTCCAATCTCGAGGACGAGATTCTTTTAAGGGGGGTAGAATTTGTAACACCCGAAAATTTTAAAGTTTTGAATTAGATAAAATTTGAGTTAAAAGAGAGTTAGTTATGAGTTTAAATAATTTAGATAATATTTAATGGGGATTAAAATTTAAAATATTAGGTGGAATATTTGGTGATGCATTCATGCTGTTGCATTTGTTTTATTGTGTGGTGTGGTTTTGATTTTATTTGATTTGGATTTGAAAATCTATTTAAATGGTTTGGAAAACAAATGTAAAAGAAAAAAAAGAAAAACTTACCTGCTGCCAGCGGCTTGGAGGCCTGCCCGAGCCGGCCTGCTCTTCTCCATCTCGCGGTTGGGCCAAGCTGAGCCAAGCCCGCTTCTCCGTTTCTTTCTCACGCCCGCGTGGACCAGCCTAGGAGCCACAGCGGCCGCGCGCTCTCTCCCTTGTTTCGCTGATGGGTGGGACCCGCAGGTCAGCCGTGTCTTCTACTCCGCGTCGTGACCAAGCCGGAGTCGAGCACGGCTTCACCGACTCAATCCCGAATTTCTCAGGATTTTCTTCATAGCCAAGTTATCGTGGGACTATATAAGTGAACCGCAGGTGATTGCTTACCTTTTCTACGCCAATTTCAGCTTTGTTTGCCCTAGCTCGTGGCCGCAAGCACGGTAAACCCTAGGACGCCGCCGTTGGCTTCGATTCGGCGAGTATGTCACTCCTCCACCACCCTAAGTTCTTCTAGTAGCTTTCTCATGGATTTGCGAGCTCAAGGGTGTCCTCAATTTGATTCGTTAGGTTTTAATGTGTCGTCTTTGTGTGCAGCCACACTGCCGACCGCTCCGTCGAGCTGCCCTTCATCCTCGTCTTGTGACCAGTCGATTTGAGGCCCTAGGTGAGTTCGCGCTAAGCTCCTCTCTCGTTTGGTACCGGCCATGAGCCAAATGATGGTCAATATCGCAAGAACTGTGAATCCGGCGAGTTTTCGCCGAAGCCGGCAATGGCGCCGTCGCGTGCTGGCGTTTTCCAGCGACAGCGCCGCTGGGCCGTCGCTAGAGATGATGTGAGCCGTTCGTTCCCAGATCAACGGCCTAGAATAGAAGATACCCCTTCGCGGGGTAAAGTTTATCAAGAGCCCCCGTGTTTTTATGAAATAGAACCCGCGGTCCTTGGCATCATTTACGAGTTACGTTTCTTTGTTTTGAAAACGTATTTCTTCTCGGTAAATCGAAAATACGTTTTCTGATATTTACAGTCTTGCCACTAAATTTGTTTTGATCATAAAATCTTCGTTTTAACTCCGATTTGACCCGTTCAAGTTGTGTTAGATTCGTATTTGTGAACTCTACATGTTAGTATAGCTGTACAGTATGTTTGGAAAATTTTAATTTTCGAGTTTATATTAAAGTAATTATTTATCTATAGGAAATCTTAGAAAATTCATAACTTTTATGTTTTAAATCTGAATTTCGTGATCTTTACGTCTGTGTGATCGTAGTAATGTGTAGAAGAGTTTTACAAACTTTATATACTGTTTTTCTACTATTGGTGTACTGTTCTAACTATGTTTCTTTGTTTGCTTCGTGTATGATTGCTCGGATGATTGTGTGTTGATGCTGGATGATCGAGTATAGACGGTGAGCAGTTTCTTGATGATCAGGAGTATTATTTTGAGCCAAATCAGCAGTATCACTAGAAAAGCTTTGATCAAGGCAAGTATAACATGGGATTATCCTTGTTATCCTATTCACTGAAATTATCATACATATGCATGTGTCTTCCTTGACAACTGTAGAGATTATAACTTAGCTATTGATATCTTGTTTTCTTGTCACCTATGGGTTATGCATTTGGGTAGCTATTGCTAGTGCTTAATTATGAACAATGATATTGTAATTTGATTAATTGATTGAGCAACCAACCATTAAGATGATTTTATTATTGTTGAAAAAGGGGACTAGAGCGTTGTGTTGTGTTGTTTGTTTGTCGCTCTAGTTACTCTCCGTAAGGACTTACCTATAAGTGATAACTGGGATTGACAGTACAGCTGTGAGGGCTATATGGCTCTGGCTTTAGTTGTTCAAGAGACCTTTTCTAGCTTGTTAGTGGTTACCTTAATTGGTGTAAGAAAGGCTTAACACGTTGGGTATAGGACAGCCTCTAGTCTATGAGTATAGCCGAGAAGGAATTGTGCCATTTGAAAAGGGGGTTCCTACATCTGCCTACCGAGTGAATATAATGGCCCTAACTTGTTAGATGAACTATTGAATGGCTTTATATGGTTCTCTGGTGTTTGGGTTTGATCTCCCCACACATTTGGAAATCATGACCCACAGTGAAAGTGTACACCTCTGCGCAGAGTTTAATAAACTGGTATACTAGCCGTGCTCACGGATACGAGCAGCCTTGGGGATTCCTACAGAATAGTTGATCACTAATGTTATACCATGTTTAATTATTGTTGTTACTATTATGCTCATGTTAATGCTATTCATTATTCTTATTACAAATGATCATTGATTCATTAATGGGATTTGGATTACCTTGATGCTACTAAATTGCTAATTATATGATGATTAAAAAGCTAAACGCAGTCAAACAGTGTCTAGCCTTTTGTGCCTCATGAACCCTATGTTGTACTTGTTGAGTTCGACATGGACTCACCCTTGCTATTTCCACCATAACATATGAAGAATATGAAGATGATTATCGTAATGAGTACTAGTCTTGGTGTCAACTAGTCAACCGTGTCTCTGTGTTTGGAGTTTCCGCTGGAGATCTACTATTAGTTGCTACAATATATTGTATAAGACTATGTGTCAAATATTTATTCGCTATGTAATAAGAACTGTGATGATACTATGTAATTTGTCTACTTATGTGTGCGACCGTTTCCTGGGGCGCACATGAGTCTTTTATGCATCCTATTTTTGTCCTTAAAAATGGGTGTGATAAAGAACTAGATAACCATGAAAGATATTCAAGTAATTGGAGAAGATAAATATATGAAATATTTGAATCTTATAAAGGAACAGTACAAGATTATACCAGACCTCCGAGGACTCCTCCGAAACTTTAGCACCTCTCCCTAGCTCCCAACTAGCTAGTACTTCTACTACATCTTAGAAATGGTGTTGGTATTTCTTAATGCATATAGAAATAATCCGCAAGCGCACGAAATTACCGTCATAGCAGTTCACCTGAAAGTATTCAAGGTATCGTATTTCCACGAGGAACGGATGTGTAAATGTCACTTAGCTAGATCACTAGGGTAACAAGAAGAAAGATAGAGGTTTTATAGGGATAGAAATCCTAAGCTAAGATAGCTTTGCCACTACAGACTTGCTTCAGGCACCGGATAAAAATTGGTTTGCCAAGCGTTGCCGGCCTACGGCTCTACGCAGAACCACCATGTGGGGGATTTCAAGGGACGGACAGGGATGTCACCACCTGCCGCCTACCCCTAAACCGTATGGCACAAGGCAAATGAAGGTAGCCTCTAGCCTAGACACCATGTCTACGCTATCGACTACTACTCAAGTGCCATACATGGTTATCTGTCTTTATCTGGAGGCCTCTACTGGAGTATCCGCCATGGGGACGGACGATGAACCCGCAAGTAAATAGTAAACAAGACTAACTTAAAGTAAGAGCTCACCACCGTAGAAGAACACGAACCTTTGTATTCCAAATAGTACTAGATTCGCCGAGGTACAAGTGTATAGGAAACTGACATTCCCGGCATTCCTTCCGCTAAGTGTACACGGGCCCCGAGTACACAAGAGGGGGTAGCCGACAACTCTGCTACGTCTCCACTCTTACTCACTCACTCCCTACTACAACTAGCTAGAAGCTAAGATATGAGTGTGGCTCTACTTCTTGCTACATTGTGTATCTTGTGTTGCTCTTCCTTGATGATGAATGAATGAATGATGAGGAGAGGGGAGCTCCTTTTATAGGTGGAGAAGGGAAGGATCCTAAGGAATATGCTTGATCTCCATATTGAAGGAGAAAATTGCCATGTAGGTACGTTGAATCTGGCAAGCACATGTGCAACCGTCATTGCAAGGGCGGTATCAAGCAACCGACCAAAGCTTGGGCCAAACGGGGCCAGTGGGGGTGTGGCCGCACCCAAGGCACTGCCTTCACCTGGTGGTCTGCTAGATGGACTTGGATCAAGCCCATGTAGGTGCTTCGCCCAAATTCTTTGAGTAGGTTGGGCCTTCTTCTCATTCCTTGGCATAAAATCAGCTTTACGTCTGAAGGTGCACTTTGATCACATTTTACATGTATTCCATGTTTATGCCCTACAAATGCACAACTCACCAAAACCTATGGAAATCATTAGTTTAAAGCCTTATTTCTTGGTTTGGTGTTGTTTTTGATGAATTTTATACAAATATTGGCGGTATAAAATAGTAGTTAAGGACCGTCAGCAAATGGTAGAGAGAAGAGCCTTTGTGGTCTGTGTGACAATGGGAGTCTTCCCTCTCCTTTTATAGCACCCAAAGGGCGGTTTCTAGGAGGAATATTCAGGGGATCCCGCACAAAACTGCCTTGGGGCATTGATGAGAGGGCCCACGTGCAGGCGCGCTAGAGGCGGTGGAGTGGAGCTGGGGGTGCGGCCGCACCCAGGTGGAGCCACCCCACGACTGCCTTGCTCTGGTGGGTCGTCTGCTGGTCCTAGGCCATGCCTATGTGAGTTTGGGGGCCAGTTGTATTAGGTAGGTGGCCTTTTCCCTCTTTTGCTTTGCGCAGGATGGCGTTACGCTTTGTCCCCTTACGCATTTTGCATGTGTTTTCCTTGATAATCAAACATGTGTCCTTCAAAACATATAAACACCAAAACTTGTGGAATTCGTTAGTTATAAACCCTATACTAAGTTCGGTGTTTTGAATAAATGGATTTTTTGCGGGGTTTAGGCGATTAAAATTATGCATTAAGGACCACCAACAAGTTCCCCCACACTTGTTCTTTGCTCATCCTCAAGCAAAGGTAGAAGTAACTATGAAGCAAGACTTTGAAAGATATGATGCCAGCATAATAGATATTTCATGTCATTCCTGATACTTGTGGATTTTGATGTGTCTACCATGTCGCCTTGAGTGGTTAAAAAGTAGAATGGTTATGACACCAAGTCATCACTACCCCCCTATGAAGCATTCTTGGAGTTTTTGAATATTTTGCAATTGAAACCATAGCTAATATTTCTCTTCAAATGGTGCTCTCAATTCGCTCAATGGTGTATATATTCTTACCAAAGGCTTTTGGATCTGCCTACTTTTTCATCCTACTTCTAAAAAGGCTTATGTGGAGCTTTGGATGAATAGAGAGGCATACTTGCATCACATAATACTGCTAAGTCAAAAACTGGATCAATGAGATGCAAGCCATACACTTTGATCAAGAAGTGCAAGTGTGTGGAAATTAAACTCTTTTTGGTGTAGACTCCTTTTTTGTGACTCTCTCCCTCTTTGCTTTTTGATTTTAGAAAACATGGGCTATCTTTTCTTCTTCTTTTTTTCTATTTTTTTCCTCTTATGCCTTTTGGCATGGATATTATTTCTCTCTTTTTTCACATGCTTTTTAGCATGGATTTCTCTTCATGCTTTTTTTTGCATGACTATATATTTTTTTTTCTTTTTGCATAGCCCATATTTTCTTTGGCAAGGTAGGATTTTTGAGAGAGAGAGGGTCATGACATTTGAATGGAGTATTTTTATATATTTTTTTATTTGGTGGATGGATGACATGTTTTTGCGCAACTCTCAGTGTAAGAGTCAGTATATTATATCTGGGTGTACGTGAATCTTGATCATGGGTGCATGACGAGAATCTCTCTAGGGTCACAACAATTTGACAAAGCTCAACATGATAGCAAGCAGCATATGTTTCAAGCTTTTGCAATATGATATTTTGGCCTTGGTAGGAGATTTCACCAATGAGGAGAAGTATTGCTATAAATTTTGAAGTTTTAATAAAACAGAAATTCTCCAAGAGCTTACGTAGAAAAGATAGGATTTCTTTAGTCTTTACCATATCTCACTTCACAACAACTTAGTTGACATGTTTTCCTAATAAAGATGTATCCACAAGTAACAAGTATATGAACTAGGAATAAAGTTTATGTCGGCCAACCTTTGTAAAGTCAAGCTCATAGTTTGGCAAGTTTTCATTTCTCATTTTTAAGTCTGATTAGCATATTTGGAATTTTTTAACATAATCAAACTTATAGGATCATGGGTGAGAAAATTGGAGTGCAAACCAGCATGTCTGAGAGATAGCATGGAAGGGTCGGGTCCCCCACACTTAGACATTTATGTCATTTGACACTAAAAGCCAAGTGTGAATGTTGGAGCGTCTCCATAGCGTGTATTGCAGCACCCATGTTTGTAGACATTGTTCATTCTTTGTTCCTATAATTATTATTGACCAAGAATACCCAAAGGAAACTTGTCTAGCACCAAGTTTTTGTTTATCGTGGGAGAAAAGAAGGTCATAGCTTTATTCTAAAAATATAAGTCTAAGTTAAAACGGGTTTATTATGCAAAGCTACTATTATTATTATTATTGAAAAAAATTCTAATAACTAAAAAGTGATTTTTTATTTGTTTTATTATCATTATAAATTTATTATTTTTTTGATGACTTTATCAAGGTGAGCAAGGCATAAAGGTAAAACAAGGTAGAGACAACCAAGAAGAAATGAATGAAGCATGTCATGAAATGTTTTTAGAGAAGTTCATCCCCTCACTTGAATTTTGCAATATGCAAAATCAAATTTGGATGGTAGCACTCTCCGTTGAATGTGCTTCATTATTGAAACAATATTTGTTTTGATTTACCTTGTGTTTCTTCCCTTTGTTCTTTTTGCTCAAACCTAAAATGTTAGTGACAAAAATACCCGAAGGAGCAATTTCACAAATATGTCCTTATGCACATTTTCAAAAGTCATGTTATTGTTTTTATTATTATTATTTATTTATTTTTATTATTTTTCTTTTTGAAAGTAAAGAGAAATTATTTTTTTATTTTTTTATATTATATATTTTTTTAGTATTGATGCATTTGCAAAAATTGAGATTTGAAATTAAGAATACATCAATTAATGTGTGATAACTACCGATTTACCTTCAGCAAGGGCTCCTCGTTTTAAGTCCGTTGAGCCAGACTTCTCCATTGCATTTTAGCTTGAATTTGCATCATCTCATCCTGAAGATGGATAAGGACGATTGCACTACTTGTTTTAGCCATGCCATCGTGATCTTCATGTGGTTTTGGTTTGGCACACGTGTGATTCATTTTTTCTTTTGATCAAGGTTTCATTCAAAGTTCACCAAATGAACTTTGATTTACCTCCGTTATGAATTTATCTCAAGAACTTACCCGTATGAATTTGATAATTTCCTGTAGGGGTCAGTCCATGCATACAACCAATGTCTATACAAGCAGTTTTGGTTCAATAATCAAACTCGACTCCATGTCTAATTTGATTAAGGTAGGTTGTATAACCTAAGCACCGTGCTTAATTTAAGAAGCCTATGGATGCACCATCAATTAGCACGACTAAACCAAATCATACTAGTGTAGAAAAAGGAAGCATGAAAAGATAAACATGAGATTCACTCAAACGGATGTGTGAATATTGAATGATAAACCAGAAATCCAAAGTTTTTTTATATGCAAAGCAATGCAAGCGGGGTGGATGAATGCAATTAAACAAATATGATATGGATTTGAAACGGGAAATCTATTTGAATGAGTGATACGCATGAGAATCTGGGCTTTAGCTTTTTCTCATAGTGCGGACCATCTAACGATATCATACTGACTGGCAAAGCCAATATATGAATCTGATGGTCCCTTTTAACATGCGTCTACTACGAAGCTATACTAATAGCATCGAAAAGATAGATAACAATAAAATTAGACAATGCAAGCGGGGTGGATGAATGCAATTAAACAAATATGATATGGATTTGAAACGGGAAATCTATTTGAATGAGTGATATGCATGAGAATCTGGGCTTTAGCTTTTTCTCATAGTGCGGACCATCTAACGATATCATACTGACTGGCAAAGCCAATATATGAATCCGATGGTCCCTTTTAACATGCGTCTACTACGAAGCTATACTAATAGCATCGAAAAGATAGATAACAATAAAATTAGACAATGCAAGCGGGGTGGATGAATGCAATTAAACAAATATGATATGGATTTGAAACGGGAAATCTATTTGAATGAGTGATATGCATGAGAATCTGGGCTTTAGCTTTTTCTCATAGTGCGGACCATCTAACGATATCATACTGACTGGCAAAGCCAATATATGAATCCGATGGTCCCTTTTAACATGCGTCTACTACGAAGCTATACTAATAGCATCGAAAAGCTATACTAATAGCTTCCCTGGCAATGGTGCCAAAAAGCTTGTTGGTATTTGTTAACGCAAATATAGAAATCCACAAGCGCACAGGTACCATTGTAGCTTTCATCCAGGATTATTCCAGGATATCGTATTTATCGTCAGGGAAGCAATGGTTAAAGAACTTGATAGTTGACCATCATCCACTAATTAGTATACCGTCTAGACTAATGTGTATGCCATGAACAAGACCGATCTTAAAGTGCAAGTCCATCAAAGTTGGACATTCAGTTCATCGGTGTCTTGACAGTACTTCATTGGGAAGGCCATAACTTTTTCATCCGGAGTGAGTTGGAGGTCCATGAGCACTTGATGAGCTTTCAAATGGATCTGGTTTGACCTCAAGATCACGTCGACAAGTCCTCCAAACCATCGCAACAATTTGCTGATGTTTCCGCCGAGAGCTGTGTCATCGTCATGGGCCTGATATTCACCTGACGAGTTCCTGATCTTCTATCAGGTGAAGAGATAACTATCGATTTAGGTGAAGAGCAACATACCGATTTGGTTTCAGATCACAAAGACCCGAACTCTGTAACTTTAGCACCACGTCTCCTCTAGTTATCAACCGTGTAACAATCCGGTTGACCTCGCCGAAAAGGCTAATCCCCACTATGAATCAAAGAACACAAGCAGGAACAAGATAAAGCGCAATTCAATTGAAGTGACAATTGCAGATGAATGATTAAGCTCTCGAAGTTGGGGTTTCACAACCGATAACGGTGACTGTTCAATAATAGATTGATCTAAAGCAAAACTCAAACCCTAACATGGGCGGCGGATACGGATTATATAGTGTAAGGGGCCGCCAAGGACCCTTATTCGCGTCTCGAAGGAGCCTCGACATGTTACAAGGCCCAAACGGCCCGAAAGATGGTGACGCAGCTCCCTGACAGGTTTTGGATGTCAATTTATTTCAATGATTCCTGTTGATTCTAAAGGAATTTTGACATGGTATTAGTGTCATTGGTTAAATTATGAAATTATCTTTCCATCCATAGGTGGATCATTGAAAATGGAGTCCATATGTGTCTTGGACGTCCATTTTACCGCAGGCTGCTCTCAGAGTCCGATATAGACTCGAAATTGACATGGATTGGGCCTCCAACTTGACATGGACGCCCTTGTTGGCCTCCTAAGGAGCTGGACAAGGGGGAGACGTCCAAGGCCTTCATTGATATGTTCTCTATCTCCTTGGGGCATGCTCCAACTTAGACCAGGGTCCCAAGGGTTAATCTAAGGCCCATGACGACGATACAGCTCTTGGTAGAAACATCAGCAACTTGTCATGATGGTTTGGAGGCCTTGCCGATGTGATCTTGAGGTCAAACCAGATTCCATCAAGTGCTGATGGACCTCAAACTAACTCCAAATGAAGGAGTTATGGCTTTCCCAATGAAGTACTGTTGGGCCACCGATGAACTAAAAGTTTAAGTTTGATGGACTTGCATTTTGAGAACGGTCTTGTTCATGGCATATCATTCTCTATCATCATCACCATTGTTCCTTAGCAACCAGCAGAAAGAGGTATGGCGACAATGGATCGCCTTGCCTGAGACCTTTCTTGCATGTGATCCATGGTCCGGGACAACCATTGACAAGGACCACGGATTTGGACGACTGAAGAATGTATCTGATCGAATTGCACCAGAGATCGTTGAAGCCATGGGCTTCGAGAATTGTCTGCAAACACTCCCAATGGACTGTATCGAACGCCTTGGCAAAGTCGAGTTTGATAGCAAGCGCAGGAACATTTCTGTTGTGGCAGCATTGCACCAACTCTGCCGCAACTTAAAAAACCGGTCTGATTACTGTCAATCATTCTTGAGATTTCCTTCTGCAGCCTTTGAGTCAGAATTTTTGCAATAATCTTGACACTGCAGTTTTGTAAGCGTATTGGCCGAAAAGCATCAACGGCAACTGCACCTTGCTTTTTGGGCAGCAACACCATGTACGACCAGTTTATGTGTTCTAGCTCAACAGCACCCTGCTGGAAACTGTGTAGAAGATCCATGATCTGTGCTTTGACAGTCCCCCAAGGGGCTCTGTAAAAGCTCAGTCCAAACCCATCCGGCCCAGGGGCGCTATTACGGTTCATGCTCAGATTTGCACACTTGGCTTCTTCTTCAGAGAATGGGGCTGTTAGCAGGTCACTCGGACCCTGACACTGCAGAAGCAATTGGTGGATGTCAAAACCCCATTAATTTTCCCGAGCAGTTCCTAAGATTGCGGAGAAGTTTTGGGTCAGTGCGTTGGTTTTTGCTTCATGATTCGCTACCAGCACGCCATCGATTTCAATATGACGGATGCTGTTCCTTCTCTGACGTGATACACGGTGACGTGATACACATTTTCTTGTTTCCAATAATGCTCGATGGCTTATATCTTGATGAGCCTCCCAGCTAGTCTCCCCGCTCAATAAATAGCTGGCCAGCTCGCTCAACGATCTCTCACTCACACAGCAAATACCCACAGGCTAGCCACTCCAAGGAACAAGTAGCTGGAGTTAGCTCTGCAGGTTGAAGTAGAACCGAAGATGTTGGGAAAGATAGGAAAGATCGGCACCATCAGCGACCTGACTGGCAGAAACAAGAATGCGCAGCTCAAGGGGAGCGTGGTGCTCATGCGCAAGGCCGTCCTCGGCCTCCAGGTCACCAGCATCGCCAGCGCCATTATCGATGGCGTTGGCGAGTTCGTTGGCCACCGTGTCACCTGCCAGCTCATCAGCTCCACCGTTGCCGACCCCAGTGAGTAGAGCACCCTCCCTTCCTGCCTCCTCTCCCTCTCGGGGTCTGTTTGCTACAGCTTAGCTTCACTGTTGAATCAGTTTTTGTTAGATTTAGCTTTTAAAACAACTCTACCGTTGAAGCTGAAACAGTTTTGATGAACCGTTTGACAAAACAACTTCTCCTGATGAATCGTTTGAAAAGCAGTTATCTCACACGCGTCAGTAAAGTGAAAAAATGTCGTTTTCAGAAAAGGAAGTGACAAAATTAAATCTAAGGACGGATGGTTGAGACGAATACTGAATAATACTGACACGCGGGTACTGAATTGTAGTGATTTTTTTCAGTATAACAGCTTGGTGTAGTATAATTATTCTACAACTAGGGTGTAGAATAGCACATGTGTGTATGTGTGTATATATATATAATATAATATGGATAGCTAGAAATACTAATCCAAATAGATCTCCAATCCAAAATCTGAATAGGAATTCTAATCCAAATAAAAAAGGATGTATCTGTACCTTTCTTACTGTAATAATTAAACAGCAAAGAGTTTTTTGGTTTTAGTTTTTTTCCTGTTTTTATTTGACCTTTTTTTTGTGCCTTTTCATTTACGCGTAATCAATCTTTGATCCGGATCTGTTTTTTTCCTGTTCCATGGTTCCTGCCGTGTGTACGTTTCTGCGTTCCTTTTTTACGTCTTTTTTTTTCCGTTCGTTGTTCGGTTTTCTGCTTCTGTTTTGTTTCCTGTCATCCGTTAGTGGCCCTTTTTGGGGTCTGTTTTTTTCTGTCTTCTGTTCGTTGGGAACGTCACTTTTTTCTTGTCATTTGCTTGAAGTATTTTCCGTTCATAAAAAATCAAAAATAAATATAATGTTATGACTGTTGAAACCTTGACCTTTCTCTAATATATAAATATTATATTTTTATGACTGCTTGAAGAAAGTAATGAAACTTGATATTTAACTCTGCCGGCACATAGATAGTGTGGACATTAAAGTTATGATTGATTTACGAGTAAATATTTTCATACCTTACACTGGGAGAAAAGAAATCTATCAAAGTTGTATTATAATTCAATAAGGATTTTAGAGAATATTGTCACATTATTAATAATATTAATTTATATTATAGCTGTCATGGACACAATAAAATCAATACCTAATATTAACGAGCCAAAATTTTATCCTTATTTTTTCGTCCATCTCCCTCTAACTGCCTGACAATGAAAAGTTTCTTCTATCCTACCTTTTTACTTCGGAAACTATACACACACCCTCCGTGTCTCTTAAATGACTCGGACTCATGACCCATGATCATACTAGAACAACTCGCGCCTAGCGATGATCGATACGGAGTCTGATTCCAAAACGTATTAGGTTACACCCTCCGTACATCGTATGTGACCTGCATTCATGGCCCGTGCTCATACGAGTTATAACAACTCGTATCTAGCGATGATAAGAGTCCGATACCTATACGTATTGGCTTCCATTGGAACGCAAGGGCACATTTGCTAGTAATGACAATAACAATGGCCAATCGAACTACTTTAAATCTATATATATAGTTTTTTTAACACAAAAATCTATAGTAAACCGGAATCTAAGAACGGATACTTAATACTTTTGTGAATTATAATATATATATAATACTTACGGCGACACTGACCGGCGTGCGCAGACAATGGCAACCGCGGGAAGGTGTGCGCGGAGGCGAGCCTGGAGAAGTGGCTGCTGAACCCGCCGCCGCTGCTGGCCAGCGAGAACCAGTTCCAGGTCACCTTCAACTGGGAGGTGGAGAAGCACGGCATCCCAGGCGCCATCATCGTCAAGAACAACCACACCTCCGAGTTCTTCCTCAAGACCATCACCCTCGACGACGTCCCCGGCCACGGCACCATCGTCTTCGTCGCCAACTCATGGGTGTACCCGCAGTCCAAGTACCGCTACAACCGCGTCTTCTTCGCCAACAACGTGAGTAGATAGAGTACATACATGTTTCAGTTGAGCCCAATGTTCGTTAGCAAACCAAGGCGCTGATGATGAGTCTCTAGACATGAACACACGTTCTCTTGTCTACGCAGACGTACCTTCCCAGCCAGATGCCGGCGGTGCTGAAGCCTTACCGCGACGACGAGCTCCGGAACCTGAGGGGCGACGACCAGCAGGGCCCGTACCAGGTGCACGACCGCGTCTACCGCTACGACGTCTACAACGACCTGGGCCCGCGCCCTGTCCTCGGCGGCACCAAGGAACTCCCCTACCCGCGCCGCTGCCGCACAGGGCGGAAGCCCACCAAAAGCGGTGCGTCCGGTGTCCCCCCGTTTCGCCTTCCCTGTTTCAGTCAACATACAATTTCTTTATCACTTGGCGCGACGTACAGACCCCAGCAGTGAGAGCAGGCTGACGCTGCTCAACCTCAAATGCGACGACGTCTACGTGCCCTGCGACGAGCGTTTCGGCCACATCAAGAAGTCGGACGTCTTCGGCTACGCGATCAAGGCACTCGTGAACGCCGTCGTGCCGGCAATCCGCACCTACGTGGACCTGTCGCCCGGCGAGTTCGACTCCTTCAAGGACATTACGAGGTTGTACGAGGGCAGGATCAAGCTGCCCAAAATACCAGCCCTTGAGGAGCTGCGGAAGCAGTTCCCACTCCAGCTCGTCAAGGATGTCCTCCCGGTCGGCGGCGACTACCTCCTCAAGCTCCCCATGCCGCAAATCATCAAAGGTCAATCATCTCTGCGTGCAAATGCGGAATTTGTCTTTAATTCAGTAGTTATTAAATACGGTTACCAATGTCATCTCGATTATTCTGGCTCTGCAGAGGACAAGACAGGTTGGATGACAGATGAGGAGTTTGGACGGGAGATTCTCGCCGGCGTGAACCCCATGATCGTCAGGCGTCTCACGGTGAGCTAGGGAACAAGATCCATCCTCAACCTCAGCTGACTTGAAAGTCGTTGGAAGAACTCAAGACTGTAGCAATTTAATTAATTCTACCTACCCGGCCATGTTTCAGGACTTCCCTCCGAGGAGCAGTCTTGACCCGAGCAAGTACGGTGACCACACGAGCACCATCACGGAGGCGCACCTCGAGAACAAGCTAGAGGGCCTCACCGTGCAGCAGGCGCTGGACGGCAACCGGCTCTACATCCTGCACCACCACGACAACTTCATGCCGTTCCTGGTCAGTATCAACAGCCTGGAGGGCAACTTCATCTACGCCACCAGGACCCTGCTGTTCCTGCGCGGCGACGGCACGCTCGTGCCGGTGGCCATCGAGCTGAGCCTGCCCGACGTGCTCCCGGACGGCGTGACCGCCGCAAAGAGCACCGTGTACACGCCGCCGGCTTCGACGGCCGGCGCGGAGGCGTGGGTGTGGCACCTGGCCAAGGCCTACGCCAACGTGAACGACTACTGCTGGCACCAGCTCATCAGCCACTGGCTCAACACGCACGCCGTGATGGAGCCGTTCGTCATCGCGACCAACCGGCAGCTCAGCGTGACGCACCCCGTGCACAAGCTGCTCCAGCCGCACTACCGCGACACCATGAACGTCAACTCCAGCGCACGCCAATTGCTCGTCAATGCCGGCGGCATCTTTGAGACCACCGTCTTCCCGCGCCAGTACGCGTTCGAGATTTCCTCCAAAGTCTACGGAAGCTGGAACTTCACCGAGCAGGCTCTCCCCGACGACCTAATCAAGAGGTTAGTGCTAGTAACTTAGCATTGCGCGCATAGTTTGGAAGAGTTATCAATCAATTGCAATGAATAATGTGCAATATAATATAATGCAGAGGCATGGCGGTTGCCGACCCAACTAGGCCGTGCAAGGTGCGGCTGCTGGTCGAGGACTACCCGTACGCGTCGGACGGCCTGGCCGTCTGGCACGCCATCGAGCAGTGGGCGACGGAGTACCTGGCCATCTACTACCCCAACGACGGCGTGCTGCAGGCCGACGTGGAGCTGCAGGCGTGGTGGAAGGAGACGCGCGAGGTCGGCCACGCCGACACCAAGGCCTGCGCCACCATCATCTGGATCGCGTCGGCGCTTCACGCGGCCGTCAACTTCGGACAGTACCCGTACGCGGCGGGCTACCTCCCGAACCGTCCGTCCGTCAGCCGGAAGCGGATGCCGGCGCCGGGCAGCGACGAGTACGCGGAGCTGGAGCGCAATCCGGAGAAGGTGTTCGTGCGCACCATCACTTGCCAGTTCGAGGCCCTCGTCGGCATCTCGCTGCTGGAGATCTTGTCCAGCCACTCCTCCGACGAGGTGTACCTTGGCCAGCGCGACATGCCTGAGTGGACGTCGGATGCCAAGGCGCAGGAGGCGTTCAAGCGGTTCAGCACGCGGCTTACTGAGGTCGAGAACCGCGTGAAGGCCGCGAACAAGGATCCACGGCTCAAGAACCGCAACGGGCCGGCCAAGTTCCCCTACACGCTGCTCTACCCCAACACCTCCGGCAAGAAGGGCGATGCCGCCGGCATCACCGCCAAGGGCATTCCAAACAGCATCTCCATCTGAGTTCTCACCTAAGGAGCCAGTAGTGGTTTGTTTTCCGGTTCCGTCAAGTCTGGTTCTCACTTGTGCCGTATTGTGCAAATAGCCACACCGCCTCCGTTAATGGATTAACGGATGCCGATGGCTTAAGTTGTCCGTCTCCGTTCATAGTCCATTAACGGAGAAGGATAGCATACGACGGCCGCCTCGGTTAATCAGATAACAAAGGCGGTTATCATAAAACGACCGCCTCCGTTAATGAACCATTAATGGAGATGGTCTCCTTATATCGGCTGCCTCTGTTAACCATTAACTAAGGCGGCCACTTAGCTGCGGGGGCTGCCAGCAATTAACGGAGGCACACCCTCATGTGCCTGCCTCCGTTAATCAATGCTCAGTGCCTCGCAAAATCATTTGTGTAGCAGTGACTCTTACAGAAGCCGCTGCAATTTATATTTGGCTGTGTAAGATTGTAATAAGCCTTCCTTCAGTTGCCCAATAATGAAATGTTAATATGTATTTTGTCTATCTATCTATATTAATACAACAAAATCAAAAGGAGCCACCACATTCGCTGAGAGGGTTTGGAAATCATGAGTTTAATTGGGAAAAAAAGAAGAATAGACACCGTTGGATTTTATGATGATCTAGCGGCTGAGAATAAATAGAGTATCAAAAAAGAGAAGAATATGTACTGTTGGATTTATGATGACCTAACGGCCGAGAATAAATAGATTATTGGAAAAAATATGCACTGTGGATTTTATGACGATCTCACTGTATAAGTTTAATAAAGAGTCTGCATCAAGTAAGATAAATCTATCTATTATATTTGTACAACAGAATCAAAAGAACGCACCACGTTCATGAAGAGGTCCTACAAATCACCAGATTAATCAAAAAAAAGAGAAGAGTATGCATCGTTGGACTTTATGATGATCTAACCGTCCAGGTTTAACCAAAAAGTCTTTATCCAAAATGATTAGTATATTGGTAAATTTGGAATTAAAAAAATAAAGAATAGAATATGTCATCAAAACAATAAATTAGATATTAAAATCCTCGAACTCAAAATCTACCACGCGATTGATTTGTCGGTAGAACATGATACCTACTCGTACAAAGCAAACCCACTGCTGTCATTTGAAGTTTATCGGACCGAAGCCGACTTGGCCGTCACATTGAGGTAATTGACTATCTAATATCGTTTGTATCTGCACAGTAATCTAGCTAGTCAGCATCGATAGATCAGTGGAAAATCATCTTGGAAGCGCCACCATATGCAGAACAATCACGGCACCATTTACATTTCACCGGAATTTGCAGGCCTATATTGAACAATCATACTGGCGTAATCATGCTACAATCCGTTTGCTTTCTTTTGCAGTATATTTGTGGTACGTCCATGCCTAATACAATTAATAAATAGCACATCAATTGAAAAGAAAAAGAACATACACTACTATTGGATTACTATGATGTAATGGTTTAGATTAAACAAAATAGTCGATGCCTAATGTGAGTACAATTAATACGACAACACGTACACGTGTTCCAGGCCACAAAGTTTTGGATAAAAGGGTAACAACTAAACAAAATGTGTCAATTCCAGCAACACTACTACTGCGTAGGTTTTCGGAGATGGTCGTCTTGTATTTTCAGAGGCCTGCAAGGAGTCTGCCCCTGGCAAAGCATCACTGTTAATCAGGTTTTCCGGAGGCAGTAGTGCTAAGGCACCTGCCTCCGTTAATACTTTAATAGAGGCGGGAGCATTTAAAACGCCCGCCTCTGTTAATGTTTAACAGGGCGGCCGTCTCAGCTCTGCTGTCTTTGTTAATGCTTTGCAGGTTTGAATTATTTCGTTTTTCGCCATCTCATTTAAATTCAGTTTTCGCAATTATATATAACTCATGATGATATTTACCATAATGTTATAGTAAATCACTTAGGAGGAGTTACAACAATCTCATAAATTAGTACAGTCATTATAGTAACTCGAAGTGGCCGTGGAATAAGTACTGCTATAGCTGGCCATATAATAACTTATTTTGTAGCCACTTTGATTTACGATAACTACTATACATAATATGCACATCATACATGTGTCTCATCATCATAGCACGAACATGTTACACTTTGACTAAAGTAAATAGGAAACTAGAACTTCAAATGTTTCAGAGTCATCATCGCTAGTTCTTTTGTCTAATCAAAGAGGTCACGCATTGTAATCCCTAAGGCCTAGCTTCTTCCGCATTCTGATCTTCTCGTACTTCTCCGTGGAGAGGTTGCCTTTGTGGTAGAAGTATGGGGCGTTTGGATGTACGCATTTGTGCATGATGAAGCCATATAAGTCCACTGCATTGTAATGGAGGGTAACAACCAAACAGAATGTATCACTTCCATCGACTGTACCTCTCAAATCTAACAAGTTCTGACAGCCAAGAGGTAATGCCCGGTACAATTCATACGTAGCTAAATTTGAAACAATTAAAAGCACATATACCACAATCGAAAGTAGTAAGAGTGGGAGGCCGATGACTGACTCGCGGTCACAGATTGTTCGTTGTCTAAGCTCTCTCTCTCTCTAGCTGCTCTGCCGCAACGGAGTCACTTGGCTGCTTCTACTCTCTCAGTACTGTCAGGTTTTTCTGGTTCAAACTTCTCTAACAAGGGGCTGCTGCAGGCGGCTGATCAAAAGCTGCCTTCTCTTAGAATTTAGCCGCTCCAATCAGGGCTTTGGCCTACTTGGTGGTGGTAAGCATAGCAAGGTGCATGGCTTTATTGGGCTATGTATCTATCTTTGTTTGTTTAATGACGATGATGAGCTCTAGCAGCTTCCCATACGGCCATATCTCGATATGTGCTAACAATTAAATCTAGCTTGCTTGGCCCACAGTTCGTTTCACAATTCCTCCATTCCTACGTAGCATAGTGCCTACATACACAACTCAACACCATTTTATTTTTTCTTTTTAATTTGCCTTCCTGTTTGATCAGACGCGCAATTTGTAGTACTTAGATCCTTTTCTGATCTGTTTCATTCCCAGAGACTGAGCGAAACAGACTGGATCTGCAGTCCAATGTCACGGTGTGTCCACGATATAATTAAAGATGGCCATGAAAAATTCCCCATCGGGGATTGACTCACCATCCCCGTCCCCGTGGGGGGGGGGGGGAATTTTTTCTCATCCCCGTCCCCACGAAGGCCATCGGGGGACATTTCTTCCCCATCCCCATTCCCTGCAAGGAATTAATCCCCACGAGGATCCCCGTACCCGACACTCAACAAGATGAAAGCAATAGCACAATAAGCATTAAACAGTTCAGCATGTAATATAATATACTCTAAATTGACAAGGCACCTAACAAATCATGATATATCAATATATATGACTATATGAGCACATCAGCACATGACTAACACAGGATTATCAATTGTCATCCAAAGTTGAAACACACATCATAATCATAGCATACAGCCATACACTGATACTTAGTCACATTCTCAGTTTCTCAGTCAGTCTCACAGATTATGGCATCCAGCCATCCAAGTCCAAGCAACTAGCATACTGCATACAGCAACATCCAGCAACAACCAGCAAGGCTACAAGCAAGCACATGGCACTTGCCTCAGCAGCACAAAAGCAAAGGCATAAGTTTACAATGCAAGTTCGTGGCAGTGGCACATTGGCATAGGATACAAACACTAAATAACTAAAAGAAGTGAGAATTTAGAACACAAAACAACACTGAGCAGTCCTTCAGAGAACAACAGTCCAAGACTTCATGTCTTTATAGAATAATGGCTGAAGTGCACTCACGAACCTTCGAAAAACCAGCATGATCAACCATAGATAAAGGGTACTCATGCAGTACAATCATGGCAGCAAGCTCTCTTCTAGCGACTTCAGGATCAAATATATAATTCTCTACAGATATTTTCCCCCCTCCTGGGAAATGAACCTCAAGGCAGACTAAGCAAGTGCTTTGTTCTGATTAGTCAACTTGTTCTTTCTCAATGTGCATATTCTCAAATGGTCATGGAGATGTTTAGTCCCATTCCTGCTTCTCCCTCCAAGCTGCTTGTGACAATGCTTGCATTGAGCCTTGACATCATCGGATACTTTCACTTTCTTGAAATCATTCCAAACAAAAGATCTTAGCTTCCTCTTTGTGCCAAAATCCTGATCCTCAGTCTCAACCAGTATTGGCTCAGTATCTTTAACAAACTCTGCTTGTGGGGTGGGGGTTTGTTCTGATTCTTGTTGGTTGCTGCTTCCACTACCCGGAGTCAATCTCATGGTATATCTGAATATAAAACCACACATGTTCAGGTTTAGCATACATAAATCATATGGTGAATATAAAGTCTGCAGCAATTTAATTATGTAACATACATAAATTTAATTATAAAACCACACATTCATAGGTTCAGCATACATAAATCAAAAACCCACATTTTCAGATTCAACGTACATAAATTAAAACCACATATGTTCAGAATCAACAGATAAGCATATGCAACATGCAACAATGTAATATAAAAATCAGAACCACACACGTTCTCTAGGCTGCAGCAATTTAATTATAAAAAATACCTGAATTGCAATCATTCATAAAACATTGATCTTACACATGCTAAAATTGTTAGAATAGATAAAATACATAAAAGGAGTAGCGTTCTTGAAATAAAACCCTAGAGATTTTAATTGACGAGCGCCGCCACCGGAGGATGAAGCTTCTAGAGTTGTCGGAGCAGACGGAGCTCCTTCAATTACAAGACGACTTTTCATTTTGGTAGTTGTAACATCCTAGATGTTAAAAAAACAATTAAAACTTTACTCATATTTATCATTATGCATAATCATCAAAGCATCATGTCATGTGAGCATCATATGTTTCAAATATGGCAATCAAGTGTTGCATAAAAGCAATGTTTATGTGTGGCATGAAATGATAACAACAATATTGATTAAGGTGTTCGGTGATTTTATGGTTTGGAATTTCCTCAAAAAATAAAAATATGTCAAAATAATTTTTTTAGTACAAAGTATGTACTTTAGACTAGTGTCACGTGTAGGATATGAATTCAAGTCCAACCAATTAAAATTTGAGCTCCAAAGTTGAATCCAACACTTTTTTTTCACACTTAGCAAATTTTGTCTAAGACACTGAAAACAGCATTTAGTTCAATTTTTGGAAATTTATTAAATGCAATTCCATGAATAAAATTTGTTCAAACTTTGTTCCTTTACTTAGTGTTATGTTTAAGCTATACTACCATGAAATTAGTTGTGATGTGGGATTAGTGGTTATTCACTAATTAATTGCTCAAAGTTGATTAACTAAACTGTTTCCAAAACCCATTAACTGAATGCAGTTTTACAAGTTCAAAGTGTCTCTCTTCGAAATTATATATTTTTCAAACTATCAAGTTTTGGATGATGATTCCTTAAGCAAAGTTGGAGAGGACGTGTAGATGAACAACTTTTGTTCAAGGTGTCGATCGAGTTGCTGTTTGGATCTTGAAGAAAAGGAGAGGAGAAGGAAGTGGTTTCAGTCACTACAGTAGCCATCAGGGGAGCTGCTGGCCTGCCTGCTCACCGCTGTGAAGCGTTTGGCCGCGCCTTCACGGCATTTCCCGCGCGGACGCCTGCGTGGACGAGCTCACGAAGGCGCTAGCCACCTCTCCAGTCTCGCCCTCGCCTATAAAAAGCCTAGAGTCGGCCACCGTTCTTTTTCTTCTTCCTCTCGCTGCTGCCGTCGAGCCTCCATCTGCCGGCGCACACCACCGCCACCGCTCGTCCTCTGGCCGAATTGAGCCCGTAGCCGTGTTTGCCTTGACGTTGCGCACCTCCTGAGCTAGCCGCGCAGCCTCGCCTCGCCAGAATCGTGCATGTGCTCCTCCCAATCTAGCCGGGCGCCGCCGAGCTCCATTGCGCATGGCCACGCCTCTCTCTAGTCCCGCCAGGCCAGGCTCCCAGCCCTAGAGCCGCCCCAAGTCTCTGAAGCTGTCACGCCACGCCGGCCGCCTTCTCGCCAGAGTTGGTCAGCACACGGCCATGCAGTGCTGCCACACCGCCACCGGCGCCTGCGCACGTGGTCAGGAGGCCACAGACCACGTTGCGCCACGCTACTAGTGCCCACGGGTGCGCCTCACCGCCATGGAGCTTCCCGGCCACTTCCTCGCCGTCGATAGGCACTACCGCGGCCAGAAATCACCGTCCCCAGCGCTCCTCTGCTCTGAATCGTGATAGGGACTTCGCAACAGAATAGAAACTAATACAAAGGCCTAAATGCGAAGACCGTGACTCAGGTGAATAGTGTGCTACAGGGTTTTTCTTTTTCTTTTCTATTTTCAGCTGAAACTTGTGAATTTCATAACTAATTTTAGAAGAGTGATAAATTCATGAAATTTATATGTAGCCTCTTCATGATGTGCTCTATATAGGAAAAATATGAAACCTTGAAAATTAATAGTTTTTGGATGCTTAAAAATTAGCTCTTTTAATTAACAAATGCTTGTTCCATGATTTATCAAGTATACAACAAGTTCGACAAAGCTATTAGCATGGACTGGTCAAAATTGATTTATTTAACAAAGAGAGTTGTGCTCACTACTCTCCTTGCGTTGTCGCCGTCGGAGCTCATAGTTATAGGCGTAGGCGAGGAAGAGGAAGCGTTGGGTGAATCCATGTTGAGGAAGAGGAAGTAGGGGGCGGGGGCGCTACGCACGACCTGTACCACCGGAGCTTGAGCTCGATCTACGGCGACGTCGACGGAGACGGATAGGTGCGGCCTGCAGGGGTCGGAGACGCATCGCGCCGCCCACGCACGGCGCAGTCCCCTCTCCACTCCGCCTCCACACGACTCTTGTGTCGTGACTGTGGTTGCGCAATGTCGGCGTGTCACCGACTCTCTGCTTGCGCTAGCGGTCAGTTGGGTCGCTGGGAGTGCGAGCGAGAGCGACAGCCGACTACGTGCCTGCGGTGGCTAGGTGTGGGTGCGCATCTGGGTCTGGAGTGGGGAAAATTAGGGTTAGCTGCTAGAACTTGCAATATATACTCCCTGCTAATTGGGCTAGATGTTGGACATGGGCTTCTGCATTGTGTACATATATACTAGCGGGGCGGGTATGCTGGTTTCGAGTACGGGGACATGGGGAACATCCCCAAACCCGCCAAACCTGATAGGGAGGGAATTTCCCCTATTAGCCTCCCTGTAGGGAGGAAGTTTTCCCCGTCCCTGATACTCAGTGGAGGAATTCACCATGGGGAAGTAGGGAACGGGTCCCCATTACCATCTTAGGTATAATCTCTCCTTCCTATCTGCTACCTTGGTGCAAGCAACCATCAATTAAAAGTTTCAAATCATGAACATGAACCCACTCAGTATGAGAGGTTAACTAATCCTTATTCTGCTTAACATAAAAAATTAGATCCTGGCTTTAATAGAGTCCTTACGGTCCAAATTGTATATGATGTACGTTTAAGCTGACGAAGATAACAATCTATATTAGTGCACCTTGGAACTTAATTACACTAACTACTGATTTGTTACAGATGACTAACGGGGCTGGCAGATATCCTGGATCTCTCTAATGTCTGATGATTCATTACTTGCTCGTGTAGGACGTGTGCTTAAGACATGGCAGCCATCCTAGATGCCTTGGCACCCCATGACAAGAAGCTGATCACGGACATGGCACGTGAAGAGGTTTCCATGTTGCTGTGCGTCTCCTCTGAGATCACCAAGCTTAAGGACAACATGGAAGGCCACAAAGCCTTTGTTGCAGATGCCGAGAGGAGGTGCATCACTGACAGAAGTGTGCAAAGATGGGTGACAAAGCTCAAGAGCGCCATGTATGACAATCATTGATATGTGTACCAGGCTGCTTCCAGCCATTGATCTTCTGCCTATGGAACCCGTGTTCGCACACAAGATAGGAAGCCACATCAAGGAGCTCAACCAGCAGCTGGAAGGCATCCACAAGGAGGCGGATAAATACAAGTTCAATATCAGCCTTGGTTCCGACCTGGAGGCAAGGAAACTAACTGCTGTGGAAATGAATGGTCAAAAGATGAGTCTGAGTTCAACGAGTCATCCATTGTTGGTAAAAAGATCAAGATGGATACAAAAGAGCTTGGCCAATTACTTATCACCAATGCCAATTACTTATCACCAATGACAACCACACCATCGTAGGCATATGCGGCATGGGAAAGACCACCCTTGCCTAGAAGATCTTCAATGAGACAACAATCCAACAGCACTTCAAGCTGAAGATATGGCAGAGCATCACCCAAATCTTCAATGAGGTTGAGCTTCTTCATACCGCAATTGAGCATGCTGGGGTGTCCATGGTGGGGTGCAAGACAAAACTCTCCTCATGAGGACCCTAACCAACACCTTGTCCATGGGCAAGTTTCTCCTGGTCTTGGATGATCTGTGGAGTGACGAAGCTTGTAGTCATGTGCTTAGTGTCCCGGTCAAGAATGCCAGCCAAAAACAACAAGGGAACTGGATCCTAATCACTACAAGATTAGGAGACATGGCTCAATGGATGGGAGCCTCCTTCAACCAACACCATGTTAGCCCACTCAACGAAGAGGCTGTTTGGTCCATGCTCAACAAACAGCTGCTACCATCCCCTGGCCAGGTTAGTCTACACATTTTATTCATTGTAACTAAGTGAGCAATCAATTAATTAACTACTCGCTTTGTCCTAAAATACATGGTATCTAAACAATTTTCAGACAAAATAAGGAGCTTGGCAAAATACCACCTTGCCCCTCACTAATTAGAATGGAGGAGTAGTTTGGTTGTTATTTTCCTTAGTTATGGCTAGCAATTTTGGGTAACATCAAGTTCAAATGGAATCTCAGTATTTCCTGCCAAAAAAGATAGAGGAGAGAGGGGGTTGAGGACCCTGTATACCTTAAATTTTGAGACAAATTTTAAACTCTGGATCCCTTATATTTCAAGAAAACTCGGTAGTACTGCACGTACTGTGGTCTGTTCACGGACAAGATATGTGTACTACTAGAATACTAGTTACCGAAAAACAATAACTCGATTTGATTGAGGAAAATGCTCAAATATAAACTTTTAGGATGTGTCCGCTTCAAATAAAATGTGATATATATATATATACCTGCCATGGCCTTTGGGACACCCTCCATTTATATGGCAAAAACAAAGTGCAATTGTATAACACCAATTAATTTTAAAATTGTAGAGTCAATCATACTCAGGGCATTCCACATATAGAAAAAAATAGGGCACTGCTAGCGCCCGGACGTCCGGATCCGGGCGCTAGCATCCGGGCGCGCCGCCGGAGAAGGATTCCAGCCCACTCCCACTTCCACCCCCGAAACACGCTAACGAAAAATGCGGAACCCGCAACGTCCCCACGCGCGCGGGGGTACGGATCGAACGCAACCCGGCCGCGCGCGGGAATTCGCTCCCCCATCTCCAGACCTAACGCGGAACCCGCAACGTCCCCACGCGAGCGGGGGGACGGATCGAACGCAATCCGGCCGCGCGCGGGGATCCGCTCCCCCCATCTCCAGATCTTCGTCCTGCCCTCAAAGCAACAATCGCCCCCCCCACACACTGCAACATCCCCACCCCATAAACTGCACCTTGCGGGAATCGAAGATGCAACAACGACGAAACACCATGAAAAAACACTTACTGCACCATACAGAAGCTGAAGATGCAACTGACAAAGGAACGCCTACTGCACCAAGGCATGATGCCTACTGCAACGACAACCAAACACTCACTAAACCAACTACCAAATACTTACTGAAACAATGCAGTAAAATGAAGCTTCAACATAGAACGACTACCTACTGCACCAAAGCAAGACAACTAATGCAACAACAACTAAACAACTACTGAAACAAAGGGCAAAACACCACGAACACCTACTGCACCAAAAAGAGCATGAAAAACTACTGAAACATTACCCAACCGCCTACTGCAACAGCAAACGACAACTACTTCACCATACGGTTGAAACAAAAAAATGAAACAAGATCTCAAACACACATCAACACCAACTGAAACACTACTGCAACAATGCAAAACAACCATTGCAACAAGGCGAAGAGAAAAGGGGAGGAGGGAGGGAGGAAAGCTCATACAACATGCCCAGATCTGCTTCTCCAACATCCAAATAGTTCTACTGAAACATACCTTTCGAGCAAATGAAACAATAGAAAAAACACTAATGAAACAGGGGGAGAGGAGAGGGGAAACGCCGCCAGCGCCGCCATATCTGCATCGCCCCCCATGGATCCACCATGGGGGGCCGCTGCTACATGCATCCCCCACCAGGGGAGGCCCCCCATGCCGCCATCGAGGTGGAGGAGGCATGCCATGGTCGAGAAACACCACCGAGTAGCTGGATCGGCACCGCCTCCCCATGGATCCACCACGGGGGACCAAGTGCACCATGGATCCACCGCCGCCCCCACCAGATGCGACGGATCCACGGCCACCGTCACCAGATCCGGTGGTGATCCACGGCCGTCGCCGCATCCACCATGGCGGGGAGCCCAGTAAGCGCGGGTGTGGGCATGGGGAGCTCGCAGAAAAAGGAGGGGAGGGAGAGAGTGACATCGGAAAACAACTGTCGTCGAGCTTTCTCTGGTGCTGGAGGTCGTTAGAGCGAGGGAGGGAGGCAGGGGAAGAGGGGAGCGCGCGGCTCACATCCTTCGCTGCCGCCCTCTCTCGGTCACATGGAGGACGCGGGAGCAAGGAGGAAGGAAGGGTAGGGGAGGGGAGGGAGGGATGGAGATGGAGGAGGCGCGGCTTGCTGGCGAGGTCTAGCGGAGCGGCGAAGAGGGCGAGGCGCGGTGCGGAGAGAGCGAGCGCGTTGCAGGCGGAGAGAGCGAGGCAGAGTGGGGAAAGAAGAAGAAAAGGCGAGCAGGAGTGAGCGGCGCGCGTGGGAGCGGGTGGACGGGGCATCGCGAGGCGCGCTCGGTCGGGTTGGGTCCGTCCGACGCGTCCGGACGCCCTACATGTATCATTACCGAAAAAATATCATTTAGTATTTTCTTAACTTGCATGCCAATGCGAGCACATGTGAAATATTGTCGTCAATGTAAAAATGGATTCTTTAAACAATTATCTTTCTAAATATATATGATGGATTTGATGGACACGTCTTTTATGCCCACACAAGCCAAACGGCACGTTGATTTATTGTCGTGACCGTATTATGTTGTCATGGTACTATTATTCACGGGGCATGAAAAAAAATGCATTTTATTTATCTAATCTCATATCATTAATCTCTCTCTCTCTCTCCACATATTTGTCCATAAGGGTAGGATGGTCATTTCACATTGTTTTTTTTCTTAAGACTAGTATACTCATGCTGTCTATGCGCAAGGTGTGTTATTGACAAATATTGGGGGAAAAGAGGCACTTTTTATAACTAAATTCTGTAACATCCGTGTTTCAATGAAAATGGATGCACATAATCATGGATACTTATTTACTGATAAGTAATCTTAAACTATTGATAGGTAGATGCAAATGGTCACTTGAAAGATGTTGGGATGAAAATTATCGAATAATGTGGTGGTTTACCTCTTGCTATAAAAGTGATGGGTGGATTACTAAGTACAAGGTCGAGAACTGAGGGTGAGTAGCAAGCTATTTTGAACCATCGTGCATGGTCAATAGATGGATTACATAAGGCGCTGGACAACTGCATCTACTCTAGCTATGAGGATTTGTCTCCCCAACTGAAGCAATGCTTCAAATCGTGCTCACTTTTCCCAAAAGGTACAATTATTAAATTGAGGGCAGTTCTTCCCATGTGGATTAGTGAGGGATTTGTCTAACCTTAGGATGGAAGTAGTTCACCTGACGATCAACTAGAAGAAACAGCAACTGAGTACTGAAGAAGGCGATTATAGAACCTGAAGAAACAGCAACTGAGTACCTCATGAGGAATCTTATAGAACCTGAAGAAGGCGATTATATTGGTAGGTACGTGTACACGATGCATGATGTGGTGTGCTCCTTTGCTGAATTGGTGGCTAGAGAAGATTTGCTTCTCATTCAGGACCATCATTGTAACAACCCGGAGTCGTTCCAACTAAAACTTAGAATAAAACATTCATGGGCACCTCATCGAAACCTTGGAACACCCCAGGATCACTTCACCAACCTTTGTGGGGATCCCTGATGCTTTGTACAAGGGCAAAGACCCCAAATTCACAAACTAACCTCGTCAACTCTCTCTAGTCAACCCTGGTCAGCCTAAGGTCAACCTTCCACCCTTATTCTTTGGAAGAAGGCAACCGACCTCCGTAGCCTCTCTATCAATGATTATCCATCTCTTGGATAATAAGATTGGCCCCAATGCCAAAAAAAATCCCAAGTTCTAAATCCAATTCTTAAAGTCAGAGAACTGACGGAACGTTCCGTCAGATCCCGCGGACTGTCCACCAGATCTCTGAACAGTAGCAGTGAGTGGGAAATGAGCTGTCCACTCTCTTTGTGGGACCCACTTGTCATTGCACGAGTTGGGGAGTGTCTTCACCAGAATCAGCTCTCCCTCTCACTCACTCTCCCATTCCTCACCCCCTCACTCTCTCTCAAGAAATAAGAACAAAGGAAGAACTAGAGAGAGGAAGAGAGGAAGATGAAGAAAAGAAGAAGGGAAGAAGCAAGGGCATCAAGACCAGCACCTCATCATGCTCAAGAGCATCTCCATCTTGATCTCTATCCATGGTTAGCTCAAGAGCTCTCTCCCATTTTTTCTTGATTTCATCCCTCAAACCCTAACTCCCAATCTCTCATGCGTGGATAAAACATGGAAGGTGGTAATCTCTCCACATCACAAGGGTAAGATCAAGATCAAACCATTTCTCAATCTCTTCATGAGCCCTCCAACCTTTCTCTCATGAATTTTGTGGATTTTTGCAAGGAATATCAAGAATGGCCAAATCCACCTCTCTAAGCTTGGAATCAAGGTTGCTCAAGACTCTATCCTTGTTCTTGGTGACCTAGAGGTCACAAAATCTTAGAACTAAGTCCTCATCGCCCAATCTCAAGAATCATCTTTATATCTCTCATGAGTAAAATGACTCACAAATCAATAGTTGCACTTGACAATTAGAACCCAAAACCTAACTATCACTACCCTATCATGTCCCCAACACAACCTCAGAAACATCCTACACATGCATGATGAACATCCCCCTCAAACTAGGATTGAATCAAACCCAACACCATGAACATAGGTTCTGTCGACCTAAGGACAGAGAGTCTGTCAGTTGTGGCGGAGAGTCCGTCGAACCCTAAACTTAGCCAAAACACACAACTGAGCACTTAACATTCATTGTAAACTAACGCGCGGAGTGTTCGTGAATAATCACGAAGTGTCCGTCCATTTATAAATTTAGTTTCTAGGGAACCCGAGAGGAGCCAGTTCCTGGTGGAGTGTCCGCCAATCTGTGTGGGGTGTTCATGAAGGCACAAAGCCATCAGAATGCCTAAGTCCCAACTCCCCAGAGTGTTCCATGGGACATTCCGTACATCCATGGAGTGTCCGCCACCATAGATGGAGTGTCCATCAAACTACTCAGAGCCCAAACATAACCTGTTATCGTCTGAAAGCCATCCCACGAAGTGTGCGTCCGTGTTGGCGGAGTGTCCATCGAGCACAGTAGAATGTTGATATGAGTAAAACCTTAACTAAAGATTCAACCTCCTACACACCTACCTAGATGTTAATTAGTGCAACACTAATTCACTGTTAGGTATCTTTTCCCAAGTTCCAAATCATAAGACCTAAATCCCTCTCTATCCTTTCGATTATCAAGCTCTATTTCAATGTGCCCTATGATCTCTTTCAAGTTAATCTAGGATGTGAGGAACATGTATAGATCGTCATCGTCAGTCTCAATCATTGGGACATGATGATAGGCAGGCACCCCACTATTATCACCCTATTTTGGATGCTCACATGTTTATGCATTATGAGTCTGCATTTCATTTAAAATGATGAATCACTTAATCATGTCTCACTAAGATAGACCAACGCACTTAATAATTTCATAGCCTTACTTAATGACCAATGGGTTTGGATCGCCTAATTGCTTAGTTGGCTAGTTTCATTAGAAGTCGAGTGTGAAAAGGGAACTCACTCTCTCGCGAGTGTTTCCTCAATTGCTCTGCTTACTGACTTTTTACAAATCATGGTAACGGGGGGTGAAGGTGCTGGAAAACCTGCCGGCACTCTTGTAGTCTTGGGCATGTATATTTCTTAGATGTTTTTGAAGTGATGGACCTTTATTTGTACAATTAATGGACTTGAGGTCCTCGATTAGTATGAACCGAACATGTGGTAGGGTGATGGAATCATTAGTCTATACTATAAAGGAGCGAAGGAATCGAAACTAACTTTTACCCAAAATTTTCTTACCCACCTAATATCTGGACCGTTGATGGCTTAATCTCAATTAATCTAACAGTTCCTGTTAATCTAAAAGTGGGTGGGCCCACAGTAATCTTACGTGTAAGATCTTACACCTTCCCTTCTGCGGCCTAGCTCCGCTCGCATTCTTTTTCACCGAGCGATTGTTTACCTGCCCGCATGTACCCACAATGCGCACGGTGGTTACCATCTCTATGAATCACGCTTCCTTTTAGCGGTTTCCTTTTCCGTGCCGCTCGCGCTCGCAGCCTCCGCTGCGAAGTCTTCACTCCTGCTCCCTCCATCCCACCGAGGATGAATCATAAATGTTGCATTGCTATTATTTTCTATATTACTTTCTGTTAAATTTAAGATAGTTTGACTTGATAAAATTTAAAATTGCCCTTTCTAGTCGAGAGGTATTAGCATGGACAAATAACGAGCTCTCCTTACTTTGGTCTAGCAAATTATTCAGACACCAAAGAGAGAATCCGGTACCATCTCCACCTTGCTCTGGGTCAATTACTACAGCGCCTTGCCATTTTCTTATTAGCATGCACCACTGCTTTAAAGCAAGATGCAACGTAAGGGAGCATCATGGGTTTGATTCCATAGTAGGGTTCGTTTCCACGGTAGTAATCGGGTTGTTCGACGTGGGTCAATGTGTGTGCCTCCGGCCGCTTATTAAGCACTCAAAATACAAGGGGTTTATCTTGGTTCGGGCATCTAAGCCTTATGTCTAGCAGTAGTGTTCTTCATGTTCAGAATGCTCAATCGTATTCTTTCAATGGAGGTAGAGAGAGATGTAGGGGGAAGCGATGTGCTATGCTAGTGTAGGGTTTGATCGATCCGATTGATATGGTTGGGTCCAATCCCTTATATTAGAGTCCATGCCTTTCCTTATATACCGAAGGGCAATGGGAGTACAAGTCGTGTGGGTTTATGGGGTTTTCCTAGGGTTCATCTCCCTAGTCTTGCATCTGCAGGTCAGTTGTTCTCACTGGTCCGGTCCTCGATCGATCACCTTTCAGTTTGTGTAACCATAACTTTCTAGGTAAGCAGCCCAAAACCCAAACACTTTGTGCTTTTTTTGTAATCTTGTCATAGTCTATTTGGATGATGTACTGCCCAATCAAGTGATTATTAGTACCAATTAAGTGATTAAGTTGGTAAAAAATAATCAGATATTGTTAAAATAAGTTCTTTTCCTCCCCGTGCTACTGCTGTAACAATAATACAGTGTGTAACTCACATAGTGAAAGAAGCTGAAAACACAACAATATCTACCGGTACTGCTAAATAAACGGGGACACAGTGGTAGATTGTGTTGTTTCGCCTGTTTGTAGTCACTGCAGCAGTGCAGGTGCGGGTGCTGCTCCTGCAAAGTAAAAGGATCTTCTCAACCAGATGTGAAATGGTCCAAAGAAACGACCAACAAAAAGTGCAAATTTACATGGCGTGATAAAGCATAGGCCTTTCAACAAAGATCAAATTTGATGTATAACCTTAATAACATCCAATTTTTTAAGTACAGCAGATGTTCAGATTAATAAATTAGCCAGAAAAGAATGTTATCTTTTCTTGATATAATTAATTAGCTAGAATGTTATCTCATCTGCTCTTTAATAAAAAAAAGAATGTTATCTCATCTTGATAGGAAACTTTTTTTTCTTTTCATTGAGGTTATCAATTAGGATAAATATGTGTTAATTCATGTTTCCTCAAGAGTTCTTTTTATATTCAGTTTCTTCTACATGGACCCGGTGGAAAATAATGGTGGTCGTACTCCACTAGGAGATTTGACAAACACTACCAATGGAAGTAAATATTGATACACACATGTACATGAATGCACCTGGATAGACAATAATTTGCAATTATTACATATTTATTCACTTAACATGCATACTACCTGTTTTCAAAGTCGATGACACTAAGCAAAGAAAAAGGGAAAGGGAAAGAGCACGATACACAACAAGGACTAAAGAACAGAGGAATGAATACAACAGGAAGCGTCGTGAACAATATCATATGAAAAAGACAAAAACTACACTTGTGGATGGGGTGATAGGTGACACCGCAAACAAATTTAAACCGACCAATGTGCCCTACCCTTCTCTACATAATTTACACTTATTTTGTATAAAACTATCTTCTAGCGGTTGGAGTTGCATTAGACAAGGAAGACATGAATAACAGTGAAAATAATGATTGGTTGCATAGGAATGATTCCTACCATCCCATGCATTGATAAAGAGAATCTAGGTACTATTTTATTTTATTATTATGAGTTTTTTCCTAGATTATGGTGTTATTGCATAATATATGTTTTGCACAAACAAGAAAGAATGATGCCATGGCCTATCTTAATGAATGTAG
This sequence comes from Saccharum officinarum, assembly GCA_020631735.1. Classification (NCBI taxonomy): domain Eukaryota; kingdom Viridiplantae; phylum Streptophyta; class Magnoliopsida; order Poales; family Poaceae; genus Saccharum; species Saccharum officinarum. Next base: position 88,078,648 of record CM036185.1, on the reverse strand, counting down.
CTAACTCCTCAGTTCGAAGTGCATTTGATTCTGCCAACATCATGAACAACCATAGTGAGAATGAGTCAAAAAGGTTGTACTTTAGGGAGAGGTATAAAAATATGACAACTGATGAGAGGAAAGTGAGGCGTGAGCGCCAAAGGCTACATAATTCTGAACCGAGGCGTAAGGAGGCATTGAAATTGTCTAATAAAAAATTTAGAGAGGTGCAAAAGCACATGCTCAATAAGGAGTCCATTGCCATGGAGAATACAATGTACGTTCTTGAGATTGCATGGCCCACTACAAATGCATCTATAAGTCCTAGCAATTGGGTTATCCCAGAGTCCAGTGCAACACATCTTCGCATCCCACAAGCTGATGAGGACATGAATGAAGATGGTTCCCCTAGCCATATGACACATAGATGCACTATTTCATTTGGGCAAAGGCATGCATTGTTAACCCGTCGTAACACGTTGTTTGGGCGCCGCATTGGTGGGAACACAAGATCAGCTACTAACGATTGTGAATGCTTGGTTGAAGACCATGTGGATGATAACATGCCATTATCTCAATCAGTCGTGATCAACAGCTGTAAACACTAAGGCCTTACAATCCCATTTCATTGACCTAATACCATGTTATACATATCCCATCCATCGCCATTATGTGTTTGACAGAAAGTGGTGGAACAAGCATTCAACCTACAACAACGACATCGCTAGAACCACTATTTGATGATTGTGAATGCATGGCTGAAGAACACCTAAAAGATAACACACCCTTACCTCAATCAGTCGTGACCAACAACGGTAAATACTAAGGCCTCATGATCCTAGCTAGGTGACCAATATTGCATACCATATTATACCTAACGCAACCATTGGTCGTTACATGATTATCAGAAAGGACATGACCTAGCCTTCAGCCCACATCAGTCACGCCGATGGAACCACAATTTGATGACAGTGGTAATTTACACTATTTTCTACCATTCCATAGACTATTTGAACTCCTTATTTATTTTTACCCGTAGTTGTACTAATTCCCATATCTTTGATGGTCATATATTTCAAGATGATGATGAGGGAGATATATTTGAAGATGATGAGGAAGAGGACGAGGGATACCTGTTTGTTGGGCAAGGTATTTGCGCGAAATACCGAATGGCAATCAAATCTTCCACTTATTTACCTAAATTATTGTGGCTTAAATGTCATTTCTGATCAGGAAGACGATAACGATGTCCAAGACCATGACTTTGAGGAAGACAAGACTTTTGTCCCTAAAGTACCTGACCGATATGAAAAGGTGTATAGTAACATGCTTACAGGTACCCATATGCTAAAACCTGTCACAAATTGTCCTCACCGCGGTGCGAAGAAGTTTGAAGATGAACCACGTGGATTCTGTTGCCACAATGGAAGGTCGTGCTCAATGCACAAGACATATGTGACGAGATGATAAGGCTTTGGTCAAGTACCGACGCTGATAATAGGCACACTTCGTAATAACATTAGGTTTTTCAATGGTCATTTCTCTTTCACTTCTCTATATTGTCACCTCGATAGCGCTACCGCAAGCATGAAAAATAGTGGAATATACACCTTCTGTGCACACGGTCAGATTTATCACAACATAAGGTCATTTGGGAGAGAAGATGGTAAGGATCCAAGACATCTTGAGCTTTACTTCTATGATCATGATCCAAGCCTTGGGCACCACTATCGACTTTGTCATGAAGAGTAGTGCCAAAAAGATAAGTCATTGTGTCACACCTCAAAATTTTAATTTTGGGTTGTGCTTAGAAAACACTAAATAAAATAAATGATTTTAATATTTGAATAAATTTATTAGATAAGTTAAGTTGCTGCTAATTTAAATATAGAAAATTTTGGTTTTAAACTTTTTCATATTAATTTGATAATGTGGTGTTTGTGTGATGCTTGTCTTTGGTGTTGGTGAGTGCTATTATTTTTTTAAAATACCATAGGATGACGTTTACTTCTCATCGGAAATTTTTTTGGCATTTTCTGGATTTAAAATTTCAATTTCCGTGAGCTTAATCTTTTTCCTTGATCTCTTCATCAATCTTTTCATGAGCTCAAACTCATTTAGTTGAGTTCCTTATCTCGCCAAGAGTCTCCAGGATTTTTCCTGTGATTTTTCAGAGCTCCGGGCTATTTTTCACGGCCAAAAAGGTAATTCTAGATTTTCTAGAATTATTTTATTCACGGAATTAAAATAATTCCGAAATTAAGAAATTTCGAAAAGTTTCCAAACCTTACAACTATATATATGCCGGCATAGCTCTCGACGCCCTGGTTTCAGAAGTACAACTCTTATCGTGAGCCGTCGCTCGTAGCTCCCTCTACCTCTCGCCGTATCTTAAATATACATATATATACATGTATACGTGCATGCAAGTGCTTTGACGTAAGCAAGCAACTAGGCCGTGCTTTGGTTCTGTTGCTACCAAAGGGGAACCGAACTATATTTTCACCTAAACTGCATGCCGCACGCGAAGAGCGTAGGGACTCCTGGACTCAATATCCGTCTTTGCCGTTTACCGTGTGCATGTCTTTAAATAGCAGACTCAGCTCATCGTATCCTTTTCCAAATCTATGGAAACAAACCAATCCATTATGATGCATGACGCCGCCGCCGCTCTGTTCCGCATCATCGGCCCCCACACGATCTTGCTGAAACCATCGAAGTTAAGAGGAAAAGCCATGCTCGAGTCCGTCGCTTTAGAGCTTTGCTGGAGCAACCCGGAGCTTTTCGTCAAGCTGCCGCGTCGCGGCGTTCTCGTCTTTTCGGCACCGGAGTTCATTGCCGACTCGGAGTCCTGCCGGCCAGTGCGCCGTATAAAAGGCGAAGCCATCGTCTTTTATGATGCGTGTATCTACTCCATCGGTTTTGCCCTAGCACTTGCCACCGCCGTACGCAACTTGCGTCGCCCCTGCTGGTGGAGTTTGACGGCCAGGACGTCGCCGAAGCCTGAAGTGTTCCGTATGTAGCTGGAGCTTCTCCATCAAGATATGTGCAAGGCTTCCAGAGTTTTCTGCCCACGATTCACGCTTCAAGGTCAGAGGAGCACGGAGGAGTCTGACCATGTGAAGCACTTGTCGGATGCTAGCTTGCCGTCTCCTTTTTCCCCTCTGTCATCCTGATCGCCCTCTACACACGGTGACATAGTGAGGATGCCACCGTGCATACCATCCTCTTTTCTTGATCTTACGTGCAAGTTCGCCGGACACCGTCCGTTATGCTCTGTGCTTTCATATCCTTTCTGGCCCTGCACTCCATCGAGCCGAGCGTTTCCATCTGTGGCCAAAGCCCGAAGGCAGCCAGCCAATGCACGTTTTCAACACATGTATCAGCTGTCCAATTCCTTGTCCCACTCGAACTCCACGTCAGGGAGGGAGCCAAGTTGAACTCGATTTTGATCAAAGCCGGATCAAGGGTCAGCTAGTATATATATATAATATACATATATGGCATGCCAAAGGCCCTTGTCATCTCCTTGTTTTTCTATTTTTCTTTCCTGCAGCAGGACGAAGTGCCGCTTTGCCCTAACATAGCTTTCGTTGCTGCCGCCGCCTCTTGATCCTAGCTTCATGTCGCCGTGTCGATCTGCAGTTGGAGTGTTCTTTGTCAACGCCACCAGGGCTTGCTGCCCACACGTGAAAGCTCTAGCTGTCGCCATTGCCGCACACGACCAATCTCGTCGAGGAGTCGAGCCGTCTGCCGAAGCTGCCGCGAATGCCATCTGCTGCCCTCGCCTCGCCCCGATTCGCAGCGCCATCGAGCCCTAGCTCCGTCCAATGCCGTGGTGACCCCCGCTTGAAGCTTACCCGATCTCGCCGCTGTCTGCTTCAACGCCAACATCGCTGTTCCTCATCTGGCATCGGTGAGGACCTCCGCATGCCTCCGGTTAGTTTTCCCTTCTTGATCTGCACCCTGCTAGTTTTGTTGAGCTCCTATACGATCATCAGTTGTTGTCGTGCGCCGTGCGTGCTCCCTGCTCCAGTTAGCTATTCCAATTAGCTTGATGACATCACATATATGTTATATGGCCGTTTTCTTATAGAAAAACAAATCCAACAATACTATAGAAATACACCACTTACAATCAATAATGGATCCTCACCGTTTCTTCGTTTTAACTCCGATTTGATCGTTCAAGTTGCGTTAGGTTCGTATTTGCGAGCTCTACATGTTAGTGTAGTTGTACAGTTAGTTTTGATAATTTATTTTTCGAGTTTATAATTAAGTATTTATTTATCTATAGAAAATCTTAGAAAATTCATAACTTTCATGTTTTAACTCCGAATTTGGTGATCTTTGCGTCTGTGTGATCGTAGAAACGTGTAGAAGAGTTTTATAAACTTTTATTACTGTTTTGCTACTGTTGGTGTACTGTTCTAATTGTATCTCTTTGTTTGCTTCGTGTATGTTTGATTGGATGCATGTGTGTTGTTGATTGATGATCGAGTATAGACGGTGAACAGTTTCTTGACGATCAAGAGTATTATTTTGAGCCAGACCAGCAGTATCAACAGGAAAGCTTTGATTAAGGCAAGTATAACATGGGACCATCCTTGTTGTCCTATTCACTGAAATTATCATACATATGCATGTGTCTTCCTTGACAACCATAGAGATTATAACTTAGCTATTGATATCTTGTTTCCTTGTCACCTATGGGTTGTGCATTTGGGTAGCTACTGCTAGTGCTTAATTATGAACAATGATCTTGTAATTTGACTAATGGATTATGCAATCAACCATTTAAAGATGATTTTATTACTGTTGAAAAGGGGGCTAGAGCAAGGGGTTATATTGTTGCTCTAGTTACTCTCCGTAAGGACTTACCTGTAAGTGATAACCGGGACATACAGTACAGCTGTGAGGGCTATATGGCTCTGGCTCTAGTTGTTCAAGAGACCTTTTCTAGCTTGTTAGAGGTTACCTTAAATGGCGTAAGAATGGCTTGCCACGTTGGGTGTAGTGCGAGCCCCTAGCCTAGTGTGTATAGGCTGCGGTTGTTGTGCCACAGGGAAGGGGGTTCTACATCTGCCTGCCGAGTGAATCTAATGGCCCTAACTTGTTAGACGAACTTTTGAATGGCTTTATATGGTCTCTGATGTTTTGGGCCTTGCAAACCCATGCATTTGGAAATCATGACTCACAGTGAAAGTGTACACCTCTGCGCAGAGTTAAAAACTGGTATACTAGCCGTGCTCACGGATACGAGCGGCCTTGGGGATTCTTACAGAATAGTTGATCACTATTGTTATATCATGCTTAATTATTGTTGATTATTATTATGCTCATGTTAATGCTATTCATTATCCTTATTACAATTGATCATTGATTCATTAATGGGATTTGGATTACCTTGATGCTACTCAATTGCTAATTATATGATGATTAAAAGCTAAACGCAGTTAAACAGTGTCTAGCCTTTTTGAGCCTCATGAACCCTGTGTTATACTTGTTGAGTTCGACATGGACTCACTCTTGCTATTTCCCCAACACTCCAGTGTGTAAAAAGATGCTACTCGGAAAAAGGACAAAGGTGTAGTGGAGTTTCCAGAAGACTAGTAGAAGTGCTAGGCATATGTTACCCCCAGTCAGCCGTCCCTGAGAAGAATGGAGCCCGAAGTTTAGTCACCGTTCCGCGATACTCTGATGTAAGTGTTAATATAGCTATGTATACGTTATATAATAACATTGTTTCTGATATTTTTTTCATTCTGGCATATGTGTGGACTTCCTGGGCACACATATGATTAGCCTGGTTTTGTTCTTTAGAAAACCGGGTGTGACAGAGTGGTATCAGAGCGGTGTTGACTGTAGGACGTATGCCAAGTAGCACTGGACATATTCTAAAACTTATTTTACGATAAAACTGTTTTGTCATCCCTTGACTCATTGATTTTGACTATTCCTCTTCCTTGTCTTGTTGTATCATCTCCTTGATAGCTTCCTTTGAGCTATTATTTCTTACTCCCTTGGATTTTGTTTTATGTTGTTTTTACTAAAAGTTTTCTGATCTTACCTTGTTCAAAAGTTCGATGGCCTTTCATCATCTCCAATGTGCCAATAGGATGACCACCATTGTTGAAGAAGCACGTGTAGTACCGAGGATATGATGTGTGCTTGTTTTGCTTGATGTGTTGCTTGTGTGTTGTTCTTGTTCTCGTGTTTCAAAGGTAGGCCCGGAAGGTATAAGTCTTGAGAAGTAGCTCGATCTATGTTAAGTGGGGTAATGACATCTTGTATCTTACTTATCTTTCAATCGATCCTAATTCATGCCATTTTCTCTTACACCGTTCCTGTCTACCCTTGGTTGTCATGCTACCTTATTAATCTCATCTTAATGGATGATCAACACATGAAGGACTTATCATTAGCAGCAAGCTTTAGAGAAAGTGTTGCCTTCAATGACATCCTCAGGTGAAACAAGATCTTTGTTAAGTGGGGTAGCATCTGCTATCAACAACAGCAAGTCCTGAATATCTTAAGCGACGAGGCATGAGGAGGTACAAAGAACTCAAGATCAAACATTATCTTTCTTGTCATCTTTTGGCTATCCTCGATCCATGTCTTATATCTCATCAACACAAAGCAAAGAAACGTGAAGACTTGAAGATTAGTGTTATCTATCTCTCTAGTCTCTCTTAATCTCGTTTCTGCCTTATCCTGTTTTTTTTAGAACAGTCTATCTTCCTTAGCTTATATCTCTGTTTTTGGATGCCCAAAAATCATGGATAAATTCTGGACAATAGTAGACTTTAATATCTTTCTCTGACCGTAAGAACCACCCTGATAGCTATTATGGTTTGGGATTTATGAAAATCACAAGGCGACGCATCTGTGCTGTCAGCAATCCGGAATAGTTTCTGTTGTGCACAGTTTTCGACTACCTTAACTGCAGAATCTGGAGAAGAATTCTATAAGGAAGTTGTAGTAAATTTGATAAGCTTTCCAACGGTATAAGCTACAATATCATTGGATTCGTAGAACTTGAGTTATAACTGTATTTCTGCACTGCTGTTTTTCTGCTCGTGAGGAAGTGCAGGTTACTTGTTCTTGCATATGCTCATGAGTCTCTTTGAGATGGTAGAAGGACATGATGGTAGTCATCACTCAGAAACAAATGCAAGCTATCCATTGGTGTTCTTCAGTTGATCTCTTCTTAAGAGGGGTTGTCGAACTAAAGACGATACAAGATGGAGGTTTTATACGTTCTATTTCTTCACCTGGAAGCATCAGCTATCTATATGGTTGTAAAGTCACTATCGAGCGTAAGTATCTTTTCTCAGGGTTGGTAACCTGTTGGAACCATCTACAAGGATCGTAAGGGTCTAAAGGAGACATTTACAAAGTTGGTTTTGAGTTTGTGGCATCATCATTGGATAAGAGTTGATGAAGAAAGAGTGAAGATTTGCAGATCAACTTTATCTTTCTCCCTAGTCTCTCCAAATCTCGGGACGAGATTCCTGTTAAGTGGGGTAGAATTGTCACACCTCAAAATTTTAATTTTGGGTTGTGCTTAGAAAACACTAAATAAAATAAATGATTTTAATATTTGAATAAATTTATTAGATAAGTTAAGTTGCTGCTAATTTAAATATAGAAAATTTTGGTTTTAAACTTTTTCATATTAATTTGATAATGTGGTGTTTGTGTGATGCTTGTCTTTGGTGTTGGTGAGTGCTATTATTTTTTTAAAATACCATAGGATGACGTTTACTTCTCATCGGAAATTTTTTTGGCATTTTCTAGATTTAAAATTTCAATTTCCGTGAGCTTAATCTTTTTCCTTGATCTCTTCATCAATCTTTTCATGAGCTCAAACTCATTTAGTTGAGTTCCTTATCTCGCCAAGAGTCTCCAGGATTTTTCCTGTGATTTTTCAGAGCTCCGGGCTATTTTTCACGGCCAAAAAGGTAATTCTAGATTTTCTAGAATTATTTTATTCACGGAATTAAAATAATTCCGAAATTAAGAAATTTCGAAAAGTTTCCAAACCTTACAACTATATATATGCCGGCATAGCTCTCGACGCCCTGGTTTCAGAAGTACAACTCTTATCGTGAGCCGTCGCTCGTAGCTCCCTCTACCTCTCGCCGTATCTTAAATATACATATATATACATGTATACGTGCATGCAAGTGCTTTGACGTAATGACATAATCTGAAGAAGCAAGCAACTAGGCCGTGCTTTGGTTCTGTTGCTACCAAAGGGGAACCGAACTATATTTTCACCTAAACTGCATGCCGCACGCGTAGAGCGTAGGGACTCCTGGACTCAATATCCGTCTTTGCCGTTTACCGTGTGCATGTCTTTAAATAGCAGACTCAGCTCATCGTATCCTTTTCCAAATCTATGGAAACAAACCAATCCATTATGATGCATGACGCCGCCGCCGCTCTGTTCCGCATCATCGGCCCCCACACGATCTTGCTGAAACCATCGAAGTTAAGAGGAAAAGCCATGCTCGAGTCCGTCGCTTTAGAGCTTTGCTGGAGCAACCCGGAGCTTTTCGTCAAGCTGCCGCGTCGCGGCGTTCTCGTCTTTTTGGCACCGGAGTTCATTGCCGACTCGGAGTCCTGCCGGCCAGTGCGCCGTATAAAAGGCGAAGCCATCGTCTTTTATGATGCGTGTATCTACTCCATCGGTTTTGCCCTAGCACTTGCCACCGCCGTACGCAACTTGCGTCGCCCCTGCTGGTGGAGTTTGACGGCCAGGACGTCGCCGAAGCCTGAAGTGTTCCGTATGTAGCTGGAGCTTCTCCATCAAGATATGTGCAAGGCTTCCAGAGTTTTCTGCCCACGATTCACGCTTCAAGGTCAGAGGAGCACGGAGGAGTCTGACCATGTGAAGCACTTGTCGGATGCTAGCTTGCCGTCTCCTTTTTCCCCTCTGTCATCCTGATCGCCCTCTACACACGGTGACATAGTGAGGATGCCACCGTGCATACCATCCTCTTTTCTTGATCTTACGTGCAAGTTCGCCGGACACCGTCCGTTATGCTCTGTGCTTTCATATCCTTTCTGGCCCTGCACTCCATCGAGCCGAGCGTTTCCATCTGTGGCCAAAGCCCGAAGGCAGCCAGCCAATGCACGTTTTCAACACATGTATCAGCTGTCCAATTCCTTGTCCCACTCGAACTCCACGTCAGGGAGGGAGCCAAGTTGAACTCGATTTTGATCAAAGCCGGATCAAGGGTCAGCTAGTATATATATATACTATACATATATGGCATGCCAAAGGCCCTTGTCATCTCCTTGTTTTTCTATTTTTCTTTCCTGCAGCAGGACGAAGTGCCGCTTTGCCCTAACATAGCTTTCGTTGCTGCCGCCGCCTCTTGATCCTAGCTTCATGTCGCCGTGTCGATCTGCAGTTGGAGTGTTCTTTGTCAACGCCACCAGGGCTTGCTGCCCACACGTGAAAGCTCTAGCTGTCGCCATTGCCGCACACGACCAATCTCGTCGAGGAGTCGAGCCGTCTGCCGAAGCTGCCGCGAATGCCATCTGCTGCCCTCGCCTCGCCCCGATTCGCAGCGCCATCGAGCCCTAGCTCCGTCCAATGCCGTGGTGACCCCCGCTTGAAGCTTACCCGATCTCGCCGCTGTCTGCTTCAACGCCAACATCGCTGTTCCTCATCTGGCATCGGTGAGGACCTCCGCACGCCTCCGGTTAGTTTTCCCTTCTTGATCTGCACCCTGCTAGTTTTGTTGAGCTCCTATACGATCATCAGTTGTTGTCGTGCGCCGTGCGTGCTCCCTGCTCCAGTTAGCTATTCCAATTAGCTTGATGACATCACATATATGTTATATGGCCGTTTTCTTATAGAAAAACAAATCCAACAATACTATAGAAATACACCACTTACAATCAATAATGGATCCTCACCGTTTCTTCGTTTTAACTCCGATTTGATCGTTCAAGTTGCGTTAGGTTCGTATTTGCGAGCTCTACATGTTAGTGTAGTTGTACAGTTAGTTTTGATAATTTATTTTTCGAGTTTATAATTAAGTATTTATTTATCTATAGGAAATCTTAGAAAATTCATAACTTTCATGTTTTAACTCCGAATTTGGTGATCTTTGCGTCTGTGTGATCGTAGAAACGTGTAGAAGAGTTTTATAAACTTTTATTACTGTTTTGCTACTGTTGGTGTACTGTTCTAATTGTATCTCTTTGTTTGCTTCGTGTATGTTTGATTGGATGCATGTGTGTTGTTGATTGATGATCGAGTATAGACGGTGAACAGTTTCTTGACGATCAAGAGTATTATTTTGAGCCAGACCAGCAGTATCAACAGGAAAGCTTTGATTAAGGCAAGTATAACATGGGACCATCCTTGTTGTCCTATTCACTGAAATTATCATACATATGCATGTGTCTTCCTTGACAACCATAGAGATTATAACTTAGCTATTGATATCTTGTTTCCTTGTCACCTATGGGTTGTGCATTTGGGTAGCTACTGCTAGTGCTTAATTATGAACAATGATCTTGTAATTTGACTAATGGATTATGCAATCAACCATTTAAAGATGATTTTATTACTGTTGAAAAGGGGGCTAGAGCAAGGGGTTATATTGTTGCTCTAGTTACTCTCCGTAAGGACTTACCTGTAAGTGATAACCGGGACATACAGTACAGCTGTGAGGGCTATATGGCTCTGGCTCTAGTTGTTCAAGAGACCTTTTCTAGCTTGTTAGAGGTTACCTTAAATGGCGTAAGAATGGCTTGCCACGTTGGGTGTAGTGCGAGCCCCTGGCCTAGTGTGTATAGGCTGCGGTTGTTGTGCCACAGGGAAGGGGGGTTCTACATCTGCCTGCCGAGTGAATCTAATGGCCCTAACTTGTTAGACGAACTTTTGAATGGCTTTATATGGTCTCTGATGTTTTGGGCCTTGCAAACCCATGCATTTGGAAATCATGACTCACAGTGAAAGTGTACACCTCTGCGCAGAGTTAAAAACTGGTATACTAGCCGTGCTCACGGATACGAGTGGCCTTGGGGATTCTTACAGAATAGTTGATCACCATTGTTATATCATGCTTAATTATTGTTGATTATTATTATGCTCATGTTAATGCTATTCATTATCCTTATTACAATTGATCATTGATTCATTAATGGGATTTGGATTACCTTGATGCTACTCAATTGCTAATTATATGATGATTAAAAGCTAAACGCAGTTAAACAGTGTCTAGCCTTTTTGAGCCTCATGAACCCTGTGTTATACTTGTTGAGTTCGACATGGACTCACTCTTGCTATTTCCCCAACACTCCAGTGTGTAAAAAGATGCTACTCGGAAAAAGGACAAAGGTGTAGTGGAGTTTCCAGAAGACTAGTAGAAGTGCTAGGCATATGTTACCCCCAGTCAGCCGTCCCTGAGAAGAATGGAGCCCGAAGTTTAGTCACCGTTCCGCGATACTCTGATGTAAGTGTTAATATAGCTATGTATACGTTATATAATAACATTGTTTCTGATATTTTTTTCATTCTGGCATATGTGTGGACTTCCTGGGCACACATATGATTAGCCTGGTTTTGTTCTTTAGAAAACCGGGTGTGACACATTGGCAGGCTGGTGGCCATCCTTCGTGACAACCCATACTCACAACATCTTAGGAGTGTGGGCTAGACTGAACACCTCAAAGACTATCATGTCACATTGAATCTTGACCAGAGGCTGGACCAGAGAACATACAACGTGCCATTGGCTTAAGAGGTGGCTATTGTTTGGATCAAGGGAAGCGAACTCCTTGGTCAATTTCAGAATAGTGTTGTCCTACATGGGAAAGATAGAAGCAGGCATGGCATCCACTCGTATCACGGATGTTATGATGCTCTTTCATACCCTGCATTCTTCCCTAAGGGTGAGCTCAGGTGGCATATGGATATTCCAAAAAAAAGGAGTTACTATTGAGGAAGTCATCGAGTACCGTGCCTTACAAAAGGCTCATAGTGGGTTAGAAGAAGAAACATGTTTGTTATTCTACTTATTTAATACTTTGCATATACCTTCATGCTTATTCTATAAACAACTCTAATTCATAATTTTTTTTGTAGACTCTCCTAGGAGACTATGCGTGTCTTTACATGACTACTATTACTACAAATTTTAGATGCAAACAGGAATATTTAATCCCATACTTTACGGCAAGCGTCTTTTCTAGCAGTTTGCAGTTGACACATACATCAAGATCGAAAGTTCTTGATTGGATTATATACGCAATCAATAAGCTGATATTAAGGCCAACCTGTCACACCCGGTTTTAAGGACAAAACCAAATATACACTATATGTGAAATAAAGAGGTCAAATCTCACATATAGCTGCAGATAAGTGTAATATCAAAAGACAAATGCTTATTAAACATAGCACAATAGTATAAGATATAACCTTAGAGAACAACACAGCGGAAAGATAACTCTGGACACCGGGTGTAACCTTCACTCCAGGATCAAACTAACTGGTTGATCACAAGCCTAACAATTCTAGAATCTAGCAGTCTGGTACCCTTCCTAAGATGTGGGAAATAGCAAGAGTGAGTCCATGTCGAACTCAACAAGCATAACATGGGGTTCATGAGGCTCAAGAGGCATGACACGGGTTTAACTGCATGTAGCTTTTAGTTGGCAAAGTTTTAGCATATGAGTAGCATCAAGTTGTCTTTAATCCCAGAATCAACATATGATCAGGTAATATGAAGAATGAATAGCAAAAACTTAAGCAATTTTATAGTTCAATAGTGATCATCTATTCCATAAGGGTCCAAGGCCGCTCGTGACCATGAGCACGGCTGATATATCAGTTTTACACTCTGTAGAGGTTGTACACTTTCACTATGAGTCATGATCCCCAAAAGTCCGAGGTCATGACTTCCCATTGGACGGTTAAGTTTCACTATGAAGTCTTTCCAAGGTTCGTCTAACAAGTTAGGGCCACTAGGTTTCGTGGCCTGCAAATGTAGAGCTCCCCTTCCGTATGGCACAATGACGCGCAACCTATACTCATAAGGACAGAAGCCGCACTACACCCAACTCGGAACACACCCCTCTTGCACCATAAAGGTAATCACTAACAAGCTAGAAAAGGTCCTCTTATATGACTAAAGCCAGAGCCATGTAGCCCTCACAGCTGTACTGTAAGTCCTGGATGTTCGCTTACAGATAAGTTCTTATAGAGAGGAATCTAGAGAAAACTCTAGCCCTCTTGTTCCCTGTTGCTAAAAATTATCTTTTAGTGTTATTGCATATATCATTAGTCAATTTACAAGATCATTGTTTATGTGAGCACTAGCAAACTACCCAATGCTATAACCATAGGATTCAAGGAATAAGATTAAAACTAAGGCATCCTTAACAAGGAGACACATGCATAATGAATTAAGTGAATTAAAGTGAATAGGTAACAAGGATAATCCCATGCTATACTTGCCTTGATTTAGCTGATCCTGTTGACCTGGTTTGAAATAGTACTCTTGATCACCAACGAACTGCTCACCGTCTATTCTTGATTAACACACCAACAACAATCATCCAAAAGCAATCATACAAAGTAAACAAAGCTACAATTATAACAGTACACCAATAGTAGCAAAATAAGATAAAAAGTTTGTAAAACGAATCTACATCTCACTAGGATCACACAGACGCGAATTGCAAGCAAATCGGAGCTAAAACGAAAAAATTATGATTTAAACAAGCTTTTCTTTATTAAAGTAATAGATTAAATCTAATCTCAAAATTTAAAAGTGGAGAACCAACTAAACAGTAGCACTAACATGTAGATTATGAAATTACGAACCTAACGCAACTTGAACGGGTCAAATCAGAGATAAAACAGAGAAGTTATGGCTAAAACTAAATCAGTGGCAATTCTGTAAATAGCTGAAAACGTAATTTACTCTTAACCGAACCAAAATACGCTTTCAAATGAAGAAAACAAAATCTGTAAACATGTTTTGGACTGTGGGTTTATTTTCCAAGAATACAGGGACGGCGGCGGACTTACTTGTTGCCGAGGAGAGTATGGCCGGGTTAGGCAGCGCGGCGGCGATGGCGACGGCGAGAGAAAGGGGAGAAAAATATAATTTACTACACGAGAGATTTCCCAAACTAGGGGCTCCTCTTACGGTAGTTTTGGTGTGATTTGCCTAAGGGGTAGGTCTATACTTATTGGGAGAAAACTCCTCGCCTTCACATCAACTAGCAATATGGTACTAATTGACGTTGCACCCTCCGTCTTTACTAATAGGCCTAATTAATTATTAAAGCTCATTAGTAAATAAATGTATGGGCCTTTGAGATTTATTAAGATTATTGCACATGGGCTTTGAGCGTTGGGGAAAATAAGAGATTTATTATGTTCGAAATTAATTATTTTCATGGATAAAATAATTCTAGAAAAGTCCAGAATTATTATTTAAGCCACGAAAAATACTTCGAAAACTCCGAAAATTCGGGGAAGTTTTCCAGGGACATTATGGAACATGAGGAACCCAAATAAAGTATTTGGAGCTCATGATAAGATATTTTAGAGCATCTAAAAATTAGATTATGCTCACAGACAAGTGGAAACAAGCTACAAAAAAAAGTCAGAAAAATTCCCGAGAAGTTTGTAGAGGTTGATTGACGGATGAGAAACAAGGAATTTGATTGTATAAAAATAATATATGTATATCGGAGAAGGAAAATCGACCTAAACGCATTTTGAAAGAACAACTTGAATTCATTTTGATCTTTGGTCAAAACCAACCAATACAAAAACACAAATGCATCAGCATGTATGCACAACAATGTTGCTAAACCTTCTGATAGATTTTAATTTAATGAAAAATATTATTTTCCTATGTTTTCGTGAGCACAAAAATTCAAAATTAACTCATTTTAGCTCTATTTCCAAAGAAGCAAATTTTAGGGTGTTACACAACCTCTATCAAGGATTGGTTGATAGCCTATATGCTGGTGAGGGTAGAGCAGTAGCTGTTGGAAAGCATATCGTGATGCCTTTGTCATTTATTGGAGGACCATGTGACATGAGGCATCGGTACATAAACGCCATGGCTCTGGTACAGAGGTTTGGTAAATCAGACATCTTCCTCACTATGACATGTAACCTGAACTGGAATGAGATCAAGCATGAACTCTACCCTCGCCAAACGCCACAAGATCATCCAGATCTCATTGTTTGGGTCTTCAAAGCAAAACTGCAAGAGCTAAAGGATAGGCTACTAAAAAAAGATATCTTTGGAAAGGTTTAGGCGCATGTGTATGTTGTGCAATTCTAGAAGATGGGTCTGCTGCACACACATTTTTTGCTAATTATGGAGAGGAAGTACAAGATCACGTGCCTAGAGCAGTATGACCTCCTCATCTCAACTGAACTCCCGAACAAGAAGAAGTACCTAGTCTTGTACAAGATGGTTACCAAGCATATGATGTATGGCCCTTGCGGAGTGCTTAATCGCAATTGCCCATGCACAAAGGGTTGTGATTCATGAAAGAACCGTTACCATCGACCTTTCTGTGATGTCACAGTACACGGCAAGGATTCATACATGGTTTATAAATGATGTAAAGATGGCTGAAAGGAAAAGGTTCGTGGCCACGAGCTTGACAACAGATGGGTCATGCCTTACAACCCGTATCTCCTCTGTCTATTCAACTGCCACATCAATGTTTGAGGCATGTGGGAGCATCAAGGTAGACAAGTATCTATTTAAGTACATCTACAAGGGTCATGACCAGGCATCTGTGGCTATGAGAGAGACTAACAAGGATGATAATAAAGGGAACATCGATGAGATCAAGCAATAATGAAGGGCTCTTTGCAACAATATTGGTATTTTGTGAGCCCAGCAATGTGTTTGGACTATGAGAGAAACATAAGGAGGCAATGTCAGAGGACTACAGGCATAATAATCAATCCACCTTCATGGTGGAGCAGATGGTCCTCATAGATATTTAAAAATTTCTACAATCAATGTAGAAGGATATAAAGATGTACCCACTTCCTGATATCAATGACTCATATGACGCCTCTTGTGATATTCCTAGGGAGATTTTTTAGGAGGCTAGCATTGAAGCTAACGAGGATGATGTGGCTCTGTCAGACACCTTTAACGAGGAGCAGCGGGCTACATACGATGAGATTATGTCCTCGGTTGATACTGAACATGGGGTCTCTTCTTTGTGGATGGTCCTGGCGGGACCGGAAAGACTTATCTGTATAAAGCACTTCTTGCTACTATACGTAGTCAGGAAAAAGATTGCTATGGCAACAGCTACATCTGATGTCGCAGCCTCAATAATGCCTAGTGGCAGAACCGCCTACTCAAGCTTCAAGATTCCCCTCACCATTTGTCACACCCGGTTTTAAGGACAAAAACAGATATACACTATATGTGAAATAAAGAGGTCAAATCTCACATATAGCTGCAGATAAGTGTAATATCAAAAGACAAATGCTTATTAAACATAACGCAATAGTATAAGATATAACCTTAAAGAACAACACAGCGGAAAGACAACTTCGAACACCGGGTGTAACCTTCACTCCAGGATCAAACTAACTGGTTGATTACAAGCCTAACAATTCTAGAATCTAGCAATCTGGTACCCTTCCTGAGATGTGGGGGAAATAGCAAGGGTGAGTCCATGTCGAACTCAACAAATATAACATGGGGTTCATGAGGCTCAAAAGGTTGACACTGGTTTACTGCGATTAGCTTTTAGTGAGTCATCTTTTAGCAATTGAGTAGCAACAAGTTTACCATAAGCCCAAATAACCTCATGATCATGTAAACGAGAATAATGTATAGCAAGAAACAATAATCATTAGTGAGCATCAATATCATCAGTATTACCATTATCATCAGTGTTCATCATTTATTTTGTAAGGGTCCAAGGCCACTCGTAACCGTGAACGCGGCTGTTATAACAGTTTTACACTCTACAGAGGTTGTACACTTTCACTATGAGTCATGATTTACCCTTTCGCCCGAGGTAGCTCATCTCTTGACCCACTTCCAAGGAAGGTCGGCAGGGTTCACTATGAAGTCTTTCAAAGATTTGTCTAACAAGTTAGGGCCGCTAGGTTTTATCAGTCAGTCTGTGTGATACAACCACGCAGGGATCCACAGTCTACTTTTCCCCATTTGCGCCACAAGGGTAACCTCTAACAAGCTAGAAAAGGTCCTTCTATATGACTAAAGCTAGAGCCATGTAGCCCTCACAGTTGTACTGTAAGTCCCGGATATTCGCTTACAGATAAGTTCTTATGGAGAGAAACTAGAGCACCATAAGATAGCCCAATGCTCTAGCCCCCTTTAAGTACGTTACTAAAATGTCATCTTTTAATGTTTATTGCATATTCCATTAGTCAAGTTACAAGACCATGGTTATTCAAAAAGAGCACTAGCATCACTACCCATTGCAACAATCACATAGGTGTCAAGGTACAAGATACAAAAGCTAGGATATCCTTAGTGGTAACAAGGTAGACACATGCACATGAATTAAGTGTATTAAAGGTGAATAGGAAACAAGGATGATCCCATGCTATACTTGACTTAAACTCAGATCCTTCTTCAGTCCAAACCTTCAGAGAACACTGCTTCTTGTTCACCACGTATAGTTCACCGACTAGACAAGATCATAAAGCACCACATAAGCATCCATGCAATCACACACGAAGCAAACAATAGAACTAAATTAGAACAATACACCAAACAATAAAGAGGTTTGAAAACTGATCTACGCATTGCTACGAACACACATACACGAAAAACATGCTAATCGGAGCTACGGTGAAAGAGAAACAATTACCGAAAATTTTACTTTATAAGAGTAAAGGCTATATGCTTGGTTTATTTTAATTGAGCAAAACCACGTGAAAAGTATTTAGAACAGATTACTCAAAACATAACTTAATTAAAAAGTCAGGTAAAACTACACATAGATTATTTATAAAAAATGTCATATAGTTGAATCAAGTTAAACTTTATCTTTGCCGAAGAAAAATGTGTATGGGAAAGCAACTGCTCGAATTTATCTCATATACAACGTGTTTACTAAGCAACTTAGAATTTAGAAACACATGTGAATAAGCAACTAATCACGTTAATATTTGATGTATAAATTACCTAGGTATAAAACATATATGGTTTTTAATTATAAATCTGATTATAAAAACGTTAATCAATTTAGCAACTAAATTAATAAAAATCATAAACACTAACATGAAAACCATTAGCACTAGTGCATAGGGCGTGTCGATATAAATCTAACACAACTTGAATGTATCAAAACAAAATTAAAACGAAGAAACAGTGAAGATTGATGGCTAATTATGAGTGATGTATTCCAATTGCATTTCTTGATTTGTTTTTCTAAAAGAAAGCGGCCATAATGCATGTATGACGTGATGATGATGTCATCAAGCTAGCAGATCAAAACTAGGCGTGTGCATGGCCGGGCTGCTCTGCTGTTGGACGAACTGGTTGGCCACGACTTGCATCTACTAAACATGAAACATCACGGTGTCCAAATGAACTTGCATGGTGAGCGCTAGGTACACGTATGCTCTGGAGAAGAAGATGGTGCTTCACGTAGGAGTCCTCCGCCCTCCTGGCCGTACGTGGATCGGTAGCCGGTGTCCCCTCCTGTGCACCTGCTTGCAAAAGCCGCTGCAACTATCTCGATGGCAGACAAGGAAGACGTCACGGCGGCGGGCTGGAGGACAGGTTAAGAACTCGCCGGTGGCGGCATGAGAAGGAGGAGAAAAATCTAATTTACTATACGAGGGATTTCCCAAACTAGGGGCTCCCCATACGTTAGTTTTGGTGTGCTTTACCTAAGGGATAGGTCCATACTTATTGGGAGAAAATTCCTCGCCTTCACATCAACTAGCAATATGGTACTAATTGATGTTGCACCCTCCGTCTTTACTAATAGGCCTAATTAATTATTAAAGCCCATTAGTAAATAAATATATGGCCCTTTGAGATTTATCACGGTTTTAAATAGCGCGCTATTTTCGCGCTATAGCAGCGCTATAGCGTCCCAAAGATCATGCCGTGAAGCTATTTCACTTTTGTACGCTATCGGTGCTATTGGCGCTATAGCGCCGCTATTGCTAAATAGCGCCATAGCGCCGCTAAATAGCCGCTATCGCTGTTTCTCTTGTTGAGCAAAAAAGACTGCGGCCCGATCAGTTTGAGCCCACTAAGGGCCCGATTCAGGGAAACCAAAACTGACTGAACCCTAGCATCCATTGTCACTTCCCCACCCCTATCCTATCCACCCGACGCTGGACTCCTGGGCGACGGCGGCGGCTGCCAGACCCCGACCGCGCGCCCCCACGGTCGCGACGTCCTCCTCCACTCCTGCCTCCGTAGTCCTTCCTCCCTCCCACTCCGGCCTCCCACTCCGGCCGTCCTCCCACTCCGGCAGTGTGTGCGACGGGGGCAAGGCAACCAAGGCGACGGCGCGACGGCTGGGTGACGGCGCGACAGGTCAGGCTGGGCGACGGCGCAGCCAAGGCGACCACAACAGGCTGGGCGACGGGCTCCTGTAGCCGAATCACTTGAGGCCACGAACTACCTCACGCTGTCAATGGCTGAGCCAAGCGAAACGATTCGAAGTCCTGATGGCAGTGCGCCGACAATAGGTAAGCTCTTCTTCCCTGTTGTTCTCCCCTGTTCTTTGCTTATGAGATAATGAGGTTTGGTTGTGTCATTGACTCTTTGTGATACTGTGATTTACTGAATGATGTTAGACAGCTAGATTAAACATTGCATTGATACTGTGATACTATGATTTACTGAGATGCACATGCTAGACAGCTCCAACTCTAACTCGTGATGTATCTAGTCCAACTAACTATAGTAGAATAGCCAGATTTCGAGCTTGGTCCCCGTGGGCACCTACCTAGCCGGCTACCTCACTCACTCACATCCCCGTCGTGGAAGGCAGCACCGGCTCGAACAGCTGTACAGCTTTATTTCATTTTTTTCCTCAATTTGGGAGAGGAAATTGCTTGATCGTTTCTTAAAATCAGTAGTAGGTGGAAGCAATTTGTGCAATAATAAAACATCACTTTGCAATATGTGCATCCGAATCATGCTCATTCATTAATCGAACAGGGCAACCAGAGAAGTCGGGAGATTGTTTGGAAAATAGGAACCTTACATAGTACATACACAGAGACACGAAACTCCAAACTTTTAATTTAGAACATAGAACAGCATTGGACGCCATTTTACAAATCAAAGTTACAATCCATGGGCATCAAATACCAGGCCACATATCTGTCTCATTTAGGACAAACAAGACAGTAGACATGCACATAAACAAGAAGATACATACAATAGGGCTGATCTTGCATACTACCAGGAAATGAACAGCTAGACACCTTGAGCAAGCTGTGCTCAGGAAAGGTTGCAAGAAATAGCATAGCACGGATGACTATGTTGGCTGTTATCATGGGAATATGTTTGCTGTTAAGTGACTTATGTTATCATTATCAATTATGAATTTATGATTTATCAAATTATCATTTATGAATTATTGAATTATCATATGTCGCTGTCTGTAATCAAATAGCGCGCTATAGCGCCGCTATAGCGCTGCTATAGCGCCAGCAGCTGCCTGACGCTACGCCATATAGCGGCTGCTATAGCGGCGCTATAGCGTCGCTATAGCGGCGCTATAGCGTCGCATAGCTCCCGGGAGAGGCTGACGCTATTTTTTATAGCTCGCCATTTAAAACGTTGAGATTTATTAAGATTATTGCACATGAGCTTTGAGCGTTGGAGAAAATGAGAGATTTATTATTTTCGGAATTAATTATTTTCATGGATAAAATAATTCTAGAAAAGTCCAGAATTATTATTTAAGCCACGAAAAATACTCCGAAAATTCAGAACAAATTTCCAGAGACATTATGGAACATGAGGAACCCAAATAAAGTATTTGGAGCTCATGATAAGATATTTTGAAGCATCTAAAAAATTAGACTATGCTCACAGACAAGCGGAAACAAGCTACAGAAAAAGTCAAAAAAATTCCCGAGAAGTTTGTAGAGGTTGATTGACGGATGAGAAACAAGGAATTTGATTGTAGAAAAATGATATATGTATATCGGAGAAGGAAAATTGACCTAAACGCATTTTGAAAGAACAACTTGAATTCATTTTGATCTTTGGTCAAAACCAAGCAATACAAAAACACAAATGTATCAGCATGAATGCATCAACAAGTTGCTAAACCTTATGATAAATTTCAATTTAGTAAAAAATATTATTTCTCTATGTTTTCATGAGCACAAAAATTCAAAATTAACTCATTTTAGCTCTATTTCTAAAGAAGTAAATTTTAGGGTGTTACAATTCTACCCCCTTAAGATGAATCTCGTCCCGAGATTCGAAAGACGGTGATCGAAGAGATGAAAACTTTGACTATAGATCTTCTTCACTTGATTTTAGAAGCCTCATCCTCTCAGTGTCACTCCTGCATTTCAACATACTTTGATCATCTTACTTCGGGTAATTGGCTCACTATTTCTAAGATTTTCACAGGTATTCCAATCAGCCTTGAGACAACTCCAAACCAATTCTTGGGTAACTTCCAACTGTTAGGTCATTCCTCATTTCTTTGCTTGCAACCTTAAATGAACTGTTGTGGCGGGAAGCTTGCTCACTCTTTACATCAACATTCTTTACACTTCTCATAAAGGCAACCTTGTGATCACTTTGTATGATAAAATCTTGTCCCCATTGATCCAAACTGCATTGCAATAACTCTTCACAATGAATGGCTATATCCCTTTTTAATCCATACTATCATACCTCCTACTTTATACATTCACCTTCCAACATAGTCTCCTTACTTTCTTTGCCCAAAGTAGGTTCTATCACCAATCTTCAAAACATATGCCCATTCATGTTCAGGTTAAGCTGTTAAACGCTTAAGAACAATGCTTAGTCCCTGGTGTCGTCCAAATCTTCTTAGCATAACTCTCCCTTGCTAAGGGCATTGACAATGACTCTTACTTTGCGTCTCCAAATGATAGCACCATCCATGTCTTAATCAACTCAAATCTAATGATAACGCCACCAACTCAACCCTAACTTAGTGTAAATACCTTCTAGACTCTTAATTCCATGTAGATATCTCTCTTATGATGTTCCACAGTGGATATCTCCATACCATGTGTCAAGTGGTCCAACTTAGTTAGCTCACTTAATGCATATTTTTCTTGCGTAGGGCACATCCCAAATCTTGACGAGATGTTTGTCCATCATTGTAATACCTCCAATGATCCTCTAACAGATTCTCACTATCCCAAAGTAACTTTAAGTCACACCTCATCCTTGGGGAATTCTAACTTAACGCATCAATTCTTGTGTTCTTCTTCATAATTCCAACGTTAGAGATAACCTATCCAAAACTTACTAGCCATGCTTGGTATAGCAGTGAGGTTTCCTAAGTCTCTGTAGAACCAACTATAGATTTCCAACATCACCTCCTACGTTATCCATGCCAATTTACCTTGGGTATGCTGAAGGTTGAACTCCCAACTGATGACAGCTACTGATGATATCTCGAATTGAAGACCAATCCTGATGATTACCCAAGCTCTGTGTAAACGATCCAACAAGTCATCAATCCTAAAAAAATGTCCGCACTCGATAGTGACTTCTCCACCATGGGGATAACCGATTCTTCCAAGTGACACACTCGAATGTTTGAATCCTTCAACTTGCAACTTCTTTAACTCGGCTACCCCCTTAAGAAAAGATCAACTAGGGGAACAAAAGAGTAGCCTGAACCTTCTTCTAAGTAAGTTTACTATCATGATGACCTTCTGATATCCAATAAAAAAACTCGTGTGCATAAACAAGAACAAGTAATCTGAAATTCCTTGCGAGAAGAAAAACAGCAGTACAGGAAAAACAGCCATAACTCGAGTTCCGTTAATCCAATTAAGTTGCACCTTATACCGTTGGAAAGCCTATCAAATTCTATACAACTTACTTACAGAACACTTTTCCAAATTCTGCAGTTAAGTTGGTCGAAACAGTGCACCACCGAACATGTCCTAGTTTTCTGACAGCACAGATACATTGTCTTGCGAATTTCATAATTCCCAATCCAAAATAGATATGAGGGTGATTGTTGTGGTCTGAGAAAGATATCAAAGTCTACTATTGTCCAAAAATTTTCCATCATTTTTGGTCGTCTAAGAAAATAGATATAATCCGAGGAGGATAGGCTGCTCCGAAAAGATAGGATAGAAAAAACAGGAGAAACCAAAACCTGGCTATCTATTCATTAATCCTTATGCCTTAATCCTATATCTAAATGAAATTGTAGGAATACTCCACAAGATCATTGCAATCATTACAAAGCTCCAAATCAAGCAAAAGCATAATTATAATTCAACAAGCAATAAAGGTGCACAAAATAATCATTGACTCAACTTGTGATACTATCGTTCTCTTCATACCAAGGGAAAAGATCCTAAATCTCTTATTCTGATTACGCAAGAAGGTGGTAAGAGAAGATTCTAAAAGCATATCAAGGCAATGAGTATAGATGAGAGCAAGGCTTAAAATAAGCATCAAGGAGGAGACAAATATCAAGGGTAGATATATAGTAGAGAAGAAAATGTCAAGGATTATAGAGCAAGGATTTTATAGCAAGTTCAAAACCTTAAGACGACCATTTTCTAACTAGGCTTGCGTTCTACAGTCAGCATTGCTCTAATACCACTTTGTAATGCCCCAGAGTCCAAACGGCTCAGATCCACTCTGCACGCTGAATGAACCACACCTACCACCATCCCACTTACGCTTTCGTCCTCGCTTCGCATAAAAGGATTAACCCAGGGATGGTGAGATGAACTCTAGAAGCCTTATATGTTGGTCTATCCCACTCTAAACAACCAAAGTGGGACTAAACTCTCTACAATATCTCATAACATTCACATGGGCCACTATGGGCTAAATTCCAAATTAGGCCGGGTGTGACACCATTGATAATGGAGCCTTTTGCACCTTCACGAAACAGAGTGGCACTGCCAAGCTGCTTCGAGCATCATCTCTCATAATTTGGGACGAGGCTAGCATGACAAAGAGGCAAGTTGTTGAAGCACTGGACAATAGTCTTCGTGATATAAAGGGTTGATTAGAGCTGCCGTTCGGAGGTGAGACCGTGGTGTTCAGTGGAGATTTTGGATAGGTTCTTCTCGTTGTTCGAAGAGGGTCGAGGGCTCAAATAGTCAGTGCCTCACTGTGGATGTCGTACCTTTGGGATTCCATGCGACATCTAAAACTGGTGCGCAACATGAGGGCAAAGAGTGACCAGTGGTTTGCAGAATACTTGTTGCGCGTTGATGGAGGTTCGGAGGAGGCGACTGTTGATGATAAAATCCATCTTCCTCATGATATGTGTGTATCGCACACCGGGGGAGATAGTGATCTTGATACTCTAATTGATTGCATATTCCCTAACCTCAATGCAAATATGTCAAGCAAAGATTATATCACCTCTCGAGCGATATTATCCACACGGAACGACTAGGTTGATATGATTAATATGAAGATGATAGGTCTTTCCACGGGGATGAGATGGTGTACCATAGCTTCAATTGTATGGTGGATGATCTGCACAACTACTACAATGAGGAATTTCTTAACACTTTGACACCCAATGGTCTACCTCCACATGTGTTAAAGCTGAAGATTGGTTGTCCGGTCATATTGCTTAGGAGCATTGACCCTACGAACAGACTTTGTAATGATATCAGGCTTATGATACGGGGGTTCCAAAAGAATACCATAGACACAGAAATTGTGTTAGGACAGCATGCTGGGGTTTTTTCTGACTTGCATACCCTTTATGCCCAATGGACGATTGAAAGCCCAAGTTTGGTTTTGGTAATTAATGACACCAAGTTGCTAATGCCATGTGTTAAGTGTTTTGAGTTAGGCATAAGCAACACATGTGATGAAGGTGTATGTGGCAAGGAGTGGTGGCCACAAGATCACAAAGAGATGGTGCATGGACATGAAATGATGATCATGGTGGAGATGCACATAATATGATGGACATGATGATCAAGTGAAAGAGAAGGATCTAAGAGCGCAAGGCAAAGGTATAACCATAGGGGTTTTCCTTTTGCCGGTCTAAGATGAGTAGAGAAGTGATTGACCGGGTTTAGGATACATAGCCGACTATCAAGAGAGGCAATCACGGTTAGCTCGGGAATCAAGTGCCACTAGATCATTGTCTTGAGCATATGCATTAGGATCTAGTAAAGAGCTAATATAATGCCTTGAAAAATATTTATGAAATGCTAACACACATGCACATGGTGGTGTACACTTGGTGGTGTTAGCACATTTGCATAGGCGGTGGAGTTTAAGTGGTAGAGAGGGGTTTGAGTTCCTCTCTCCCTCCCGCCGAGCTTGCGAGACGGGATTCGGCGCTTTTTGGGGAAGTGAAATGTCTATTTTCTACTGCGTCGGAAGTCGAAAAAGAAACGGAGGCGAATGGCGGTCACTGTGGTGACCGGACGCTGCACCGGACGCGGTCACGATTTGACCAAACGCGTCCGGTCAGTTCAATCCGGTCAGCGCGCCTAGGGTTAGTGACCGGACGCTGGTCTGGCCTGACCAGCGCGTCCGGTCAGTTCTTCTAAGCGCAGAAGAAGAGTGCGCGACCGGTGTGTCCGGTCCCTCACGGAACTGGAGCATCCGGTCAGGCGTCAAGAGGGGCAGAGCACAGCGGAGTGCTGATCGGACGCGCGGCACGTCCGGTCATGTGCGATCGGACGCGTCCGGTCGTGGTGGGAGCTTACTAGACTCCGACCGGACGCCAGGTGCAGCGCGTCCGGTCAAACGCTAGAGCGCGTCCGGTCACAGCAACGGTAACTTCTGACGCGCACTGTTCACGCTTGTCCTGTAGTGACCGGACGTGTGTGGTCACCCTGACCGGTGCGTCCGGTCAGCGCATTTTGAACTGTGTCGTCCGGTAACGGCTAGCTACGTACCCCTTTGCTATAAATAGAAGATGTCCTGGGTTTGAGGGCAACTCTTGCACATTTTGAGACTTAGAGACATCCTTTTAGCTAGAGAACAACCCCTCCACTCATCTCTTTGCATAGTTGCACATCTTGAGTGAGATTGAGTGAGATTCATGTGCATTGCTTGAGAGTTGCATTCTAGAGGCACTTGATCTTCGAGTTGCTGCGGATTTCTTGTTACTCTTCCGTGTTTCCCGACACGGTAGACGGCTTGGAGCAGCGAAGGTGATTGAGCTCACAATTGGAGATTGTTGGAGCCCTCACCAAGTGTTGTAAGGGCTTCTTGATCCTTCCCCGCGGGAGTTCGCGAATTGGATACTCTAGTGAAGCTCGTGGCTTGGAGGATCCCTATCTTGTATGCGGTTGTGCGGCGCCCGCCGAGGGCTCGACTCTTGATAGTCGATTAGCTCGCGAACCGACAAGTGGGTGTATCGCCACAACGGGGAGTAGCTTGCCGGGAAGCAAGTGAACCTCGGGATAAATTCTTATGTCATTCTCTTCCCGAGGACTTCTCTTGTGTGATTGATTGATTGGTACTTCTCATCTCTACATGGCGGTATAATAACTCGAAGCTCTTCTCCCATATTACTTCTTGTTTCTAGCTTATAGTTGTTGTTGTGTTTAGTGGATAGCCTTGTACTAGACTTGTGTAGGTGGCTTGCTTATTTAGTTAGAGCTAGTGCTTTTGCTTCGCCACCTTTCGTACTAACTTGTGGTTAAGTATTTCTTGTAGAAGTTTTAATTAGGCTATTCACCCCCCTCTAGCCTATTTGGACCTTACAACGATGAGATGTTCCCTTTTCAATTTAAGTGAAAGTAGTTCCCTATTCGGCTTAGCTTCGCAATGACTGTTAATAAGGCACAGGGGCAAATTACCCCTAACGTCGGAGTATACTTGCCGGAACCAGTGTTCTCGCATGGCCAGTTGTATGTGGCGCTATCAAGGCCTATAGCAAGATCGAACATTAAGATCATGTCCATGCCGGCTGCTGAGAAGGATGTGAACAAGGGGAAAGGGAAAGGGAATAAGAAACCAACAAAGGATATATTCACAAAGAATATCATATATAAAGAGGTCATAACTCTATAGAAGAGGTAATATCTCACACGTCGATACATATTGTTTTTAGATAGTCAACAACAATATAGCTTTAAAAATTAACAAACATGTTATATACAGGATACATCAAACTACAGCTTTGCTTCAGCTGCAAGAAGTCAGACACCACATCTAAGACTTAAGAAAATCTTCTAGACCATATTTGATTGATGACCGCTGCAGCTTGGTGTCCGTAAAAAGCATGTTCTCCTTGTCAAACTATTTAATTATCTATCTTTCTTGAAGATTTATATAATATTGATGTTTCAAACATCGCGATTGTAGTATCTTTTGTAGGTAACAGTATAACACACGCTCTTACATATCTTATGATAGTATTATGTTTTTCCGTTGCAACGCACGGGTATTTACCTACTATATCATCATGGTGCTGATTATGGGGTTGTCCCTCTAGTTCTCCGATCTCCACAGCAACACCATGTCTTCTCTGCAATGCACCAATATACTGTATGCAAGGCCCTCTGCTTTCTGAGGGAGGCAGTGCAAATGGTATTGTGAGCTGTGACTGAGCAATATAATATTTCATACTACTTTGGAAGCACCGGACAATGGTTCATGGTATGTATGTGCGGGGTGTGCCTGGCAGAGCTCGCCGACGGTGACGCCCTCAGAGGGTTCCATGCCGCCTGCGTCAACGAGTGGCTGCGCAGATGGAGTAGGAGAATCCCTCTTAAAGCATCTCCGATGGTTCAAAAAAAATTAATTGGTAAGCCAATAAGTTTTCAAAATGGTTAAAAAAATTGAAAACATATTTATTTGTTTCTCTAACAGTTTTCAAAATTTCGCTACTATAAAATATAAAGGCAATTTTGCATCAAAAATTTTAAACTATTTCTAAATCACCCCAACCAAATTTATATTTTCTTTCTCTCTTATACATTTGTATTTAGAATCTTGTCCTACTCCTTATTCTTTTCCCATATCCTTCTGCCTCTAGAATGGCCAACCGATACGCACTCATATATTTCCACGCAATTGAATCGGTTTTCCCAAGTGTGGAAGATTGGGAGTTGTCGGCGAGTAGGTTTTTTTTCAATCTTGCCAAAAAAATCAGGATTGGAAGTGAGTTTTGGAAACCACTGGAGATGCTCAGTAGTATTACTTTTTCTTTTAGAATCGCTCAATAGTATTACTATCTCATTGATTATATATATTATATATGCTACAAAAGAAAAACTATATATTAGCTTAAAGGGCTCACGTTACCCATTAGGCCGAGGCCCTAAAAAACTATGGAGACGGCCCTGTTGGCATCCCTCGCTAGACGGCCATGGCTGAAATCATTGAAGGCAGGAGGACAGGTCAGGATGCAAAGAGGCCCACGGGCCGAAACATGTTGCGTCGGTGGGTATAGCACATGGGGACATCGGGCTCACTTCATCATCATATCTCCGTTCTTTGTTGCCCTGGACTTCATGCTGCGTCGGCCCACTGATATAGATCGGTGGGCTCCAAAACATCCACAGTCTGGCCATCTTCAGAAACTCCTAAAACAACTTTCTAATTCGGTTTCTTACTATTACTAATTAGAGGCCCCAGCGGAGGCACCACGTTAATTCTCACAAGATGCACTAGCAAAAAAATATAAATTCTACAAATTTTCAAAATAATCAGAAACATTCGGCCTTTGATTTGGTAGACTCTAATCATCATCACCAATATTAGCCATTGGATCTGTTGTAGTTTATTAGAAATTACCAACCACTGCCATTATGAAAAATACATAAAGTAATCCTCTAGTTTTGCATATAAATTATCCACCTCTGCCATTACAAAAGATAATTAAAAATAACCCCTATAATTGTTTATAAATTACCCTCATATGCTATTATGAAAATAATTCCAAATAACCCCCTAAATTTGCATCTAAATTACTCACCTTGGCCATTATGAAACATAATTTAAAATAACCACATAACATTGCATCTAAATTACTCAACTTTGCCAATATTCATCTAATTATTAGAAAAATTAAATATGCCCTCAAATTTGCATCTAAATTATCAACTTCTCCTATTACAAAAAATATTTAAATAACAAATAGAGCGTCTACATTACCCCACCTCTACCAATATTAGTATAGTAAAATTTGATTAAAGTAAATACATGCGTCATGTCAACATGCATGAGCAATAAAATACATATGTTATGTTTCATCACATAAAAAAAATTTCTTAATAACTCATATACTAATGATACTAAATAATTATTTAAAACCATATCAATAAATATAAAGTACAATTTATATAAATTTTTACTTTAGATATATTTATGTATTTTAACTAAATATTTAATATGTCTATGTTGATAGTATAACTATAACTGCAAATATGATTCCTTGGTAGTAATATTCAATTATCTTGAGAAGTGCGGGAGACCACTGGTGGCTATATTTCTTTGCCCTTTAAAAGTAATTTAGAGTAAAAATGAATCATTATGAATTTTAAGTATTAAAATCCTCTTGATGTTAGCACTGCTACCCAGTCCGAGATCTCACTTCAAGCTCTATGATTTATTTTAAGTGATATGGTGCATGTTTCAAATAATGGCTTATGCTATTGCAGTACTTAAAAACATACGCTATAATCTAAAATCCTTATTTCAAAAAGGGCAAAAAGGAGAGTTAATAAAATATACAATAAGCACAAGAGTTTCAACTTAATGTGAAAAGGGAAAATCCATAGAAATTGATAAGAATAAATTTTGAAAAATCAAAATTTAGATTCATAACATCATAAGATAGATGAACATGATGTAACAAGAAACACGATGATTAATGGTAAGGTCTTAAAGTAATTGCATATTTAAAATATATAGAGATGTCATGCAAAGAAAAATATGAATATGGATATAAATATATAGATTAGCTCCTTGATAATAATTAATAAGTTTATGATAACTACATATAGACTACATAGTATCTATTATGTCTACTATGTTAGAAAATAAACAAAGAGAAAACATACAATTTAATATAAATAATTCTTATTAGTTGGATGTACTCCCTCAATTTGAAATTATAAGATGTTTTGAGTTTTCTAAATACATAGCTTTTCATACACATAGATGTACAATTTATATATATAGAAAAAACAATATATATAGAAAAGTCAAAATGTCTTGTAATTTAGAATGGAGGGATAAACAATAAACAATACCTAATACTTATATATTCTGAAATTCTAGCCCGCACGAGGGCACGAGTTGATGGACTAGTTTATCAAATCAAAGGGAAAAAATACCCTTGAATAGAATTTTTAAACAACTCCTTAATAGCTTGTTCAGGTAATCTCCAATATGATGATAAGGGTTTGGTAAATCTTACCGGTCAACTTCCAGATGCGCTTGCATTCTGCGCTATATCCACACGGATGCTCTCTCCCTCTCTCAGGCCTTGTTTGGATATAGTAGGATTTATATCAATCCAACTAAATTTCACTCTAATCTACCTTAACACATGTGGATTGAGTTGAATCCGACAACATCCAAACAAAACCTCAGGTGAGTTTTTTCACGTGACTAGGCCAATACACGTTTTGTTTTCTCTCTCACTCAATTTTCGAGTTTTAAGAAGCTAGTTATGTCTGCATACTAGTACGATCCAGCCTTCTTTGTCGACCTCCTAGGGCGCTTGATAGAGGCGCGTTATTTGTATTGTTAAACTCTTCTTCTTAATACAATGATCCGCAAATCTTTTGCGTATTCGTGAAAAAAAAGAAGCTAGCTATTGTAGACTATTAAAAATAAAACTAAAATAGAACTTCCTATTCATCTTATTCCCTTACAAAATCATTTGTTTACAATTAACTTTTAAGGATGTTTTGGGTATGCACTTTTGCTCAACAAAAATGGCGAGAAAACAATCCAGTTTGCTTTTTTTGTTCGGGTCTTTCATGCAGACGCACAAAAAAGGAAGAATAAAAGCAGACGAAAGTGAAATGGAGGCGGATAGATTACGTGCAACAGCTAAAGCAGCAGCAGCCGGAGAGGGAATCTGACAAGCTCGACTCCAACGGGCCAGATTTTAATGTTGATTCCCAAGACAAAATGACGCACCTATCTACTGCACTTTTTGAGATAGCAAGTAAGTGTGGGTTTAGTTGGGTGAAAAGTTTTTTTAAAAAAATATCACATCGGATGTTATGTGCGATGTCGGAAGGGGTTTTTGGATACTAATAAAAAAACTAATTACATAGGTTACCTAGAAACCGCGAGACGAATTTATTAAACCTAATTAATCTGTCATTAGCACATTTATTACTGTAGCACTTTAGTGTCAAATCACAGACTAATTAGGCTAAAAACATTCGTCTCGTGATTTCCAACCAAATTGTGCAATTAGTTTTTTCCGTCTACATTTAATGCTCTATACATGCATGTGCCGCAAGATTCGTTACTATAGTTTTTCGTGAAAGTATTTGGATCTAAACAAGGCTCAAGAGAACGACAGTGACTCCTTCATTGGCTTTAGAGAATCAGAGTTGAGCCACAGATTCCAACTCAGAGCAAGGAGAGTCTTCGTTCATTTTGCTGGCAAAACATGCTCGTCGCAGCCTTCAAAAAGTAACCTCTTTTTTTGTATGAGAGAAAAAAAGGGCAACCTCTACACTCTACAACTAACAGTAGTACTGGACTACTATGTTATAACGTACTCTAATGGCTTGAGATTCTCGACTCCTTCAATTTTCCTGAATCATATTAGGCCTGTCCGTCGATCCGTATCAGTACTTCAGTAGTTCAGTAGCACCTGAATCTTTGTACACTTGGCAGGCCATCAGATAAAAAAAATTGACTGTCCCACTACATCCATGTGGGCAATGCTAAAGTACAAACTTTACCTCTGAGGAGGTAATATTTCAAATCAATCAGTCATTGATTTTCACATTTTATAAATTACTTAATAAATTAAAAATTCCAAGGAAACAAAATAAAACTTCGGCATCACCCTAATGACAGGGAGGGAGATTCCTTTAAAGACATGCATGTCGATCTCCACTTGCATGCCGACTCCCCTAATCACGGACTAATCACGGCAGATACAGAGACCAATCTTTCCTTCTCCGTAGTGAGTTTGAATTAAAATCGAATAAATGGTGCTATTCGAATTTGCTATAAAGTTTTGTATGAATTCAAACTATGAATTTGATATTAAAATCAAATAAATTCAAACTTGATCAAATTTATACTTATGACGTTGAGTAAGTATCATGAGAATAACTATAAAAAATTTGTATATATTAATCTATTTCAATATATAATTATTCATATTATTTTATATAAACTTGATCAACATGCTAACCACTCATCTAACATGCATGCGTGGACACGCTCACCACACACACGCTAACCAGCCTAACCACACGTACACACACTAACCAGGCTAACCGCGTACACACACGCTCACCACACAAACATGCTAACCAGGCTAGCTGCGTACACACACGACATGTTAATCACGTACACATGCAAATCCTAACACATGCAAAAATTAAATGTATAAAGTTACATAAAAATAATATGATAATCAAAATATATCAACTACAAAGTTATAAAATTATAAAGATTTACCATATTAGTTAGAGATCATGCATGCATCAATTAAATCCAGAAAAAAAGATTTTTTATATTTAAAACTTTTCTTATTTATTTTATTTTATAAAACTATATATATATCTCATCTATTACCTCCTAGTTCGTCGTGACCATCCGATCGAAATAAATGAACGACACATAGTCATTTGGAGGTTCCGCAGCAAAGCCCATGAGGACTATGTGACATGTACTGTACCTCGAAGGCAGTTAGGCTGGTACATCTGCCTAAATCACGGCCCCTTCATTCTTCAGCGATCCCTGATGAGCCACCACGTTATCAAAATGCGGGGGAACAGTATGTGTTACGGATGTTTAGCGGAGCCACTGTTCAAGCATTGTTGTTGAAAACAATGACTTTGGGCAAATTGCTTTGTAACCATCAGCAGTGCAAGAGACGATCCTATGATTTTAGCAATGTTATTATCATTGTCATCACACTATAAAAAAGCGAGATTTTTTGAGAGGGGCTCTTCCTCTATAATAACCGTTTGATCTATACGTCGTGCTATACGAACCCTCCGTCATGCGTGATCTTACTCTTCCTCTATAACAACTGTTCGATCTACACGTCGTGCTATATGAGTCATCCGTCATTCATGATCTTACGTGTAAAGATGTAAGACTCCTATTCAATCTCAAATACGAGGTTTTTTATATATATGTTCCACACGTGTATAGGTGCCCAATTGACGTACATATGTTCCCAACCGTGTCCAGTATCAATTCGTATGCTGATATAGTATCAACTATTTTAGCTGCACGTAGAGATTTGGTTTAAAGAAACCCAAAAGATAACATAATTATTAATAAACTATACATAAATATTTCAATGTATATATGTATTTGTAAAAATAAATTAAAATTTATAAAAGGAAAAGAAAGGATACAATACAATTGGAAAATAAGGAGATGTAAGACTCCTATTCAATATGTGCCACACGTGTATAGCTGCCCAGATAACATAATTATTAATAAATATTTTAGTTGTTTATTTCCTTTTTCTTTTCCTAATGCAACTACTTCCTCCATTCCATTTTATCTGGTGCAAGTTAGAATGACATTGTCTCCTATATTACACTCTGATCATTCATTTGTTTTATATTATGTTATTTATGCTTATGGACTTATAATCATTGGATAGTATAATTCTTTACAAATCTAATTATATAAAGTTTGTATTATAATAGTTAAAAATTATAAGCCTAATTATTAGTCAAATTTTTTGAAGTTTGAATCTTAATATGCGTGTGCGCCAGATAAAATGGAACGGAGGTAGTAATAAATAAATTACGTGCACTGCATAAGCTTTAAGTCTAGCCCCGTGTATGTATTACCAATTAAAAGGAAAATAATAAAATCTGAACGCACGTTATTTTGTTTCTTATATAAAAAAAGGAAGAAAAAACTAACACGTGAGGAAGATGTTGACTACCGAGCCTCTTCCAATGGTGCTCCAAATTCGGGAATAACGGATTGACCTTCCCTGGATTCGGTTTTTTACATAATTATAAATTACAAATTGAATTCTTTGGTTAATGAGCCAGTCGCATTAGGTAGCCCAATAGAGCACTGGTCCTTCTACGCTATGCATTACTTATAGTACCATATTGTGAATGAATAACAACTGCAAAGTAGAGGTGAAAATAAAACCAAGACACACAAACACAACACAATTCACACGTGAGGGACACACAATCCCCTAAAATCCAAATAATGTATAACGAAAAAGGTGAAAAACAAAAATCTAAACATGTTTGTAAGAAATAATGAAAAAAAGAACATGTACATGTGCTTTATCCTCTACTTTATGTGGCCAAAAAGGAAAAAGCATAAAGTTACGATGTTTATGGCAAAAAAAACATAAAGTTATGTTTAGATGGATCTGCTAAATAAGTCATAATTATTTTGCATCCACGTATGCTTGTTTATTTAGGCACAATGTTATTACATCCTTAAAAAAGTCATAATCCCTCATATTATTTGTATGTGCCTATAGTAAACGTTGGGTAGCCAAGTATGAAAAGATAACTACTGAAAACATATAAGTAGTAAGCTCACTCTAATAGAGCCTTCAGTAGCACAACTGAGACTACGACACGTTCTTCACCCATAAGGATGGGTTCTCTACCCATACGAGGATGGATTGACGGAACTATGGAAATAAGATAAGATATGGGCAACACGAGCCATTTAAAAAGGTGTCAAAGTCAAAGTGTAGCAATATATGCAGCTGAGGCATCCTAACGAAAAAACGATTTGAACCTTGTTCTACACGACCTGATCAAATCGATCAAGCACTTGCCATCTACCTTTATTATATATCGACAATTCAATTAATAATTCCATTGAATTTAAAATAGTTTTTAGAAACACGTGGGTGTTGCACGTGTATATTTGCCAGTTATACTAAATGCACCAGTTTTCTAGATCCTATGATTTTAGTATCATCATCCAGCCTTAGCTTGAAGAACCGTTAGTTGGAGGCCATACTATATAACAGGGGTAATATGTTCTTGAGGGCAGATTTTCTGAATCCCCAAGACAAAATGCAGCTGCTATATCCTGCACTTTTCACATTGCAAGGAACATGCTCATACCAGCTCTGATCTTCACAAATCCACAATTGGGTCAACATACTGTGCTTGCTTTAGCTTTGATTCCATGGCTTCAGACTTCAGCCTTCATCGTTCTTTCTTGCTTCCATGGCTTCAAAGCTCAGAGTTGAGCCACAGACCAGATCCATTCCAGTTTCCAATGCAGTCAGAGAAAGGAGTCAACACATCTGTAATATTTTCGTACCAACCTTCCAATAGTAACCTCTGCAGTTAACAGTAATAGACTTGGACTGCTGAATAACTTGCGAGGTAGTACATATATAATTAGGCATGTCTGCATCAGTACCACCTTAAATCTTGCACACATGGCATGAGATCAGATAAAAGATTTGACTTGTTCGCACCACATGTGACGTGTAGTGTATCTGCAAGGCATGAATCAGCTTTCTTCAGAGATATGGTTCAGCTGTCACACACACACACACACATTTTTGCTTACCGAAATCAGATGCATGGTCCCTTGAAACGAAATGAATTGACACCCTTCGTCATCAGTCTTCAGTCTTCACTGATGACTGATGAGATGAGGGCGCCCCTAATCTAGAGGCAGGGAACAGTGACCTATATATATCATCATCCAGCTTAGATTTATGAAGGACTACTGTTAGTAGGATAGCAGAGTAGGACGCACAAGCTTAATTAATTTGACAGGAGACCCATTTCAAATCACACACGTCATTAAGCCATGACTGGTGAGATGTGGCTTGGAGTTCGAAATATATATAATTCAGAGATTAGTAGTATCTCACAAGCCACGTCTCTCAGGTCAGGTCATCCAGTGATGACATACAGTGTGAGGCTTGTGAATGATCGCTCTAGTGCTTTGTCCACAGAACTGGTTTAAGCAGAATGCCGAATGTGTGGATTATTGGATGGATGGTGCAGTGCAGTTGTAGGTATCTGTTAACGTACATCACCTACAAATCCCTGATGACTCCTTTTCCTGAAAGTTAAGACACATCAAGTTCCCATGGTGGATAAGAAAGACAGTGGCAGCAGACACATGAGCACAACTCATTCCACATTTCCACTTGCTCCAAGGGCAACTCTGCTTCTCTGCACACTGCTACAAGAAAAAAAAAGGCTCAGCTTTGTGCATAGTACAAAAGACCTTAAATTTAGTCTAATTAAACCTGCTGCGATTTTTTTCTGCCTGCTAGTTTCAGAATAAACAAGAGGCCGGCCGGCTTCACACGATCACTTGCATGCTTGCATGATTTGCAGATCGCAATCTGTGTCGGGTGAGAAGAGAAGAAACTTTGGCTTGGATATCGACACGTCGTCATCTTCACTGCGTGCTTTGGATTGGCGCCAGGATGCCAGCAGGCAGCTCCTGGAGTAGCATAGCATTGCCAATTGCCAATTGCCACCCCCTTCCAACGAATCTTACGTTCGCTTAAAGCCTACAGAAAGGGCAATCAGTCCATTTCATGCACATGCTGGATCGGTATCTATCTATATGTTGTTGCAGTCTTGCAGAATGCAGAGCACACTACTACACAACCACGGTATCTATCTCCAAACTAATTGGCACCAAACTGCGTGTTGCCAAGATTATGAACAATGATTGACCTACTGATTTGTTGCTAAAATGTATTTTGTTTCTGTAGAGGAGAGGAACAGTTGACGATTCTTGCAGCGCCACCACCATGTTCTTGTTGCCTTCTTCACCACTCGTCTACTCTAAAAAGTTAGCATGTAGCAATATGCATCATTGTGTCATTGACACAGTTTTAGTTTTGGTGTCTTCCCAGTCTTCAGTCACTGGACTGAAATGCACCTCACATTTATACTACTGGCTCAGCCTTCATCGCCCTTTGCTGCTGGCAACTCTGGAAGCGCAGAAACGGCGTTGTCTTCAGGTCAGAAAGCGCTGGGCATCGCCAAATGTTGGCATGTTGCGTCTCTGACGCCAAACTCTGGAAACTCAGGCTGCCGAAGAAGGATAGGGAGATTGCAGAACTTTGGATTGGTGTCTTCATAGATGCTATGTAAACGCAACGTAACCTATTTGGATCCTAAGTGATCAAATGATGTAACTACAAAAATGTTGCCTAACAGGCTCTGAGCAATAAAAATACAGGTGGTCATCCTCTCCCTCCCGGTGAACTTTAAAAAAAAAAATACTACTGGCTCAGTGACTGATAGACTGAAGTCATTGCTCAGCTAGTAAAAATGGAAAAGATTGTTATGAGTCAGTGCCTAATTCCAGATAAGCATTCTGATGTGACGGCGAAAGGTGGTTAATAACTGCCAAAATGACAGCTGCAGCCTGCATTTGTCCATTTATGCGCTTCTGAAAATTCCAAGCAGGACTTGGCAGTTCCTGACTTGTGGATCATTATATTGTGAATCTGTCTTTCAGCCTGATAGCCCCAACCACTACCATCAGGAAGACGGACACTGATGTAACCTTGCAATGTGCACTGCTAGTTGATTACTAGTCCACTGTGCAATCATATTTCCATGGAAATAGCTTGTACCAGCCTATTGGGTGAGGTTAAAGAACACTGCATATGTCTGATATTGGTCAAGGAATCTTTTCTCTGAATCCTCCAAATAAACTTTGACTGTGCACAGCACTGTAATCAGAGAAGAATACATGGGAACAAACAAAGATGGCAGGCTTGTGGCGTGCGCACTCTGGTCAAAACTCAAAGAGACCTTATTTGTTTATTGAGGTTTATTCATTTTTTTTTAAAAAAAAACTAAGCTTAAAGAGTTGGAAGGGAATAATACTAAGGTGCAACTGCACTGCACATGAAGGCATCATCGACAGCAATGGGAATACAGTGTCTTTTTCCTGATGCTTTTTCTCTGCAAGAACTTTTCTGAATGCTTTCACTGCAGAAATTAATAAAAAAGGCTCGATGCTTTGGACTTCAGTGGAAAGGCAAAGGCCTGAAAAAATGTCTGCTACCATTAGATAAAGTGATGATGGCATTGCTTATTTCATGACACATGTTCTTTCCCTTTCTTCTAAAGGTGTTCCCAAAGGGATTTCAGGGCTTGTTTAGATGCCACCTAAATTCTAAGTATTTTCACTCTCTCTCTATCACATCAACTTTTGGACGCATGCATGTAGCATTAAATGTTGGTAAAAAATAACTAATTGCACAGTTTGGTAGTAAATCACGAGACGAATCTTTTGAGCCTAATTAGTCTATAATTGGACACTAATTGCCAAATAACAAACGAATGTGCTACAGTAGCTAGAGTTGAAAAAACTTTCAATCTAAACGAGGCCTCAGAAGAAGACGGAAAAAATTTTGAACTCTGAACAGACTCAAGCCTAAAAGGTTTTGGCCTTCAGATATGCAAAATTACCAGAATTGTAAGCAAGGAATCAACATACTTGACAGGAATTACAAGGGAGCTGTATTAGGACGTGTATGTCTGACAAATTGATTATGAGAAAGTGTAAAGTTGCACTTTCAGACAAGTCAGTGTGGGCTTTCAGACATCATAATCCACTAGTCATCTTCATATCATGTGCACGAACAGCTGTATACATCCTACCATACATGTCTACAAGTACAATCAAACACCAAGGGAAAAAGATCTACCAAAGAAGCTCCACTGAAGCACTACATCAAATTGGCACCAAACATTTCTACAGAAAGTTGGCATGCAGGAGTACTACCAAATAAAAGATATGGAGAGAAACATATTGATTTGAACTGAAATTGTCAATTCCTCATCGTTTTGATGTTATATACATCCAATCACTGATTCAAATTTGGCATGGTCACAAGACCATAGACCAAACAAAAAGAAAAGAAGAAAAAAAAAAGAAAGTTTTACTACGGATTACATCACAAGAGCGACTACACTAGTAGAATGCACAGGGAGGGAGCATGAAGCAAGTCGTTAATCCATCAAAACCTCCTGTCCATCTGACCAGCTCTGTTCATCAGTCGCGCGCTCACTAATGGCCGCCGGCGCCGGGGGCGGAGGGCGGCGACGGCGACGGCGACGGCATGGGGATGACGCGGTTGTTCTTCGCCACCACGATGGTGATGTACCCGCCATCCTCGTCAGCAGCGGCCGCCGGCGACCTCGGCGACCTCCGCGCCCTCATGGCCTCCTCCTCGGCCAGCGCGCGGCGGTAGAGCTTCTCCTCGGCGTCCCTGAGGAACTGGAACTTTGGCGGCGGCGATACCGCCGGCGCAGCGCCCGGGCCGGCCGGGCTGGCCACCGGAGACTCGAAGAGCGGGTTGTAGGAGTTGTCCACCGCGGCCGTGGGCACCGGCGACGGCGAGGCCCTGGGCGTGAGGAACGGCGGCGTCTCAGCGCAATGCAGCAGCTCGCCGAGGCTGCGGCTGCGGCCGCGCCGCCCTCCGTCCTCGGACTCGAGGTCCTCCCGGGTCTCCTCCTTGATGGTGAACAGCAGCCGCGTGGGCCCAACGAGGCTGCTGAGCCGCATCAGCTGCGCCTCCACCGTATCGTCGTCGTCATCGGCACCGCCGTCGCCGCCGACGGACACCGCCACGGCGGCGGTGGCGGCAGGTTCCGGGACGGCATAGGTGGACGCGAGCGCCGCCGGCGGCTTCTTGAAGCAGAAGAGCTGGAGCAGCTCGCGGGAGGAGGAGGACGGGGACGACGCCGCGTCGGAGATGGCCGCGGCGCGCCGCCGCTGCCGGCGCTTGTGCACGAAGATGTAGTAGAGCTCCGCGGTGAGCGCCAGCAGGAGCAGCGAGGAGACCACGGCCAGCCCGACGCCGACGCTGCTCAAAGCTCTCATTTCTCCTCTCCTTCCTTTATCTTATCCAATGGCGTCTCCTCCGTTTGGCAGAACGAAAACTAAAAGCTAGCTAGCTTGGATCCACCATTGGAGACAGAGGAAGGGAGGAATGCAGAGGTGAGAAGAAGAGCAAGAAAGCAGAGCAGAAAGAACTGAAAGCTCTGCGGCCTGGAAAGATTGACAGGGAGCTGCAGCCTGCAGGGAATGGAGATGAATCTACAGGGCGCTGGATTTCGCCACCTGTGTGTGGCTGTCAGAAGGAAGAACGGTTAGAAACTGCAACATCCACCGGTCAGAACAGACTGCCAATAAGAGCTGCAGCAGTGGAATGAAGGAAGAAGAAGAAGGAGAGCACGGCACGGACAGTTGACCCAAGCAACCAAGCCTGCAGCTGCTGCGTCAGGGGAGGCGGAAGTCAGAGGACCAAGAAGGCAAACCAGAGCAGGGAGGGAGGGACAGAGTGCACCGAAACAGATGCAGCAGTGACTGACCCGTGTGGTGCATTGGAGGTGATAAGGCAACGGCTCTGAGTCCAACGGAGAAGAGAGAGAGAGGTAAGGGACACACAGAGGACGCGGCTTCGCATCGCATCACATGGGGGAGGTGGTGCTGAGTGAGACCCGAGAGGGAGAGAGACGAGTGTGTGTGCTGTTGCTTCTGCAAAAGCCAAGCAAAGAGAGAGAGAGGAAAAAGCTGAATAAAAAAATACAAATGGATGTGTCTGGATTTGGAGCAGTCTTGGATTGGATTGCGGACGCTGACGCTGATGGCCACGATGATTAGCATCAGCTTAGGTGACCTACTAATCAGGGTTCAGGGATCAATCCGAGCTAAGTTTATATATATATAGAGAGAGAGAACACCCAACTCGATTCTCTGAATATTTTTTGGGCGATGTTGGTGACCTTGCCTGCCTGAAATTGTTAGGTCGTTGCAACTGGGAGGTCCAAGATTCTCTCACCAGCCAATGGATCTGAAGACGACAAATAAACTGACCGATGAAATTCCACTGGTTTTCATATGCAGGTCGCCAAGACCGTGCCTTGCCGTTACAGTCACCCCTGAAACTGAATTCACTGAGCAGCTCGTCTCAGTTGAATGCAGTAATGATGCTCCATCTAGCTTTTGAAAGGGGTTTAGTGCTTTAATCACGCCTCGAGACAAGGGCTATGCATGCATTTTCTGATGAAATTCCACTGGTTTTCATATGCAGGTTGCAAAAAGGCTGTTACAGACTTGCAGTCACCCTGAAAGGCTGGAACTGAAACTGCATTGCAGCTCGTCTCAGTTCAGTGCACTAATGATGGTCCATGAAGGGGTTTAGATCTTTAATCACCTCGAGACAAGGGCTATGATTTTTACACTTTAAAAACACATGCAACACTAGACATAATCCATTGCACTAACATGCATATACTAGTACCAGACTACTACTAACAGTAGGCTCAATCCATTGCATGCACTGGCCGACCCTTATTAAATAAAGTAAGCATCCTTATTAAATAAAGTAAGCATCCTTCCACAAGATTCATTGGCATTTCAAATATTCAGGAAGTGGGTTTGATTTGTAGGTGAGAGGAGAGCCGGGACACGGCATCTCCTTGTCTGGTCCCAAATTTCCATTTGGGAGCACCCATCTAGCTTCACACGCTGAAAATTGTAATGCTTGCGCAACCAAACAATTGGTTCAGCTCATTCTTCAGCAGCTTCTCACCAACCGTGTAAATGCAGATGTGTACAGGCGCGCATACGGACAGAGTATGAACTGTAGTAGGACGGTACAGCACTGTGGTCCTTGTCAATTTTGTATGCCAACCTTCAGCGTGAAAAGGTGCAAGTTTGTAGATATGCATGAGTTTTTCTGTAATTCAGCCTAGCTCTGTACATAATGTTTTCTTATTAGCAAGTAGTAGTGTGGTTGTCAGATTTACATTTAGCTACAAAGATCAGCTTTCTGATTAAAGTGTGCTCAATTTAGCCGTTGCGCCCCCACAAGATTGGTTGACTGCTGCTTTTCATATATTTTTTCTTTTCCCATGATGAGGAATCAGCTCTGTTGAATTGAAAATTGTATGATCATCTTCCCTCAAAAAAAATTGTATGATCATCAGTATGGATATTATATATTGAATTTCCTGGAGTGAGATGGTGGTGTCAGATACAAAGCTTTTCAGAGGGTAGCTGAATGATGAAGTCCCAAGTAGGGCCTTGTTTAGATTGAAGAGAGAGAGTAAAATTTGACACTGTAGCACTTTCGTTTGTATTTGGCAATTATTGTCCAATCATGGACTAACTAGACTCAAAAGATTCGTCTCGTAATTTACAATCAAACTGTGTAATTAGTTATTTTTTTATCTATATTTACTGTTCTATGCATATGTCCTAGATTCAATGTGACGGAGAGAGAGTGAAAAAACTTGCAATCTAAACATGCCCCGATATGGGAGCCGTTCGGCTGGAATTATAAGCCGGCTGAAAAACACTGTTGGCTGATTTTTTGTGAGAGAGAAATACTGTTCCGGCTGAAAAAACAAGCTGAATAAGATGGATTATAAGCCAGATGAACAGGGCCATGCAATATTCATTTTATATGTCACCAGAGGGGAGGGATGGACAGGCTGGCATACAGTGATGCAACAGAGCAAGAGGGTACACAAACAGGCCATGAGACATAAAACTGAAAAGCTGGTCTGGCCTGGCCTGGGCTTTTAATCTACAGGCCCATCATTGACAATGAACCTACATAAGTGCATTAGTGCATATGCACATCAATGATCTTTTTTCATTTCATTTCCACTGGGCACCTGAGCAGCCCTTTTCATTCCAACACTAGCGCCTTGTTTAGTTTGCCTCAAACTTCCAAGTTTTTTCACTCTCTCTCCATCACATCAATTTTTAACCGTTTGCATGGAGTATTAAATGTAGGTAAAAAAAATAACTAATTACACAGTTTAGTTGGAAATCACGAGATGAATCTTTTGAGCCTAGTTGATCCATGATTGGACAATATTTGCCAAATAAGACGAAAGTGGTACTATTCATCGGGTTGAAATTTTCTTCAATCTAAACAAGGGCTAGTATTGGTAGCAGACTAGCAGTAGTAAAGCATGAGGTGACACAGGAGGAGACTTAGTAGGACCTGCAGGTGCTGCACATGCATGCATGGTTGGACATTAAAACGGGAGACAGCTGAATCAGATGATCAATTAAGGGGACTGGATTATGCATGATGATACTCCTACAGTGATATTGCAGATTCACTTGTGTGCTAGCTTCCAATTATGTTCTCTGCAAGGGCAAGGCAGTGCAGCATGTATCTATGAAATGAGGAGACCGGTTCCAGATTTCCAGGCCATCTGCAGACAAATAAACAGATGCAATTTGGTG
This sequence comes from Saccharum officinarum, assembly GCA_020631735.1. Lineage (NCBI taxonomy): Eukaryota > Viridiplantae > Streptophyta > Magnoliopsida > Poales > Poaceae > Saccharum > Saccharum officinarum. Next base: position 88,035,074 of record CM036185.1, on the reverse strand, counting down.
ACCCATCAACAATAATGTTGGTGTCTCAAGATATGAAAGCGTTTGTTGTTAACTGCTTATGACGATGGACCTGCCGAGTGCCAGACAGGTGGGCCCCACAGTGTGAGCATGAGTGGGCGGGCCAGGCATACTTGCAGCTGAAATCATGCATGCCTGCATTCTTGGGTATGAGGGGCACCAATGCTACCACATATTAAGATCTCTGCCCGCCGGAGGATCGGCCCTCAGAGAACGTCTCTGCCGCTGCGTGCGAATGGCCAGTTGACGTGTGTTAGCAGGAGTCCCCTCATTCATCTCCGGCTCTCTTCTGCCACTGGTGATGATCTGCTAACTCAAAAAAATTCAGTGATGAGCATCAGGATAGAAGAAGGCCCAACACACTGGTGCAACCCAAGAATTTTGGCCATTCTTCTAACAGAGGAATCACTGCTGTGGTCAAGAGTCAAGACTTGAATCAAGGTGCAACTTCTGAAAGATTGGATAAAAGGCACCAAATAACTCCCTTGTTCCTGGGCTGACTGACCTAGACAGTTGAGGATGGTCAGGGTGCTAGAGCATTGCTTGCTGAACCAAATTGTTTGCCAACTCCTCTACTTGCTGAAGTTCTGCTTGCTGTACTGGTGTGCCCTGCTGCTCTGGCCAAGCTTGCCAGACACCATTTAGATTAGCTGTTGCTGCTGCATCATGCAAATGATTTGGTTCCCAACCCTCAACCATATTAGCCTGTTGCACTTCATCCAGATCCTGCAAGTTATCAAAAACTGGCTGCCGCTGATGTTGCTGATCTTGCTGACCTGGGAGAGGGTGGGTCTTCATTACGCGGCGCTTGCATATGCACGCCGATTGCCGATCGATCGCCCATGCTCGTCGTCACCCAATCGCGTACGTACGTGATGCCGGATCGGAGAGGCACCACCAAAGCAAATAAAAGCAATGACCGACCAACTCTGCATACATGCGTGCCGTCACGGTAACGGTCCTCCCGAAATGACATGGGCATCACCACTCTCCTACGGCAACGGTACGGCGCCACCCTTAACTTATTACAATGCCCCCGCCCACGGAGCGCTTTTTTTTTCAGTCTAGCAAAAAAATGTACGTATATTGATGTTAGCTTGTACTGTCTTTGTCCCCCACCAACACCACCAAAAAAAAGTGATGTTTTATAATTTTTTCAGACAGATTAACGCAGAATATAAATGTCTCTAATACCATTGGTTTGTTACACATGATTCACTTAAAAGAAGGGATGTTGTGTGGTTTAGCTCCCTAATTAGACACGCTGTATGCAAGCATGCAGAGATCCTGTGCAGCTGGAAAATAAAAACTAGGCGCATGCATGTGGTGGATAAGGTAAGTGGAGGATTGGTTGCAGATGCTATAGTTTTTATATGGGCCAACAGTGTTTAAAACTTAGAACATTCTTTTTCTGGGACAAATTTCAAACCACATAACATGACTTTTTTTTACGAAGGGAGTACTATTGCAACAGGTTTATTATGGCAACAAGTTCATCCTTAGGTTAATTAAGGAGGGTTGAGCTTGAGCCACGTAGCTCCAGAGTCTTTTGGTCTCTTTGGTACAGTTGTATAATTAAGAAGATGCTTATGATCGGAATAACATGAAAATAGAAGCCAAACAACGTACACTTTTTAGCAGTTTCTTTTTACCGTATGTCTAGCGCCCGGCCGGACACCCGCTCAGCCCAGTCGTGTCCACCTTCGGCCCCGCCCCATGCGTGGATGAGCATGCACCTAGCGTGCCCCGTAGAACGCAGCACCCGCGTCCGCCCGCCTCCATCACCCCTCGTTATCCACCCCCAACGCCCTCGTTCGCTAGCCCTCGGGTGAGCCGCGCGCCCTGTCCCCTGGCCATCGGCTCGCCCCCAGCCAAACAATAAAGCAGGAATAACTTGCTGCAACATAAGACTGAAACAGCTGAAACATTTAGAACATATTATTGCAACAGTATATAAAACATCCAGATCACAACAATTGTAACATATGTCTATAAAATAGGTGAAACATTTTGAACAAATATTTGCAACATGCTTCTGAATTACTTGCAACATATGCAATAAAATGCTCGAATAAAATCCAGATCAGAACTATTGCAACATACGTCTAGAAACAGGTGAAACATTTTGAACAAATGATTGAAACATGTCTTTGAAACACTTGCAACATGTGTAACATCCCCCCAATCTACTTTTGCAACATTAAGATGAAACAATTGCAACATACTTCTGAAACGTCTAAAACACTTGAAACATGCATTTGCAATATACGGGAGACGATGTCTTTAGCCAACTGGGGAGACGATGTCTCAACTGGCGATGACCTTCTCCTGGTGGCGCCGCAGTGGTGGTGGCGGTTTAGGCCGTGGCCACGACGGGGTGACTGCAGATTGGGCGAGCGGTAGTGGATGCCCACGACGGATGGGCATGCGGAGACGGAGTGAGGCATACGGGACGAGTGGATAGCCGGCTAGAGACAAAGTGGATGGCCACGCGGAGATGGAGTGGGGCGCGCGGAGGCGGAGTAGATGGCCGGGCGGAGACGGAGTGATGGGCACACGGAGGTGGAGTGGGTAAGGGGGCGGCGTTGTGTTGCGCAGGATGGGTGCGCGTGCGAGGGATGGTGGGGTGAGCGCCCGGGGGCACACGGCGTGGGTGGGGATGGCCACGGCAGCAGCGGGTTGGACCGAGCAGGATGTTTTTTTAGTCGCGCGAGGTGGAATGGGGGAGTGGGATGAGTGGTCGAGTGAATGACCACGACGGTCAGCGGAGTGAGTCGTGTCGTGTCCGAATGCGGATGGACGCCCTAATACAAGCGTTATCCTTCTTTTTACCGTGCTTCTAAACACAATTCCTGTTTACCAGTTTGTCCTAGCTGTGATTTTCCTTTATTTGTACAACTTTTTCAGAGAAACGCCTCTCACCGAAAGCACCTCCATCATTTGTACAACTTCATTTAAGCAGTTTCCCTACTCTTGTTAATTATGAGAAGCATGGCGGCTCTGGATCGTAGTACTGTACTATACACAAAAAAACATGCCGCACCACCTTTTCAGTTTTCTTCTATTTTTCTTTCGACATCGTGAAGGTCAGTACACACAGCCAGTACGTGTTCACGTAGTAGTTGACTCTTGACTGACAGCACCTGGGTTGGCTGACTAGCTTTGAAGTTGTTGGCTTCCCGGCCCAGTACAAAACCACGTGGTCCTCCACATTTACGTGGGCTGGCCCGTTTACCGCAACATCGACAACATTGCTCAGCCCAGCTTCCTACCAATTCCACTCGTCCCTCTCTTTTTTTCTCTCTCTCTCTTCTAAATGTTTCTTCTAATGAACGCCGAGTTTAAATTATCTTTTTAAATACTAACTCGATTATGTAAAATGTTTTACTTATTACTGTTTGGCCACAAAAGGTTATATATTCACTCAAGCAAATCCTCCGTCCCATCGCTAGCTTGTGAACATACGCGACGGTTAACTTAGGCAGTGTTGGGTTGCCAGGACCAAATCGTGCATGCTTTGGTTCATCCTAGATAACTACGTGGGGTCCACCTGTGCCACCGTTTGGTTGCCGGGTTGAACAAATACATCCATGACGGAACAATTCATATGCAACGAATATTCTTCTGAGATGCTGCATACTCCCGTGCACTGTGAAAGGTCGAACGACGCCATCCAAGGGGTGTTTATTTCCCAAAAATTTTCACCCCAAAACGTCACATCGAATCTTGCGGCACATGTATGGAGCATTAAATGTAGATGAAACAAAAAAAAACTAATTGCACAGTTCACCGTGAAATCGCGAGACGAATCTTTTAAACCTAATTAGTCCATGATTAAACAGTAATTGCCAAGTAAAACAAAAAGCTACGGTACCCGAATCCAATTTTTTTTTTGCCAACTAAACACCCCCAAGCCTGACTGTCTCGCGCACGTCTCGCCTCCCAGTCGTTACTACTTTCACGTTCATCTCCCTTTCCTTTTCTTGTGCATATATCGCCTGGTACTTTAAAAAATTATTTATTGGGAAGTACCACAAACTAATTGCAAGTACCTTATTATATTGTTGCATTTATAATAGTAAAGTTGTGCCGAACCAAACGCTACCTTATACTCCCTCCATTCTACAGTATAAGACATTTTGGTTTTTTTTTTATATATGTAGTTTTTGATATGCATCTAAATATAAACTATGTCTAGGTATATATTTAATGCAATGTATCTATAAAAATCAAAACGTCGTATAATTTGGGAAAAGAGGAAGTATTTTTACAATGGATTTATGATTCATAGTTGATCTAGGATTGGTTCGGTTGTTTCAAAGTATAGTTTGTTGTGTAGTCAGTTTAGATTTTTCAAATAATTTTGATCCGTATATTTGATTGTTTGCCATTTGCATGAACTCTTAATATTATTATTTGAATTTATGTTGGATCAAACAAGTGGAATACATAAAGAAAATAATAAAAGAAAAAAAGACAAGAAACAAGGATCCTGGTTTGAGGATTATTGCTGAAATCGAATCTTGATAATATGGCTGTCAAAACTAGAGTACACCCCTAAATTTAAATAGTACTCCATCCATCTCAAATTATAAGACATTTCAAGAATCTTAGAGAGTCAAAAGATCTCAAGTATGACCAAATTTATATGATAAGATAATAATATTTATGACACCAATTAAGTATCATTAGATTCTTCATTAATTATATTTTCATAGTATACCTATTTGATGTTATAAATTTTTATAGTTTTCTCTATAATTTTGATCAAACTTAAGATGTTTTGACTCTTCAAAATTAATTTGGAATGGAGGGAGTAGACTAGTAGATAATATGATTTAACGTTATTGGTGGGGGAAAAAATCTGCGTTGACCAAGACAGTTTTTTTTTTTTTTTTTGGTGAGAAATCGTTGAGCATCCGGTCGCCATCCCAGCCGGAACGACGCGTCGCCGCTGCCGCCGGGCAAACCGCGTTTACGGCAAAACCAACCCCAACAGCAGCGAAAGCTTTTTCTTCGCTTCCTTCGCATCGAATCAAAGAAAGCCCCATCCATCCCCAAAAGTGAGCCCCCCAATCCCACGCGCAGCGCAGAGGAAGAATTCTTCAGCGGCTCGCCGGCCCCGAATCGCAGTCGCCGGATCCGAGGAAACCTTCTTGCTCCCCCGCCCGCCCGCCCGCCGCCATGAGCTTCATCTTCGGCAAGAAGAAGACCCCAGCCGGTACCCCTCCCCGCCTCTACTCCTTGCTCTAGCCTGCGATTCGTTCGATCCCACTCGCTCCCGATCCTTCCCTTCCGCCGGTGGGCAGGCCCAGGAGAAATTGGGCGTCTTTTTGGTCGCTCTTGGTGTCCGATCGAGAAATTCCTCGCCTTTCTCGGTTCACCCACCGACGAGAGAGTCAAATTCCATAGGCCTTTTTGTGTGCTTTTTTTATATAATTATTTTATATCCTGCTGCTGATCTCGTTGGGGTTTCTTCCACCCCTGTTATTCCGGGAATTGTCCCAATCATATTACTGTAGTTTAGTTTTCCCAGTTCTATTATTTATTATCCATACCCCTAGGAAAACCCCAAGATTTTTCGATTTCTAGGCGTTTCTCTGCTCTAATTTTGAAACAAAGTTATTGCTTTGTTCCCCCATGGCCCTGCTAGTGGCTGATGTTGTGAAAAGTTGAAATCAACCATGGAATGTAAGTTCTGCCCAGTTGTCTCGCTTAAGAAACCACAGAGAGTAGTCAATAACCCTGCTGTATTGCTGCTGTTGCCCATTCACATTGGGCATGTCCTGTCCTGCTGTTGGTTTAATTTAATCCTCAGGATGTCCGTTTACTCTTTTTTTTCGCGAACAACTTGCGTGTCAGGATGCCCGTTTACATTTCCTTGGTTGGTTAACAACAGAGCTGCTGCGGGAGAACAAGCGGATGCTGGACAAGTCCATCAGGGAGATTGAGAGGGAGAGGCAGGGCCTGCAGACCCAGGAGAAGAAGCTCATCAACGAGATCAAGAAGGTGGCCAAGCAGGGTCAGATGGTACGTGTGAAATAAAGTCGAAGCACCTTCTCTCTTGTTTCATCCGATTTGATGCCATTTTCTTTGGGAATGTTAGTTCATTATAAGCACTGTGAATTTGTTAATGGTTCGGCTCCAACTTGGAAGCTTTAATTTTAAGGTGATATAGAAAAGAACATGCACAGTGGTATGTTAATAATGCAATAAGTAAGGTGATATGGATATCATTCTTCCCTGGGTACCTTATTGCCAGGGTTTTATCTTGTATTTCTGCGTTAATTAATGTTTTTAGTTTTGCTCTGACCAAGTTATGGAAATATGGCATTGTATTGTATCTGATGATTGGTGTGTTGGGGGGTTATTTGTCTTAATGTACAATTTTGGCACGAATTCGATCATGTTCAAACTGTCTAGTTTAGTGTAATGGAGCTGGTTATACCTCCTGAGAGGATAAGCTGGCTGATTTGGTTTGTTCAAAACTTTCTGTGTGTTTTGTTCAATGGTTGTATGGTATGCTCTGTTTTTTGGCTGCAATTGCTCTTAATTCAGATTTGAATATGTATTCTATATTTTGCTTTAAATGTTGAAAATGACTTGCTGTTTTTTTGGCTGCAATTGCTTTTCATGCTCCTGTAATATATTTTGACATGCTGTAAATTGTTCTCAGGGAGCTGTAAAAATCATGGCAAAGGATCTCATCCGCACAAGACACCAAATCACAAAATTTTATGCCCTCAAGTCCCAGCTACAAGGTGTATCTCTTCGTATTCAGGTAACTATACAACTTTAAGAGTTATATTTATTTTTAGACACTCAGTCAGATAACTTTGTGCAAACTGTGATGAGATCGATGATTACAACTTAGTTGACCAAATCTTTCCTAGAAAAGTTCACTGTACTGTAAAAAATTCTGTGGTTCCTGTTATTCAAGAGAGCCCTCTTTAAAAGTCTTGTATTGACTGGTGCCCAATTTTTTAGACTCTGAAATCAACACAAGCAATGGGTGAAGCCATGAAGGGTGTGACAAAAGCCATGGGACAAATGAACAGACAGATGAACCTGCCTGCCCTGCAGAAGATAATGCGGGAGTTTGAGATGCAAAATGAGAAGATGGAGATGGTTAGTGAGGTGATGAACGATGCCATTGATGATGCCTTGGAGGGTGACGAGGAGGAGGAAGAAACAGAGGAACTTGTCAACCAAGTCCTTGACGAAATTGGCATTGATGTCAACTCAGAGGTAAAAACACCGCCGCATTCTTCTTTTGATCCTGATGTAGAATACGCTGATGGATGATACTGATGTGCAATGTTGATTCTTCTCTATACCCAGCTTGTCAAGGCTCCTGCGACTGCAGTTGCTAAGCCCGTCGCAGCAGGGAAAGTTGCTGCTGAAGCTGAAGCCGCAGGTGGGCCAGATGGTGGCATAGATGATGACCTGCAGGCGCGTCTTGACAACCTAAGGAAGATGTGATCACTGGAGCCTAACAAAACATATGCACACGCTTTGTTTGTAGTTTTGTATCATAAAAATATTGCTATTACGGCAATCTTCTTTTTCATATCTGAGTTGCAGTGTGTATGGCTTTGTCCATTGTACATATAATATATATCTTCCACCATGCACTAGGCTGTGCGTTCTCTTCCAATGTTCCAATGCCATCGAGTGCATTTTGGTCATGATTCAGATGCTGTTGTGAGTGTGTGCTCAACAGATAGTACTGACAAATGACAATGCTGTGCTCGACTTACATGGGGAGCGATGATTCGGATTGGATTTTCCAAATTCATTGCCAAAGCTTACATTCTGCCCTCTTTACCTGATGTCATGTGCAATGGTGTTCTGGAAGCCTTATTGGGACGTGCAGATAATGGGGATGCGGCAAAGTAGCCACTACCACTACTTTCCGTTTACCGCAATCTCCGCTTTGGCGACGCAGATGAGACGTGAAGCAATCAGAGTCCATCTGCATCTGAAAGGCTCCTTAAAACAACTCTCTAATCCATTTTTTTAGCAAAAAGGGAAAAAACAGCACTCTAATGGTTTCGTATATAAACTACCTTAAGATAAGGACTTATAACCTCTCCCTCAAGGCCTCAACTCAAAATATGCAAGAGCTCCTAAATAATTATTTGGTGAACTAATAATTATGCCAAGTGAACAAAATGATTATGGAGCTCTATTTTTTTCCATTCTCCAATAGTTTTCGATAGTTAGCTAATTAAAACTCAAAATTGAACGAGTGGTGGAAAAAACCCCGTGGAAACCATGGCAGAGGGAGGGCTCCCAGACTAGATATCAATTGCCAGACTCTGGTCCAAGTACTTATTCGAATAGGGAGTTTAGATACAAGGCTGTTGGAGGGCTATTTTTATTTTCTGTTACAAAAAGATGAATTAGGAAGTTATTTTAAGAAACTCTTGGAGAGGCCAATATGTACACTTGTTCCATACATACATGTTATCAGTCCAGACGTGTACTCTCCCCCCGCACCCCCCCTCTTGCCTGCCCATTTTTCCTCCTCGGTTTCAAATTTTAGAAATGTAACTATTGGAAATTATTGGAGAAAGGCAAAAATAGAGCTTCCTATTCATTTTGTTCACTTGGCATATCGTATTCCTTATTTTATCAAGTGCTCACTCTGTTGCAAATTATAAGACATTTTAACTTTTCTAGATACATTGTTATTAATATGATGGATGGAGTAATTTTTAAGGAGCTTTTGGAGGTGCTCTTAGCCCTACATTCTTCACAAAATAAAACCACGAACTAAATAAACTGTAAGTTTATGACTAAAGATCCAGAGATAAAATTCAGATTGCAGCATTATATTTGTTATGACAAGAACTTCAAAGCAACATTTCACTTGTGTATCCAATGACTCGCACATTGAATGTTCTCCTGATCCAATAATTATGTGAACCGTGAAGTCTCCAATGAGTGCATAATAAACCCTGGTAAACTCTAAGTCACTGGCATGATAATACATAATCTAAAACCCTAAACTTCAATGCCTTGGTCTCTAAAAGGAGAGCTAACAGGAGGACAATTGTTGAGCCCTCACAAATAATGCTTGGGTCTCTGATATCCAAGGGGTTACCACCGTGGGAGTCATTTTCTGAGTTTCTGGACCTTTGGGATATACTCAGAGAAGTAGATTTATAGACTAGAGTTGAGGATTCCTATATTTGGAGATTCTCCTCGAATGGTATTTATTCTGTGCATTCAGCTTATAGGGGCCTCCTTCAGGGCACCGTCCTTTTTTGGCCTTGGCAAAGACTATTGAAATCTTTGTCCTCAGGCAAATGCAAATTTTTTAGGTAGCACATCGCCTTCCTAAGAGAGGACCGCCTCACCCAGAAAGATGTCCCTACTGTGATCAAGAGGAAGAAACTATGAACCATCTACTACTGTCCTGCATTTTTGCTAGAGAATTTTGGTCTAGACTGCTACAAAAATTTGTTATGCAGTGCAGTCCCTTGCTCCACACATAGCAGAAGTGTCCTTCGATGACTGATGGGAGAAAATTTTAGGAGGGATCAATGAGCAGGCAAAGACGGGCATCAACTCTGTTGTCATCCGTGGCGCTTGGACCCTTTGGAAGCATCACTACAACTGTGTTTTTGATGGAGTGCCTCCAAACCTAAATAGAGCTTTACAACTCCCTGGTGAGCAGCTGCATTTCTAGAGCTCGACCGGGGTTAAAGGTGTTTCCTACCTTTTGTCCCCTGGGGCCGAATTGAGTTTGGGTTTATGTGTTGAGTTTTTTTTTTTAACAATGAGTGCGTGTTGTTTTGAAGGACCTGTTGTGGATGTATGTGTTTGTATAAGGGCTCTTTCTCTTCTTTATTCTTAATATAATGACACATAGCTCTCCTGCATGTTTGAGAGAAAAAAAATTGTTGCCTGGTCAGACAGGATCCAGTCCAAACAAGTACTACAAGTTCGATACCATCCCATGTCAGGATAAGACTGCTGCATGTTAGGAATCTTAGCATGTCTCGCAAGATATATATGATAATAACATATAAAGGAGGTTAATAACCATTTTAATATAAAACTGAAGCGCGTACAGACGCTTACGCTAACATATAAAGGACGACCCTTGCGGCAACACCGTACCGTCGGCGGCGACTGGAGCGCGGGCAGGTGGCACGGAGTTGGATCCACCGGCTGCCGCAGGCGGCGTGGAAGCAGTGCATGCACGGCTGCAGCAGCGTGACCTCGTCGCCGTCGGCCAGGTCCTCGAGGCACACCCCGCACACGTGGCGTCGTCCTGCCACCCGTCGGCTCTCAGGTACGTGCACACAAGCGGCCGTCCCATTCCCACCACCGCCGAGGCCGGCGTGATCGATCACGCCAGGGGCGCGGCGGCGACAGGACCACGGCAGAAGGGGCAGGTGGCGTGGACGCGGATGCAGTCGCCGACGCACGCGGCGTGGAAGTAGTGCATGCATGGCGGCAGCACCCTGAGGGCGTCACCGTCGGCAAGCTCTGCCAGGCACACCCCGCACGTGGTGACCTGCCACCCGTCGGCCTTCAGATACCTGCAGAGCAGCGGCCTCGCCTGCACAGCTGCCCGGCCTATCTCCATCTCCTCCATGCCCACTGCCGCTGCCTCTGTTGCTGTTGGCGGCGGCCTATCCTCGCCGACGCCGTTGCTCCTTGGCGGTGCACGGCAACCGTTGGCGGCCTCTTGCTGCCCCTTGCGCATCTTGCAGGCGCCGGAGATTACCATGGCCAGGAAGCCGACGATGACAGTGATGCTGTAGCCGACGGCAACGACGGCCAGGATCTCCCTGTCGTCGACCGTCAACATGGCCACGTACGACATGGAGATGGATTTATTGGTATGACTAATGCTAGTGTTATGGTGCCATAATTGTGTCACAGCAATTGTTCACTCCTACTGATACTTAAGGGGAGGCGTAGCGATGGTTACCATGCCTGATTACTTGCTATGATCGATTCATACGATGAGATAATTTATATTTTATTGACTTACCATTCTCTAAGGTCAATGTAAGGCTTTGCTTGGTTCAAGACAGGCTCGGTGGCCATATAAGAGCAAGTACAACAATTGACTTATAACCAAGCTAATGAATATTTTTGCTGATGTGGAAGAGAGAAGCAAGAAGAGAGAAGAGAGCTTGGTTTCCATACAAGCACCAAGCTGGACACGGAAGTATAGGCAGTAGTGGGTCCCAATAGAGATGTATGTGAGGAGGAATAGGAAAGAGAATGAAGACATATAATAATAAAGAAATTTTATAGACAAATAGAAGACTAACTGTTGTATAGCTTGGCTTATACCTAAACACTTGGCTCTATTATTGACCTTGCTCTGACGGGTCTACGACGGGCTCGACAGCATGTCCACTTGGTGGCGGTCGGATCTAGATCGATTGGGGTGGATCTAGTAATGAAGACGGCGCACAATAGCAAGCTAGGTGTGGGGGGGGGGGGGTTTGAATGGCTTTGGAGCCGGCTTAGCAATGGGATCACCGACGGGTTTTTGTTCTTTTGTTTATTTATTATTAAATCTATTTTAGAGACGATTATTATGATCGCCTTTGGAAATCTAGATTGACAACGACATTTAACCAGAGGCAGGAGCGTCGCCCGCCACTTGAAATCTCATCTAGCCCACTCTAAAAATATTTTTCTTCTAGTGTTTTCATAAAAGGCGGACTCTAATTAAACCACCACATTTATTAGAGAATCGAAATCATATACATGGTAGAGAAAATAAAATTTATACTTAGAAAGGCTTAAGCAATCAATCCAAAACTTCAAGAAGCAAGTCAAGCATGCAACTTAGATACTTCTAAGTACGTAATTAATGGATACGTTAGTCTCAAATGATAAGGGCATTAGGCTTTTACTTTGTACTCTCTCTATTTCAAATTATAAGTCGCTTTGTTTTTTTTGGTACATATAGCGTTATGTCTAGATACATAGCAAATTCATTGTATCAAAAAAGTCAAAGCAAATTATCACTTGGAACAAAGGGAGTATAATATCAACTACATGAGCAAATAATTTCTTCCCAAAACAATTGAGTTTTCTAAGTGGTCAAAAAGTATTTGGAGCACCAAAGAAATATTTCTCCAACAGTTTCCAAAAAATCACTCCTTAAACAATAGAAGAGAATTTTACATCAGGAATCCCAAACTGTTTCTAAATCACCCCAACTGGTTTCATCCTTTCTTTCTCTCTTGTACATTTGTATCAGGAACCCTATCCTACTTCTTATTTTTTCCACATCCTTCCATCTTAGATTGGCACGACGGATACACACACATATTTATTTTCACGACAGGGTTGATTTTTCTAAGTGCTAAAAGTTTGGGAGGTGGGATTGGGAGTTGTTGGAGATGCATTTTTCAGTCTTGCCAAAAGTCATGGATTGGGAGATTGTTTTAGGAACTCTTGAAGATGCTCTGGGTGAGAATGTTACAAGATGACTATTGGGATACTAAAACTACGGTTCACTGCTAGCGTGTTTATATATATAATACGTAAAAAAGTATTAGCGTCTGGATGTCCAGACAGGACGCTCGTGCCAGCACTTGCTGCAGGCATAGGCGGGGGCCACCCGAGCCGCTACTTGCACTTCCCTGCTTCTCATGCCACTCCCCTCGTCGCCACTCCCCACGCTTCCTGGCTTTCCACACACCCCTCCATACCTGTTGCACTGCTCCCCTGCATCCCGTGCGCACGTTGGGAATGCCTACACCCCTGCCACCATTCCTCTCCGCTTCCTGCATACACCGCCGTGCAGCACTCCATCCCATCACCTCCCGCACGTATGCACGGTCGGCAGCAGCTACAAGCGGCTGTGGCAGGCATGTCATATTGCAACATGTACAACACCAGATCTACTTTTGTAACATTCACATAGAACACTTGTAACATATGTCCGAAACAGCTGAAACACTTATAACATATGTCTGAAACACTTGCAAAACATCTGAAAAGTCTCGAAAGCCATTGCAAACACATGTATAAAAGATTTGCAATATACATGTGAAACATATGCAACATCCAGATAAAACACTTAAAACATACGTCTGAAAAACAGATGAAACATTTGGAACAGACGCTTGCAATATATGTGTATAGCCATTGCAACATATGCAATATCGTCTGGATCTACTTTTGCTACATCCATATGAAAACATTCCTTTGAAACACCTAAAATAATTGAAACATATGCTCGCAACATGTGCTTTCAGCGTAACATCTCATTGTAGCTTGGGAGAATGGAGGCTCGTCACCGTATGGAGTTTATCGGAAGCAGCTGCCCTAGGCGGCTGCGCGACGCGATGAGGAGGCAGCGACTGCATGACTAGGAGATGGCAGCCGCACGCCGCACTTGGTAGGGCCTGTAGCCGAGCTCCACCACTTGGAGGTGGCCACGTGCCGCGCCTGGCAGGGCTAGCGGCTGAGCCCTGCGCCTCAGGGGCGGCAATCAAGCGGATAGGAGTGAGTGGACGAGCAGATTTTTTTTAAACAAACGAGTGGATAGGAGGGGGCGTTGGCTTGGCGCCATGGCTCACCAACGGAGCCTCTGGGTTGACAGACGCCAGCTTCCAAGCATTACTCTTAATATACATATGTTTGCTTAATTTCCACGCCGTTGTCGACCCCACGAATCTGGGGGAATAACCTCACTAATATGGTATGCACATGCATGCACTTTGCAGCTGGTAACTTAGCTATCTCCTGTCGTGATTTGTGGCTGTCAAATGGAAGGCATCACTCGATGCATTCCACGTACGCTGGAGCTTCATATTTTATTTGTTCTGTTTTCTTGGTCGATACACATGCATGCATCCCCGTGATTTGAAGCATATGGCATGCATGCATGCATGTGAGGGCGGCCGTAAATTCATGATGAAAATAATTGCACCCAATCGTAGCAAATCTCATCAGAAGTCAACTCTTGCTCCGAAGTGAACTCCAAATCTCATCAAAAGTCAACCATCACTTTTCACTTGTATATAAGCGCCTCAGCTCATTACTGAGACATTCCAACACACACAACTCACCGTCACTCACCGGCGACAAGCTAAGTACAGAGGTCGTCTCCACCATGGTGAAACTCATCGTCCTTCTCACGATGTTCGCCGCCGCAGCAGCTGGCACGGTCTCCGATGCCGGTGCAACCACGATCATCCCGGCAGGTCGCCAACAAGCTGCCAGGGGGAGTCGGTTCCTGCTTGCCAACAGCGCAGTCTACAACTCGCCGCCGCCGCCGTATGCCGCTTGCTCCAAGAAGTCAGCGGCCGCCGTGTGCTTGGCTCCGGGCAGCCCTGGCCCGACGTGCTGCGGTGGGCAGTGCGTGGACACGACAGCCAGCGCCGACCACTGCGGCGGCTGCAACAAGGTCTGCAAGCACGATCGTAGCACGTGCTGCGGTGGCCGCTGCGTCGACCTGCTCTCCGACGAGGACAACTGCGGCACATGCGGGAACCGCTGCAACAAGAAGTGCAGCAACGGTTTCTGTGACTACGCCCTGTAACGTGCAGTGCGGCATATTATATACTTCTCCCCCGGCCCCTATTGAATTACATGTCTTATATATTAGATATATCTTAAGCCAAACATTTTTGTCTTTGACCATCTATTTAAAAAAGTTGTATATATTAACAACATAACTATATAGATTTTTTTTTTGAAAAAATGATTGTCAAATCAAAGATAGAAATGTTTGGTTTAGGACAAACTGATACGGCATACCTTTTTTTTTAAATCCGGGGAACAATCAACTGGACAGTATTGTTGTAAATTGAAGAACCAGAGGCTTGATGTTGGACTTTACCTGTCCCACGCAGCTATCTAAAGCGAGTCTGAGAAGGACTCAATTTTCATGTTTGATCTGGGTTAGTTTTCATGATGTATTTGGACTCTATCCTAGGGATAGACCTATCACCCTATTTATCTATATCTATATATAATATTAAAGAGCAAAAAAATTATTCCTCCAAACTTTGGTCTCTCTTTCTCTCTCCGTCTCTGTGTGCCCCCAATATCTAGAGCATAAGAGTCATGGATGGTTTTTTACTAATAGCAGTTGCACACGATGAATTAGAAATTAGAATCTTAATTGGTTTATTATCCTGTTCGTGAACTGAATTCATGACTTATATTCATATGAGTTAGAATAATAGTGCACATCCAACAATGGTGTGTAGTCTGGTTTTGAAAATTATCAGAATAGATGATATGCAAGAGGTAAATTATGCTACAACATACGGACATGTTTGCTAGTAAATATAAAGGGCCACCGACTGAGGTATGCAATCAATCAAAATACAAAACTGATCTATAATTTTTACCTTTTCTAAATCCTAGGTCTACCAAACCCCAATCTATTATTTTCTCTTTGTCTCTACGCCGACTTAAGGTATTCTAGGTGGCCTAATTAAGGTATTCTACCGTAAGTGCACCAGCCCTCATGGGGATCCTCTTGCACCAGTGCTTCAAGGTCATCCCAACAAAAAAAGCAAGCACCGGACGGTCCGACACAGCCTTCACCGGAAGGTCTACGAATCTTGTTTAGGTACTAGGATCGAATAACCTTGGAGCTCAATATTTGGAGAAAAAACACTGTTTTAGATGTTTAGCTCCAAAGGTCAGCAAATATTTGGTTTTAGGCAGCTTTGAACCTGTTGATCCTCAAAATTTTGTCAACTCGGTTGGCTAAATATAAAATAGCTATCTCAAATTTCAATTCTTTGCCTTTTCAACTTAAGACAAGTTTGTATGCGAAAACTACTCAAACTGGGCTCCGAAAGTTGAATGTTAACACTGTGTAAAGATCATTTTATAGCTGTGTCGACAATGTGCTGATGCATCTTCACCTAGCAAAAAATATTAAGAAACAACACAACGGTAATACTCGATCTCTTTTGTATAAAAAAACAACACAACGTATCCATCAAATACTTGATCATGGCTATACACAAGCATTAGACGATTTGCAGCCACTCAAGTAAACAACTCACTATACAAGCTGTCTATTGAGCTGTTATGTGTTATTAAGGTAAAAAAAAATCTCACCGACAACAGACTGTATATGTTGAACGTGCCCTAATGTCGTAGGCTTGTAGCGATAAAACTGCATGCAGTGGCCATGATTACTGTAGCTCAGATGATATACAAGTCACGTTTGGAGACGTGGGAGAATATGGTGCCCCCTTATTATACAGTAAATACAGTAGTCAGCAAGGTCAACACCCCCCACCTGCGCTGGGTCTCGGACCACACACGCTGCCTTGGCCTTGCTGCTCCCTCTCCCTGCGGCGGAGGACGAAGAACACCCTCAGAGCCAAGGCGACGAAGAATAGGACGATGAAGACGATGATCAAGGTCACGGAATTCTGTGAGGCGGCCAAGGCGGCAGCATGGCTGCCAGGGTGGTACGTGCCTGGTCTGCCGCCACTCGAGGGCATCGTCGTCGTTGTGTCTGCAGAGCAGGGATGGGCGATATGATTCTGAGTAGTTACAATTTTTGGGTACGGCTTGCAGTACAATTTACTTGTATTTGTATGTTACTTATTAAGCGGACACGTAACGAAGGTTTCGATGCTGAATTACTTGGTACGATAACGACCTCAGAATGACATTGACAATATTTACTTGCTCTCAAAGGAACGGCGACGTCGTCACCTGCATTGCTTGGCCCTCATCGATTCTCTGATGGTGACATTTTTTTAGATAATAACTTTGATGGTGAAGATGATCGCGATATGCAGGACACGTCGCCAGAGGAGCCTTGCTAGGAGCGCGATACACAAGACACGCCGGCGAGGTCTCTTGAGACCCGAAACCCCACACGTCCGGGAGGGACCCGTCAGAGCATGCGGCGGCTATGGGTTCTGCCCTAGCCGGCCTGACCAGTCTAGGGTTTGGCCATCATTGAAGCAATCAACATCATCAACAACGAAGAACAAGAAGAAATAGTAGATTGGAAAGTAATAAGACAAAAGATAGAAGATAGATGTATTTTGATAGGTTCGATTGTGTGCTGTCAATCGGACCGTCACCTTTTATATTTACAGGACGGTTGGTCTTCCCATATGAGAGTCCATCTCATTGTACAAGAGAGGTCCGGCCATATAATTGCTGTTGTATGTGAGCATGGTGGATCGTCAACTCGTTGATCACTGCCGGTTCAATCACACGGCTTTGCTGACTAGCTAGTGACTACAGGGATCAAGGTTTTACTCCAGTAGGGGCTGGGTGCGTTAGCGACAACTACGAGGATTGTTTGTTTGTTGCCATTGATGGATCCCCATGATCTTTCCGGTTCCTTATCTTAGTTCTTATTAAATTCGTTGAAGGATGTACGTACTTGCGTGCAGTCAAGTTTGTAAGTAAAGTGACAAGAATAGGTGCTTCCGTCCAACAGAACAAGTACCATAAGGGGAATCGTTAAAAACTCAAGAAAGAACCTGATTTCTAACTACAGATATAAAATTGTTCTCCTATCTTTTGCTTTTTTTAACTCTCCTTTGTGATCATCTAGCATGGCAAAGCTCTTCCCATGTTTATTTTTTTTAAAAACAGTTGTACCTGCAGAAACCACCCAAAGTCGTCCATAGCCCATAGACAATGGAAACCCCGGACGTATTTTCTGGAAAGAGCAGACACGTCTGGCTGGTACAACAGCTTCTATGAAATCTGTATGTGTCTCATCAGGCTTGTATGTCTTACAGATCATAAAACATGAAGACCGACCACTAATCCTTCACAAACCATGGTGACTATGTATTTCATTAAGAGAAAGTAGAGTTTGAAACATTAGAAGGACCCAAAAGTAATCCTATGATTACCACAGCAGTCCCAAAGACGCACAACTGCAAAAGAAAAAGCAAGAGCAGAACGGTACAGAGACCCACGGCCTCGAAACCCCAACAGACCAAAACATGTGACAAAAAACATCAACAGAGGTCACCCGCAATGAAGCCACGGCGGCAAAGAATCACCACTACACAAATCATAACCGAGGCAGGCGTTTTGGGTTTTCTGAGGTAGGCAAAGCGTTCGTCTTCGTCGAAAGGTATGCGTTAATGTAGACTCACCGAGGTGGATGCTTTGCCCGCCAGCGAAAATAGATTAGATTTAATAAAACAAAAAAAGCAAAGCCCGCTGAGCCCGTTCCAGAGCCCAGCGCTAAGCCCGCTAGCCACCAGCTTGCGCCGCCGTCATCTCGGTGTCGCCAACTCCATCCGGATCCATCATCCTCTCGGGGTCTCCAGCACCAGGTCAGGTCGCTAGCTCCTGCTCTGGATCCACTGACGTCCGGATCTGCCGATCCACCACCGAGCTGAGGGAGCATTGGATGCCCGTGCATGCCGCTAGGAGGGGGCATGGGGTGCTCACGTGCTCTCCTCTATCCCACCATGCGCCGCGAGGCCACCCACCACGTCTCCACCATCCCATCGTGCAACGCCGCATGGGGGATTGGGAGGTTGTCCTGCCACTGCTCCGTCGTGCGCCACTGCGTGGTGGAGAGGGAGGGGCGCAGTCGCATGGGAAAGAGGGAGGGTTGCGGGGGAGAGGGAGGGGCGCTGTCGCTGGGAGAGGTAGGGGCGCGTGGGGGGGGGGGGGGGTGTGGAGAGATGATAGAGAGGGTGCTGTGACCTAAGTCCTGGTATTTATATAATCCAAATAGAAATTTGGATTTGGGCTTTTTGGCTGGGCCTCGGGAATATTTTTCGAGGTGGACCTTGTAACAAGTCCGCCCCTCCATTTTTGGATGCGGACCTCTTAAAAAACCCGCCTTCATAAATTGATTACGGGAGGTGGGCAATTTTCGACTGCCTGCACAAATAAAATGTCTGCCTATGTAAATCTGTTTTGCAAGACAGGCAAATGTAAACGCTTCCGTAAATAAAATGACCGGCTCTGAAAATCCACATGTATTTTAGGAGACGGTTGCATTTTGTGATCGCCAGCGTTAATGTTTGGGTAGTGTCTCACAAAATCATTTTTTGTAGTAGTGAATCCACCTAGAGCGGACGAGACAAGCTTGCAGCAGCAGCGACAGTGGCAATGTATCAACCAAAAGGAACGACAGCCAAGTATCCGCTGAAGACGAAACTCAACACGGTAGCCGCAAAGCATCCGCTACGAAAACACACGGCGGCAAAGCATCTGCCATGGACGACGAGGAGGCAAAGTATCTGCAGGTGGGCCAACCCGTACTCAACAGCATAGCATCTACAGGGGGGAGACCAAGGTGACAGCGGCAAAGCATCTGCCCGACCAGCAGCGACGACAAAGCATCCGTCGAAGAAGAGCGGTAGCGGCAAAGTATCCGCTACAAAAAAAAAACAAGCGACTATGGCCACACGAAGCAAAACAGCTGGACAGGCCACAACGAAGAGAACCATAAAGCACACAACAGGCGTGACACCGGCGAGAGAAGGGGAGGAAGGAGTAGTGGCACCAGGTACAGGAGTGCTCCAACAAAGCCTTGATGAAGGGCAATGACATCCACAAATGCCACGTACGCTGGAAAGAAGCACCGTAGGGCTTGGCCCAGAACGGCAAGCACTTCGAACGAAATCGTTGGTGACATCTCCAAGAAGGTAGATGACGCAAACTGCGCCATCACCGCTGGCCAGCAGGAAGCTGGGCAGGGTTTCTACCTAGAAAATATTCGAAGGGGCCAGGGGAGGGGGGGGGGGGGGGGGGGGCACCTGTGCACAGGCAGCGCCACCGTGGCTCGCAGGGGAGTAGCGCAATTGCTGCTTGCCGACATACCAGGCACCACCCCCCAGCAGCCCCACACGCAAGGCACGGGGTAGCTGCATGACGATGCCACTATAGTTGACCAATAGGCAGCCGGACGCAGACACCGAAGGCCAGCTAGCCAGCCAGGCAGCCAGCACTAGCCAGCTAGCCAAGTAGCCAGCCAATGCCAGCCGCCTTCTGCCGGCCACATCCGCCTAGCTTTGGCCACCCCGATGACGGCACAGGCCACCGCCGCCGACGACCTGGCACGCCACTGCAGCAGCAAGGTCGCCACCTACCCCGCACGCCACAACAGCAGCAGCAAGGCCATCGCTGCCACCCTCAAGGGGCACAGGCCCAGGCACTACCGCCAACCATGACCGTCGAGCACTGGCCACCCAGACCTTAGGCCACAGGCGGCAAATCCGGCAATGGAGAGGGCCCGGATCTGCAAGGCTGGCCACACAAACGCTCGAATCCGGTCAGAGATGTAGGGGAAGAGGAGGGGTGGAGGAGGAGACAGGATGGGCTACAAACAGGGAACCGGACTTTCGAACCCACCGCGGGCCACCGCCGCCGTGCGCCGGATGGCGGCGACGGAGGGTGAGGGGAGTTTGTCGTAGCATCCCACCTTTCCTTGTAGCCATCTCAAGCTTGGTGGAACTAAGCCCCGACAAACTCCAGTAATCGGCCAAGCACTTTTAAATAACATTATTTTGTAGCCGAATTAATCAAACTAAAGCACCCATCACCAAATCAATCTATAAGTCCAATTTGGCTGCTCGATGATTCATGAAATACAACTTAAGCCAAATTTGAGTGTCAATAGAGATATATGGAGTATAATTAATACTACGCAGTTTGCATCAAACGGGTATATACAATTTGTTCGTCAGACCGTCGCGGCGGCGGCGACCGGAGATTGGCAGAGCGGGCAGGTGGCGTGGAGGCGGACCCACTCGCGGGCGCAGGCGGAGTGGAAGCAGTGCCTGCACGGCGACAGCGCCCTGAGGGCGCCGCCGCCGGCGAGCTCTGCCAGGCACACCCCGCACGTAGGCTCCCGCCGCCCGCCGCCATCATCAGCCTTGCATATGATCACTACGGGCACCGCATCGCCCTCCCGCTCCACCTGTATGGCCACGGCCTCTGCCGCCACCAGCTGCTGCTGCGGTGCCCTGCCGACGTCGTCGCCGCCGCCGGGAAAGCAGCCAGCAGGCTCCTCCAGCCTCTCCTTGGGCCCGCGGAAGTAGTTGATTACGAAGGCCATCAACACGATGATGACGACGACTACGCAGACGACAAGGGCCAACATGACCAGGTGCTGGAGAGCCGACGCGGTGGCGTGGTCCAGGTGTAGGAGCGGGACGCCGCCGCCGGCTGTCGTGTTGCTATCCATCGTCGTCTCGTCTCTACGCTACTCTAAGTAGATCGATATCGATCGATCGATGGGGTAGTAGTCGTCCTTGCACGAAAATCGGAAGATCGTCGTAGTTTCTATTTTATCGATCGAGAAACAAAAGCAATATATGTAAGAGGCTTAAGGGTTCCTAAATTAAAAAAATAGAAAAAAAAATCCTTTTTCCTAAAAAAAATTATAGTACACATGCGCATCCTATATTCTGGTCGCGTGGTGGAAGATATGACACCAGCGTGACAAGAATATAAGCATTGAGGAGGGGACAGGATACGTGAGATACACAATCCTTACTATATCTGAGGATGGTCGATCGAGTCAAAAGAGGTAGAGAATCAATAGCAAGTACTATATTAACTTTGTCTAGTTTGCTCTATTTTATCTCCAAATAACATGATCAAAGATTACAAGCAAGGCACTATTTGTATTTGTAATAAGTCCTATAAACACTGCTAAAGAAAATTTTACGGCACTGCTAATTTGATTTACATAGACAAGCTATTTATTTGCTGCCTTTACAAATCATTTAGAGGCTAAATGGCCAAATCTTGCCTATGTAAATTGAGTGACGTAGGCGGGCGTCTCTCTTTAGAGGCCACATCAGAAAAACCAAGTTGGGGGTGATTTTACGACTCTTTGCTAGTCGCAAGGAGCAACAACTATATATACTAGCATTAATTTTTCTACCAACAAACAAAGGAGGTAGCATGCTGACTCAACAAACCATGATGGACTAGATGCGGTCACTGGTATTCATTAAGCACTTGTCAAGCATGAGTTTCAACAATTTGTCCCTTCTCCTTTTCAAGGACTACACAAGAGAAAACTCGAAGCATGGTTAGTCCTTAGGCCATAGGTTATGGATCTCGTCCCTTTAAGTTTGTGCACTTAGATCGAATAGCTAATCAAGGATGTGCACATTGGCAGTTCTATCAATTATAGAGGACAAGTGCTATATAACCTAGGCACAAGAGACAGAACAAATTGGCACAAGAAGGATAGCAGTTGAGTATGTACCTTTGCTTGGGAGGGGAGCTAGATTCGGTGTATGAAAACCTTTCACATGCTTGGCAATATTGTTGACACTTGGTGCACCCCAAATATGGACCCACATGCTTGCAAAGCCTCCAATCTCCTCCTATCTCATGAGCCCCCTCACTTCTTATTTGGTACCCAAGCAAGCTTGGTTTTTTTTTGAAGTGATCTACATGTGTCTTTGGGACCCTTCTTTGGGGGGCTTTGCTATGGTACAACTCTTACCTAGTAAGAGGTAAGAGTTCAAATAAATCCAAGCCCTTGAAAATTATGACAAATAAAATAATTAATAAAAAGAAAACTAAATAACCAATTGCCTTCCTTTTATCTGCATGTGTACATGCAATTTGTTTCCTTTTTGTTGCGATGAATGGCTACACACTTTTCCTGTCCATTCGTCATGTTTCAACAAATAAAATAAATTTTACAAAATTATGTTGGGTCACATATTATATTTTTCGTTACAAAACAATGTTACACCAGTGTCATTTTTACATTAGGTATGAAAGTTAAATTATTTATAGTAATCTTTGCAACTATTACATACCTCTCATTATGTTATGATCCATATCAGTTTGTCACGTTATAATTAAAACTTATATACATCTATATATGCGTACCATGAAATAGCCCTATAGCATTCTAAACTAAGAATTATAATAGGATAAATACAAAGAACTATGTATTAGTTCTAACTATAAATTATTGTGTTATATATACAACAAAATAAAATAAGGCTGCACATTTTTGAAGTGTGTGTCCCACGGCTATGCATGTGTGTGTCCATGTCCACGTTATTAAAAACTTGAGATCATGTTAGGGAAGTTAAGATCATTCATGCATATTAGATATAACAGGAAGATATTTTCCTTATATATCCTATTACCTCTTAGGAGGTAATATATGACAATTGCGATTCAGATCGATGGTTCATAGTTATTTGGAGCATCGATGGCAGCCCGGCCGAGGGCGGAGGGTGGGACAGCGGTGGTGCTGCAGATTGATGGCATGGCGATGAAGCCTCAGTGGCCAAGGTCGTCATGGTGGATCCGGCAATGACGATGGCACACGACGTGCTTAGCGGGCTTGGCGATGGGCTCAGGATCAGGCTCATCGGTGGGTAGGTGTTTTGTTTTGTTTTTTTAAACCTATTTCTTCCAGTGACATCATGTCAATCTAGATGCCGTGGCACCGCCGCCACTAGAAACCCAAAACAACTGAATCAAAAAATAGAAACAATAGTAGTGTTCTTCAATCTCAAGCTCTCTTCTACCCATTACTAGCCAGCATGTCTTTTGATGAGATTTGTTAGAATTCTAGATTGTCTTGCCGATCATATCCCAGCTGTGTGTCTTTCAGACGTGTCTTCCTGGAGACGTTCACAGGTGTTCTGGGCAAAGAACGAGCTATGTATTGTTTATTATTTTGGTGGTGTAAGTGTTTCAGTCACTACAAGAAATTTCCTTATACATTACGGTTTACTTTCATCACAGACGAGAAAAAATGCGTCACAATTAACTCATGATGACAATCGCGAAAAACGTCATGTATCCCGCGTCATACATTTGTCAGAGCAAAATAGACTGTCACAGATTGGTTTTTTCGTTCGTCATGGATGAACTGATCACAACAATAGCAAAGGGCAATAGTGATGAAATGAACCGTCATAGATTGACATTTGAGTTCATCATGGATTAGTTGTTCATCTATTATACCCAGCCCATGTCCAAGCCCAGATCCAAACCATAGTGACGAAAAAGAACATCACATATTAGTGCGAAATCATCACTGCATTAACATGCAGCACATCTCATAATACACCAATCATAGAAACTTTGATTCTTTCATTTCTGGGAATGTCCACTATTGTCACGTATAGTTTGAGGACAATCAATTCACAGCCAACTAACCAAGTACATAAAACTAAAACTTCAGCTCTAGGGAGTCTAAAATAAACAAACATATGAACTAAGATTTCATCTCTAAGAATTCAATTGCCTTGTTGTCCATATGATGTGCTACCAAGCATCTCCAGGAGCTACCTGAAAATCAATGTGAATATTAAATAAGTTAGTTCTGAGCAAAGATTCTAAAAACAAATGCTATCTATTTATCAGGAAACAATCAAAGTGGATTGTTCTAGGCACTAGTCAAGCTCTGTACTAGCAAATAAAACTGATGGTTGCAGTACTAGCGTGTGGTAGAAAACCAACAAGAAATCTTTGACCACTCTATGGAGTTGACAATCCTGTGGCAAACCATTTTTTCTGCATTCAACATAAAAACTAAGGATCAGGAATTGTGTTATTGTATTAAAAACTGTAATCTGCATAATAATAGGATTGGGTCACACTAAGATGAAAGACTGAAGCCCACCAGAGATAGATATAATTGAGAACATTTGATTTGACAGAAAAGATTTAATTAACTTGTCATAATTCAGCAAGTCACACGTAACATATCTATTTAAGGGCAGCAGCAGTAATAATTTAGCTGAAACTAGAGATCAGATGCATACCGGAGCCGGTGGCTGGACATAGATAGAGTACTTTGTTCCCATCATTACTGCATCCAAGAAAGATGTACAAGTTCAGCAGCCACTCATCAAGCAAAGTCATGTGCAACTCATTACAGGAACTCAAATTCAGTAACTTCAGTGTTACAAAAGTTTCAAAAATCTCGGCCCCATCAGTTAATTACCTTGTGGAGTTGACACAGGCATTTATTCAATAGGATCTGAAAATCCATGCTACTCTGCTTCTCCCAATCACGTTCTAGCACTCCTCCGCCTAGTCCAGTGACAAGCTAGCACTAGATCCATGCCTCTCAAATGAATAAGACATTTCAAGCTACTAGAACAGAGAAGGTATGCTTTAGTGTATGAGTCCTGCAAAATTCAACATACCACCTGTAGCTTGAAAGCGGAATGGTTTATCCATTCATCTGCAAATAAGCATGTCGCATAAACTATGAACTTAAAGATGAAATATTGATTGTACAATTTGTTGGCACAGTTCACTAGCTAATCACCCAAAATTAACATTTGTTCAGAGATGCAGGAACAAATAATGTTACAGTCTTCATGCTATTAGGTCTCTGTTGCAGATGTTACACTAGTATGTCATTCCTCTAAAATAAATTAGATGATGGCAAAAATTCTCACGAAATTCAGACCCACAAGAAAAAAAACTGCAAATAATGAAAACAAAACAGATCCTGATACACACCAACATTGGTTAGGATGCAGATGTTGAAGCCCAGGCAGATTGCATCTTCCTTCCCCCAATCATCTACTCCCCTAAATCAAGCACAATACCAGGCATAGACAAGTACAGTTGGGGAGGATCTGAATCGTTAATCGGGAAATCAAATCCCTCACCTTTGGTCGCACTGGTTGACTGCACGTACGCTGGCGCTCGGGCACTATGCCAGTGCTGCTGCGCGCTCCACGGTGGCCCCTCCCAGCCTCCCTTGGCCGGCCCTAGCAACTGGATGCAGTAGCCGTCGGCCGTCGCCACCCTGTAGATCCGGCAGCCGCAAGGAGCCCTAGGCCAGCAGCAAGCCCCCCGCAGCTGCCGCGTGGCTGCCGGCCGCGTCCCCGGCACCTGCCCCACAGCTTCTCGCCGGGAGTGGAGCGCCGCCCCTGCCATCGTCACCGTCTGGGCACCGATGAACCGTCATGTATATGGGTTTTTCTTGTAGTGAGTGTAATATTCAATTTTGACAATCTTTTTAATTCATCATCATAGTGGTGCACCTCAAAGAAACTGAGCCGACATATCTTAAGAATGATGACGTCGATGATTTATTTGCTAATGATCGGCGCGAGCATGGAGAAAGACGATATGATGGTAGGTTATATAACAATTATTAACAACTAATGGCTAGGTTTCACCAACTAATTGAAGTAGGATAGAGTTACTTCCATCAGTGGAGACAAAGAAACATAGTAGTAGAAGACTCGGATGAGTTCAACCATAATCCAAGGTGTATGCCACTTGATTACGAACATTGCATATTCCACAATCCAACGTACGTACGTAGGTCGAAGTAGAACCAGCGACTAGTACTTGCAAGACTTAATGTCGTCGGCTGGTGCCGGCGACCTTTGGGCGCCGCTGCGGCACCGGTGGGGGCGCGGCAGAGCGGGCAGGTGGCGTGGTCGCGCAGCCACTGCTCGACGCAGGTGGTGTGGAAGCTGTGCGTGCACGCCGTCAGCACCCTCACTTTTTCGCCGTCAGCCATCTCCGACTGGCACACGGAGCACATCGTCTGCTCCCACCCGTCGGCCGTCAGGAACGTGCACTCCAGCACGGGCTCCTGCGCCAGCTCCACGTCCACTGCCGGCGGCGCCGCCGCCACGGGGGACTGCCGCTGCTGCTGCCGCCGTGGCGCTTAGCCGCGGTTGCTCCGTCCACGGCCATTATCCCTGCCGGTCCCCTGCCCCTGCTCCTCAGGCCGCCGCCGCTGCTGCCGCTGCCGCCACGGCGCTTCGCTGCGGTTGCTCCGCCGTCCACGGCCATTATTTTGTAGCCGAATTAATCAAACTAAAGCACCCATCACCAAATCAATCTATAAGTCCAATTTGGCTGCTCGATGATTCATGAAATACAACTTAAGCCAAATTTGAGTGTCAATAGAGATATATGGAGTATAATTAATACTGCGCAGTTTGCATCAAACGGGTATATACCATTTGTTCGTCAGACCGTCGCGGCGGCGGTGACCTGAGATTGGCAGAGCGGGCAGGTGGCGTGGAGGCGGACCCACTCGCGGGCGCAGGCGGAGTGGAAGCAGTGCCTGCACGGCGACAGCGCCCTGAGGGCGCCGCCGCCGGCGAGCTCTGCCAGGCACACCCCGCACGTAGGCTCCCGCCGCCCGCCACCATCATCAACCTTGCATATGATCACTACGGGCACCGCATCGCCCTCCCGCTCCACCTGTATGGCCACGGCCTCTGCCGCCACCAGCTGCTGCTGCGGTGCCCTGCCGACGTCGTCGCCGCCGCCGGGAAAGCAGCCAGCAGGCTCCTCCAGCCCCTCCTTGGGCCCGCGGAAGTAGTTGATTACGAAGGCCATCAACACGATGATGACGACGACTACGCAGACGACAAGGGCCAACATGACCAGGTGCTGGAGAGCCGACGCGGTGGCGGGGTCCAGGTGTAGGAGCGGGACGCCGCCGCCGGCTGTCGTGTTGCTATCCATCGTCGTCTCGTCTCTACGCTACTCTAAGTAGATCGATATCGATCGATCGATGGGGTAGTAGTCGTCCTTGCACGAAAATCGGAAGATCGTCGTAGTTTCTATTTTATCGATCGAGAAACAAAAGCAATATATGTAAGAGGCTTAAGGTTTCCTAAATTAAAAAATAGAAAAAAATCCTTTTTCCTAAAAAAAATTATAGTACACATGCGCATCCTATATTCTGGTCGCGTGGTGGACAATAAGACACCAGCGTGACAAGAATATAAGCATTGAGGAGGGGACAGGATACGTGAGATACACAATCCTTACTATATCTGAGGATGGTCGATCGAGTCAAAAGAGGTAGAGAATCAATAGCAAGTACTCCCTCCGCATCAGATTTAGAAGTCGTTTAGGACAGCGACACGGTCTCCAAAACACAACTTTGACCTCTTGTTTTTATAAAAAATATTTATGGAAAAGTGATATATGTATACTTTTATGAAAGTATTTTTCAAGACAAATCTATTCATATAATTTTTACATTTGCAAACTCAACAACTTAAAAGTTATTGATGATTTATATTCCCAATGTTTGACCTAAACCTTGTCCAAAACGACTTCTAAATCCAATACGGAGGGAGTATATTAACTTTGTCTAGTTTTCTCTATTTTATCTCCAAATAACACACACACACACACACACACACACACACACACACACACACACACACACACACACACTCCTAGTCCTATAACCACTGCTAAAGAAAATTTTACGGCACTGCTAATTTGATTTACATAGACAAGCTATTTATTTGCTGCCTTTACAAATCATTTAGAGGCTAAATGGCCAAATCTTGCCCATGTAAATTGAGTGACGTAGGCGGACGGCTCTCTTTAGAGGCCACATCAGAAAAAACCAAGTTGGGGGTGATTTTACGACTCTTTGCTAGTCGCAAGGAGCAACAACTATACTAGTATTAATTTTTCTACCAACAAACAAAGGAGGTAGCATGCTTACTCAACAAACCATGATGGACTAGATGCGGTCACTGGTATTCATTAAGCACTTGTCAAGCATGAGTTTCAACAATTTGTCCCTTCTCCTTTTCAAGGACTACACAAGAGAAAACTCGAAGCATGGTTAGTCCTTAGGCCATAGGTTATGGATCTCGTCCCTTTAAGTTTGTGCACTTAGATCGAATAGCTAATCAAGGATGTGCACATTGGCAGTTCTATCAATTATAGAGGACAAGTGCTATAACCTAGGCACAAGAGACAGAACAAATTGGCACAAGAAGGATAGCAGTTGAGTATGTACCTTTGCTTGGGAGGGGAGCTAGATTCGGTGTATGAAAACCTTTCACATCCTTGGCAATATTGTTGACACTTGGTGCACCCCAAATATGGACCCATATGCTTGCAAAGCCTCCAATCTCCTCCTATCTCATGAGCCCCCTCACTTCTTATTTTGTACCCAAGCAAGCTTGGTTTTTTTTGAAGTGATCTACATGTGTCTTTGGGACCCTTCTTTGGGGGGCTTTGCTATGGTACAACTCTTACCTAGTAAGAGGTAAGAGTTCAAATAAATCCAAGCCCTTGAAAATTATAACAAATAAAATAATTAATAAAAAGAAAACTAAATAACCAATTGCCTTCCTTTTATCTGCATGTGTACATGCAATTTGTTTCCTTTTTGTTGCGACGAATGGCTACACACTTCATGGAAGGCCATTGGAGATAATTTCGGAATCAAAAATTAACTTTCCAAGACATGCCTATTTCATGTTTCTTAATTGGGCATGGTCACGTTACAACAAAAAAATGTTACAATACAATCGAACTATAAATTGAATAAACTTTGTTTTTTCATGTTGAAAATAAAACAAATTTAAATTTCCTGTCCATTCGTCACGTTTCAACAAATAAAATAAATTTTACAAAATCATGTTGGGTCACATATTATATTTTTCGTTACAAAACAATGTTACACCAGTGTCATTTTACATTAGGTATGAAAGTTAAATTATTTATAGTAATCTTTGCAACTATTACATACCTCTCATTATGTTATGATCCATATCAGTTTGTCACGTTATAATTAAAACTTATATACATCTATATATGCGTACCAGGAAATAGCCCTATAGCATTCTAAACTAAGAATTATAATAGGATAAATACAAAGAACTATGTATTAGTTCTAACTATAAATTATTGTGTTATATATACAACAAAATAAAATAAGGCTGCACATTTTTGAAGTGTGTGTCCCACGGCTATGCATGTGTGTGTCCATGTCCACATTATTAAAAACTTGAGATCATGTTAGGGAAGTTAAGATCATTCATGCATATTAGATATAACTGGAAGATCTTTTCCTTATATATCCTATTACCTCTTAGGAGGTAATATATGACAATTGCGATTCAGATCGATGGTTCATAGTTATTTGGGTGTACCATAGCAAGACCCTTCTTAGGGAGCATCGATGGCAGCCCGGCCGAGGGCGGAGGGTGGGGCAGCGGTGGTGCTGCAGATTGATGGCATGGCGATGAAGCCTCAGTGGCCAAGGTCGTCATGGTGGATCCGGCAATGACGATGGCACACGACGTGCTTAGCGGGCTTGGCGATGGGCTCAGGATCAGGCTCATCGGTGGGAAGGTGTTTTTTTTGTTTTTTTAAACCTATTTCTTCCAGTGACATCATGTCAATCTAGATGCCGTGGCACCGCCCGCCACTAGAAACCCAAAACAACTGAATCAAAAAATAGAAACAATAGTAGTGTTCTTCAATCTCAAGCTCTCTTCTACCCATTACTGGCCAGCATGTCTTTTGATGAGATTTGTTAGAATTCTAGATTGTCTTGCCGATCATATCCCAGCTGTGTGTCTTCCAGACGTGTCTTCCTGGAGACGTTCATAGGTGTTCTGGGCAAAGAACGAGCTATGTATTGTTTATTATTTTGGTGGTGTAAGTGTTTCAGTGTAATATTCAATTTTGACAATCTTTTTAATTCATCATCATAGTGGTGCACCTCAAAGAAACTGAGCCGACATATCTTAAGAATGATGATGTCGATGATTTATTTGCTAACGATCGGCGCGAGCATGGAGAAAGACGATATGATGGTAGGTTATATAACAATTATTAACAACTAATGGCTAGGTTTCACCAACTAATTGAAGTAGGATAGAGTTACTTCCATCAGTGGACACAAAGAAACATAGTAGTAGAAGACTCGGATGAGTTCAACCCATAATCCAAGGTGTATGCCACTTGATTACGAACATTGCATATTCCACAATCCAACGTACGTACGTAGGTCGAAGTAGAACCAGCGACTAGTAGTTGCAAGACTTTATGTCGTCGGCCGGTGCCGGCGACCTTTGGGCACCGCTGCGGCACCGGTGGGGGCGCGGCAGAGCGGGCAGGTGGCGTGGTCGCGCAGCCACTGCTCGACGCAGGTGGTGTGGAAGCTGTGCGTGCACGCCGTCAGCACCCTCACTTTTTCGCCGTCAGCCATCTCCGACTGGCACACGGAGCACATCGTCTGCTCCCACCCGTCGGCCGTCAGGAACGTGCACTCCAGCACGGGCTCCTGCGCCGGCTCCACGTCCACTGCCGGCGGCGCCGCCGCCATGGGGGACTGCCGCTGCTGCTGCCGCCGCGGCGCTTCGCTGCGGTTGCTCCGTCCACGGACATTATCCCTGCCGGTCCCCTGCCCCTGCTCCTCAGGCCGCCATTGCTGCTGCCGCTGCCGCCGCGGCGCTTCGCTGCGGTTGCTCCGCCGTCCACGGCCATTATCCCTGCCGGTCCCCTGCTCCTGCTCCTCGCCGCGGCAGAATTTGTGGCGGATATAGCAGGAAACGTAGAGGGTGAAGAGGAAGGAGAAGACGAGCAACACCACGTTCCCTGTCGTGTCATCCGACGATGAGACGCCGCCGCTGGAATCCTTCGTGCCGGCTGATGGCGGGGTCGCCGGGAGGTGGTCCACGAGATGCCCGCGTCCTCCTGCCGCAGCCATTACGACGGGCATTGTGACAACCAGTATCAGTAGACCAGGAAACGGCCACTCAAATTGAGAAGAACTTGCATCCATCACGACAAACTTGCATCCATCTATCAAGAACAAATAAATATATACGTATATATATGCATGTATTGTATACAAGAGACGATGATGCTGGAAGAAGAAACTCTCTACCTATTTCTTTAAAAAGGACACCACCGGAGGATAGTCCTACTCTCATTTACATTGAATATGGGATAGGAAGCATGTAAAAAGGTTTCCCTATTTTGGGACGTTTTCCAAATTTGTATTATCGTGGCTCCTTTAGTAAATCCTGGTCCAAACATTGGAATAATTCTAATGATTCCTGGCGACATGTAAATCCCGATCCAAACATTGAATTTCTGTGGCCTTCAAATGTTCAAATAACAAGGATAGAACGGTTTTAATGAATCGAACCAAGAAATTGCAATTATGATTGAATCAGAAATTTTCAGATGCTTTAATCTATGGATTATAACGAATGGTGGAATACTGCTGCTCTGGCACCTCCTCTGCCACGATGTGCGCCAACATATTCAAGTTACTGATTCAAAATTTTTTAGATATTTGTACAAGTAAGGCTTCAAATTTTCCAACTTCTGCTCACTTAGACCACAAAATGGTCTAGTAACATCGGTACATGCATGCGTACAAAGTTTAAGGTTAGCTGATTGAAACCACTAAACCATCACTTAGGCGGTGTATAACAAATAAATCTCCAGTTATGGCATTCTCCAGTTATGGACATTTAGTTAGCAGAGGGTTTTCTCACAGCTAAAGGTCAGAGCAGACTAAAAACGCCGAAGTTATACTACTTGATTATAAAATACATGGCTCTTGCATTCACACCTCTATTTTGTATCAAAATTGTGATATTGCTCCTGTTTTTTAGCTTTGTGAATTTACCCTTGCGTTTTCCAAAACGAAGCACCACTTTGCCCCTATTCCATTTTCCTCCTAACGATGTTAACTTCTGTACAAAAGGACAAATATGCCCATATGATTTTGCCCATGGTCTTTAGGGCTATTTGTGTTTTTATCCCTAATTTGGAATACAGCATTTGGTCAAATATGTTTGGCAGAATTTGCAATTATTTTGATTCAGATTTGATATTAAAAAATATTCAAATTTTAGCGGTATCCTGACAGCAATTTGATAGCATTATGGCAACAATATTAAGCACATATGAAAACATGACAACAACCATGGGGAAGCAACATGTCCACACATTTCAACATCTTGCATGCATCATGTCAAACGTGTCCACAAAAATAAAAAGTTTGCATTAGATGTTGAACAAAAGCGATACGTGTCTAGTTACAAGCATCTCATTCAAGGACCACCTAGAGACCTAACAAACTAGCTTGCCTTCCTGTTTGTTACTCCTGTTCATTCTCCTCCTCTTCCCCTCCCTCTTCCTTTGCCCCTTCCCTTCCCATTTTCTTAGAGCTTGGACAGAGAAATAGGTTGGTTAGTAATGATTAGATCAAAAATATGTAGAAGTGAGTAGAAATACAACCATGGCTCACATTGGGCCATTGTTGTCCTATCCTAGCTTCTTCCCCCTCCTCTTCCCATTCCCCTTCTTCTCATCCTCCCCCAACAAGTGGCACTTGCACTTGCACTAAAAAGAGACTAAGCATGATTTGAAATTAGCATTGGTTAAATGAGGCAAACAATTAGTAATGACCAGAAATGCATGACTCATATTGGATCGGTACTGTCCTCTTTCAATACTTGTTGTGAAAAATTGAGCCTTCTCTTTTGACTAGCAGTGAGACCTCCATGACAAATCTTGGCCAAATGTCCTGGTACATGGCACTCAGAACATAATCTTATTTTCTTACTACTTCCAACCTCATCATACGCCTTGAACCTAGACTTTATAGGTCTCCTAGGTTTCCTTGTTAATTTAGGCTTGTGGACTTTGTAGACTAAGTCACCATGTGGCCACAGGTCTTTGGATGTCATTGGAACGAAACTACCTGCATATGCCTTTCTCAGCCTTTCAATAGAGAAGTATTCATGGATAAAGTCTTGCATCTTTGTACCTCTCTACTAAGCTTTGCAATGGAAGCTAGAGCATGGCTGCAAGGCTTTCTAGTCATTTGCCAAGCCCTACAAGTATATGTCTTCTATTCTAAGTTAACTACATGCATAAATCCAAAGGCTGTCACTTCTGCTTTTCCAAACCCGCAAATTAAGACATCATGGTCCTTCTCGGATCTTTAATGATATCTGGGACTATTTTTCAAGTCATGCTACTAGCGGTGGTTGAAGATGGCCTTCACAAGGGCATTGCACAATGATTGGAGGGCTTTTGAGCGGCAGATGTTGTGCGACAGCAGAGTGGCACCATACACTAGAAGTGCCCGCAAAGTTGCCAAGGGGCCTGTGGGGCACATGATGGCCAATAAAAGGGCATTGTTGCTTTTGGCTTATGTGAATGCCTTTTAGATTTGTAATTGGAGGCGGTTCATTTTGTGTGTCTCATATTTGGGAAGGCAACATGGATGCATGAAGCTACACTGTCGGCGATGGGCATGACAATGTCAACAGATGGCGCAAGCAGCAACGTTGATGCGGCAACTGCATAGCTTGGGGCGACTTCCTTTGCATGGCAGTTGTTTGCTTTGTGTGGGACATTGTCTTTATGGTGGTGCAAGCAGTGATGATAATGCATCGACTTGGTAGTTTGTTGGTGGTGTGTGGTGCTGGGTTATTTGTGGAGTAAAATTGTTTTTGGAGTCCAGTGCCTTTTTTTTGCTAAAGGAGTAGTGGTGTGGCTTTGTTGTACAACTCATTTTGATGTCTCAACCAGCTTGTGCAGTCTTTGTGTTGTTGTTTTTAGTTGTTAGCTTAACTTTTTTATTGTTTTGTTTGTTGTAGTTGCTCAACATTTTGAGGTCTAGTCGCTCTATTGTATTTGGTTGTTTTTACCTAGTTTGGGCTCTTCTTAGTTTGTTGTAGTTTCTCCACATTTTGATGCAAAGAAAAGTGAAACAATAAACCAAGACAAAAGATCAGCAGTACCAGTGATACTAGAAAAAAATTAGGTGATGCATAGATTTTATTTAGGTCAGATGATAAACAAAGATCCCCAATTCTAACATAAAGACCAAAAACTCCCAAACAATGCTCACCAAATACCTTATGAGGTCAACAATGAAGGGAGCAGTTGCAACTTATATTCTGCTGATGCTTCCATCAAGACATTTTTCTATCCAATGGCTAAAATTTGCATATGCTACCTTTCACCTCTGTACTTTCTCTCAGTGTCGTTGGACCCTATATTGGACAGTAAAAAAGATTTCACACTAGTTCTCCTAAACCACAGCTGCTCAACAAATTGTGTATATGCAGATCTCACACCCGGCCGCAGCAGAACAAGTGAATCGTCAAACAAAGATGCAGAGTGTTGTGACAAAAAAAGGATGGGTAACATGATATAGTGAATAAGTTGTAACAAACAAACCGTTTGACTTAAAACAGCATGCTGAGAAAGGAAGAACACAAGCTCAAATCTCCTAGCAAATGGTGCAACAAGCACTACTAAAAAATCACGCACACGCACACGCACACGCCGTCGCCATGGAGGTCTGTCACCTTCTTCGCCGCTGTTGCTCCGTGGTCCACGGCCATCACCGCTTTCGGGTGGCTTCTGCTCCTGCAGCGGTGGTGGTGGCAGAGCACTGCCACCTTCAGCATCGTCATTGTTGATCCACGGTCCAAGAACAAACCTGCTGGTATCCTGCTCGTCGTCCTCCTTGTCGCGACAGAAAAAGGCGGTGGACACCCTAGTAAACGATGACCATCACTGCAAGGGAGGCAGCGAACAGCACCTGGTTTTTGGTCTCACACGGCCATGATGACCATGGTGGGATGCTGGAGTCCTGTCCCAGCAGCTCCTGCCAGTTGCCCGCCAAGGATGCAGTTGCCCACAGGTCGACGAGACGCTGGCATCCTTCCACCGCAGCCGCAGCCAGTAAGGGCATTCTGGCCATCAATTGATCAGGCAGAGCAAACAGCCACGCAGATTGAGATTGTCACATAGATTGAGGTCCACGGTAATCTTGCAACTGCGAGTTTGATCAATCAATCAAGAACATAGTTTATATATATGAATAAGCTTACCATTTCTGAAACTCTGAACAAAAATCTTTGTACAATTATATATACTTTTTTATTTTATAGAAAAGTGAGGAACAAAATTGGACGAAGCAATGCGATATAGTGTTACCCATTCCACATTCACCACATAGCGTTTCAAACACACTACCAGAAAATGGAGATTTCATGAGGGGAGCAATTTTTCCATGAGAGTGCAAAGCACGCTATCAAGGAAATAAACTTTTTCATGAGGCTGATGTAAATTCCATAGCGAAAACTCATTTTCATTAGAGTGCTCCACATACCGTCATGAAATCAGTTGTTTTTCATGAGTACTACACACACCTCCATGAAAATGACTATCCCACCACAAAATTGTCTATTTTCTTAAGAGTGATCATTTTCATGAGAGTCAACTTGCACCGCCACGAAATATGGTTTGCTGGTTTTCAGTAGAAAAATAAATTGCTTAAATACTGGAAAATCAAGAATATGAACAAAAGTTTTCTCCTTTTACTCTGCAGTGAATTTTTGTAACTAGTCTTTCTCCCTCGTGCTAACTTGTAAACATACCTAATTTAGTTTAAGAGAGTGCCCAAAGCGTATAAAAACATTCCACGTTGCAACATTTATTTAGGAAAGTAAGAGTACCATGGTTCCATTTTAGCATGCTAGTTATTAGTTTATTACTACTATTTCAGTCCTGATGGTTCGCATTCTAGGGAATCATATTGAAAATTGTATCATTTAATATAGTATAATTCCTGAAATATCAAGGTCAATGTAGTACTGGAGGAAATATGCTAAATATCTGCTAAAAAAATTTTGTGGGGAGAAATCTGACAAATTCCTTCCCAAAGAATTCAATAGGAAATTCCTGCAGCCTTCTTCTGTGGTGAGCTATGATCTATCCTTGTTCTCCGATGAGGGCCAACTCTGGCGGACTTGGTTCTGGTTAGGGGCGTTAGGGTTTCGGGGTACGACGAGAGGTTGGGGAATTTTGTGCCTTTCCGGCTATAAAGTGATGCTAGGGGAGGCTGTCGGCATAGCTATGGAGTGGCAGGTGATGGAAGAGACGACTATGCTGCTGCCTGCTGCAGATGTGGTGGAAGGCAGTTGGGCGAAGCCGGTGCCGGGGCCATCGTTTTTCGAGTGGTTAGGGTTTGCGGTGGGGGTGGTGGCGGTGGCAGCAGCGCTTCTAGGGGCGAATAGGGAGGTAGAGAGGCGGTGGAGCATAGGATGAGACGGCGACTTCTCGTTGGATTAGCTTGGGAGTGGTTGTGGGGCAGGGGCTTTGGTGGCTTGGCGCTGCCAAGGCCGGAGGCAGAGGAGGCCGAGGGCACAACAAATGGAGAAAGAAGTGGTAACAGTGGACTGGGTGGCTCTGTGGCCACAGGAAGAAAAAGGAAAAAGGTAAGGTTGGAGAAGGAGATCTGGACCGTAAATTTCATATCCAATGGTTAAAAATCCAACAGATCCTTTTCCAACAAAAATCCATCATAAGCCATCTAAACGGTCGATTTTTAAAGTAAAATGTTGGATATGCATACACCACACAAAAGCACATGCTCACTAAATGCACCACAACGTGTTATGTAACCACATTTAATTTCACGTTTTTATAGTTAAGATTAGAATATATTTTAAATTGTCACAAAATAATTGGAAAAGTAATAATATGCATCATGAAAGAAAAAACATATATAGAAAACAAAATTATACAATTTACCCAAATCATCATGAGCTTTAGCTACCAGTCCTGTTGTGTGGCTAGCCAGAGTGCACAGTCGAGCGCGCTTGCGCCCACACAAGTGCGCTCGATATATTGATTCGTCATCGACAATACGGAACGAGGCAAAAACCCTGTCGTCCAATTAATTCTAGAAACCGGACTAAAACCAAAACAGCAGCCTCAACATAAGGGCAACATTGTGGCCTGTCCACAAATACAACAAAAACAGAGAAAAAGAAAAACTACAACACCAAGGGACTGGGACTCTTCGACAATGCCTCCAGGGAGGAAGATGACGCTGCAACATAATCATCGTCAGCCAAGCAACAAGAGGCGATGCTACAGGACCTTGGCAAGGCTTTCGCCCGAGCCTTGTGCCCAGGGGTTGAAACAGGCTGACCATGGTGAAGCAGCAACAAGAGGTTCTTCAATGACGTCTTCAAAAAGGAGATGATTGTCGCTGGCCTTGGTGTAACAGACAACCCATTTGACATAAAACAACATGCTAACAAAGGAACAACACAAGCTCAAATCTCCTAGCAAATGGTGCAAAAGCACTACTAAAAAGTCACATACACACACACGCACACGCACACGCACACGCACACACACGCGCGGGCACACACCGTCGCCACGGAGGTCTGTCACCTTCTTCGCCGATGTTGCTCCGCGGTCCACGGCCATCCCCGCTTTCGGGTGGCTTCTGCTCCAGCAGTGGTGGTGGTGGCAGAGCACTGCCACCTTCGGCATCGTCATTGTTGCTCCACGGTCCAAGAAAAACCTGTTGGTATCCTGCTCGTCGTCCTCCTTGTCGCGATAGAAAAAGGCGATGGACACCCTAGCAAACGCTGACCATCACCGTGAGGGAGGTGCCGAACAACACCTGGTTTTTGGTCTCACGCGGCTCCTGCCAGTTGCCCGCCAAGGATGCAGTTGCCCACAGGTCGACGAGACGCTGGCATCCTCCCACTGCAGCCGCAGCCAGTAAGGGCATTCTAGCCATCAATTGATCAGGCAGAGAAAGCGGCCACGCAGATTGAGATTGTCACACAGATTGAGGTCCACGGTAATCTGGCAACTGTGAGTTTGATCAATCATTCTGGAACATAGTTTATATATATGAATAAGCTTACCATTTCTGAAACTTTGAACAAAAATCTTTGTATGATTATATTTACTTTTTAATTTTATAGAAAAGGGAGGAACAAAATCGGATGAAGCAATGCGATATAGTGTTACCCATTCCACATTTACCACCTAGTACGCGAAACACACTACCAAAAATTGGAGATTTCATGAGGGGAACAATTTTTCTGTGAGAGTGCAAAGCACACATGAAAATAATGCTTTTCATGACGGTGATGTAAATCCCATCATGAAAACTCATTTTTATTTGAGTGCTCCACATACTGTAAGGAAATCAGTTGTTTTTTGTGGGAGTGCTCCACGCACCGCCATGGAAATGACTATCCCGCCACGAAATTGTCTATTTTCATGAGAGTGATCATTTTCACGGGAGTCAACTTGCACCGCCACGAAATATGGTTTGTTGGTTTTTAGTAGAAAAATAAATTGCTTAAATACTGGAAAATCAAGAACATGAACAAAAGTTTTCTCCTTTTAATGTGCAGCAAAATTTGTAACTAGTCTTTCTCCCACGTGCCAACTTGTAAAAATACCTAAGCTAATTTAGTTTAAGAGTGCCCAAAGCGTATAAAAACATTCCATGTTGCAACATTTATTTAGGAAATTAAGAGTATCATGGTTCCATTTTAGCATGCATAGTTATTAGTTTATTACTACTATTTCTGTCCTGATGGTTCGCATTCTAGGAAATCATATTGGAAAATTGTAACATTTAATATATTATAATTCCTGAAATATCAAGGTCAACGTGGTACCGGAAGAAATTGATAGCAGATATGGCTTAGGAATAATAATAGATTGATTATCAGGAGTACAAGGGTTGTACAATATATAGGCTAGGACGACCTAAGGTTTATTGATCAATACCCAATCAGGAGGATCCTTACCTAATACCAAATCACCTACTATAACAGCCCTGGGCGCCTAGGTCCATGTGGCTAGTAGCCCAATAAGCCTCACGCTAACACGCCCCCGCAGTCTGATCGTCAGCCACTGCACATGTTCAGACTGGACCTAAACTCCGTGAAAATTGAAGAAGGAAGTCCCTTGTGAAGGTGTCCACATACTGAGATGAAGTTGGTACATGAAGGACACGAAGATCACCAATTGCAACTCGCTCCTAGACGAAGTGAAGATCAATCTCAATGTGCTTAGTGCGCTTTTGTTGAACTGGGTTGGAGGACACATAGACCGCGCGAATGTTGTCACAATACACCAATGTAGCGGGATGCAAAGGGGCGTGAAGCTCCTGAAGGAGCTGGCACAGCCAAGTGGCCTCGGCGACACCATTAGCCATTGCACGGTACTCAACTTCAACATAGGATCTGGAGACGGTATTCTGACGCTTGGAGGACTAGGAGACGAGGTTGTCACCAAGACACATAGCATAGCCCGTGGTGGAATTGCGTGTATATGGACAACCGGCCCAGTCAGCATCAATGTAGACCACAAGATCAGTTGATGTAGATGGTTGCAGCAAAAGGCCCAAGTGAAGAGTGCCTCGAATGTAGTGTAGAATCCTCTTGAGGGAAGCCAAATGAGGTTCACGAGGATCATGCATGTGTAGACAGATCTATTGAACAACATAGGAAATATCTGCTCGAGTGAACGACAATGCTAAATATCTGCTAAAAGGATTTTTGGGGAGAAATCTGATAAATTCCTTCCCAAAGAATTCAATAGGAGATTCTTGCGGCCTTCTTGTCTGGTGAGCTATGAGCCATCCTTGTTCTCCGATGAGGGTCAACTCCGGCAGACTTGGCTCTAGTTAATTATGGGAATTAGGGTTTTGGGGGTATGACGAGAGGTTGGGGATTTGGTGGCATCCTGGTTATAGAGCTAGTGTTGCTACGGGTGGCTACGAGCTTAGCAGAGGCATGGCGGGTGGCTAAAGGGACGGCAATGCCACCTACCACAGCCATGCTGCAGATGTGGTGGAAAGAAGTTGGGTGAAGCCGGTGCCAGCGCCAAGGCTGCCTTTGTTCGAGTGGTTAGGGTTTGTGGCAGTGGTGCTATTGGAGGTGAACAGGGATGTAGAGGTGGCTGTGGAGCAGAGCATGTGTAAGTGCATCTAGCCCTTTTGTGGATTTTGGTGAATTGAATGACAACACAATTAAAGGTCTAACAAGTTTGCTAAGTGTTGAACATGAAATTGAGTTTATTGCATACACTTAAGGATTGTGGAATGAGAAGTGTATATAGGTTCGACAAGAAGGCAAACTTGATGATATTCCACATAATGTTCAAATCAAGGCCAAAATTGTGTATTGTTGTGTTGGAAGAATATGGAAACAATCTAGTTCAAGCAGAAGACAACAATGCAAAAGGAATTAGTGAAATGGCTCCTAAATTATGGGGTATCATAGTATCATGAGAAAGCAAGCATATTTGGCAAATAGTAAATGAGACATGAGTTGATGATTTTGGATTGTTCTCAATAATGGCTTGCTTTGCATGAACAAGAAGAGTTTGATAATGGATTAGCTTTGATCAAGGATTGAAGATTGAGTCAAGAATGCATAAGTGAAGAAATACCAAGCAAAGGTTATATCACAAAGGACACAACTCATATTGGATATAAGTCGGTCTCTATGATGGTTTGTTTGTATGGATAAAGATTTGGAAAATTAATTTGCATGGATTTGATCAAGCTAGAAGTATGAAAATAGACATTGAAGTGAGTGTTAGGAGTGTCAAGCCAAAATAGAGGGGATATAAGGAATCGTGAATTGGCTTGACCATATTGATGTTGATCCATATATGTCTCTATATCAGTCAAACTGAAGCTTGATAGATCTCAACATTTATATCCAGAAGATATTCAAGCAAGGATCACAATAGTGAAGAAATGGTTTTTCAATGGATGCTTAATATGATGTGACTTGAGTATGGCTTGATAAAGTAAAGATAGCAAGAAAAGGGATTTGAGGGACTAAGTGGAGGTGAAGGGCAAGTGATGGCTTGAGGACTGAGGTACCATGGCTAAGGTGAAGAAGAGAGTACTTGCATTGAGTCGAGGAACTAATCAAGCTATGTGGAGTCATACTATGTTGAGGATCCAATCATTAGTGGAAGGGACTTGAAGCCATGGATTGAACTCACATGTGTTTAAATGGTTCATGTCACATGCTCAAGGTATAATGGGAATGAAGACAATACATCGATGGTGGAGACCCAATTATAAAAGGATGCGGTGACCAACTCAAAGTTGTTTAAATTCTTTGGTATTTTGAATTTGAGTTTAGGAAAAGCCGTACTATAAAGGGGATACAATGCACAAGCTTTAATGTGCAAGCAAGTACTCACTTACCCACCAAATATCTTTAAAACCTTTGCCAAGACAGCAAGCTTTGCAATCCTATCTTTTGTGCTGCTGGGCAGGTGAGGCACTGCCGTGCTGGAGGCGTGGCACTGCCGTGACTTAACTGACCGTTGGGAGCAGGGGGTATTTATACCTTCCCTTCTCTCCCACAACGGTCACTTGTTCTTCAGCTCGACCATTCCCTTCCCAGGTGCGACCAGAGCAGCTCTCTCTCTCCCTCACTCACCATTGGAGCCCCTCAAGCTTCTCCCTTTGATTCCCTTGCAAATCCAAGAGAGTTTGAGCCTCCAAACTACATTAGAGAGTGGCCCCAACTATTCTTCATCTCCTAGAGCACTTGGTTCGTGTTCAAGCTGGTGGATTATGTTTGTTACTCTTGGAGTTTGCTCCTAGCTGGCTAGAACGTCGCCCGTGGAGCTTGCCAACTTGTGTAGCAGCCTCGGGAGATTTGTAATCACCTCAATTAGCTAGTGAAATCACCCCTCATCTCAAGAGTTCATTCTCTTGACTTGAGAACGAGGATAAGGTTGAAAGAGACCAAAGCCTTAGTAGCTTACCTCAACAACGTGGACATAGGCAAGCCTTAGTGGCAAGCTGAACCACGGGATAAATCGGTGTCTCACTTGTGTTCTTGTGATTTGCATTGTTATACTTGTATTTGTGGTGATTCTAGGGTTTGGTCCTGATCTACTTGCACGTGCACTTCCTCCAACATCCAGATGAAGGTTTTTTTTTGAACAACCGAGGCTTGGTCTGATTCTAATGATCACAAGTTAGAAGTCAAGAATAGACCCAGAACATTTTAGATGTTATATTGGCAACCAATATGCCTATTTGTGTAGACACAAGGTACCTATCTGGCTTCACATTGATGGAACGATTACTGAAATTAAATAGGGAAATGCCCAAAAAAAATTTGAGTACTATCACAAAGCAATGAGATTTTGAAGAATGAAAGATGAGATAAGCAGAGGTCATCCACATCTAACTGACTTCCTATCGAAAGAGTCCAGCTTATAGTGTTCAAAGCATCATGATTCTGGAAAGTATAACCAAGTAAAAATGAAATCAACGTATGGTATGAAATTCCTATCAGTTTGGAGATGTACTTGAGGATCATACATCAGCCTGACAATAGAAGAAGAAGAGGTTGCTAGAATAGGAAGAACATCATGGAGTCCATACTGTACATGAACAAAGATGATGCAAGCCAGAGTTGGTAGACTACAAACAGACCATATATGTTTGTAACACCTAGATTTGTGTGCTGGAAAACGTAATGTGATAAAAGTTTAAACATGAGGTTTAATGAGTGGCAAAAAAAATGATTTTTTATCCATCACTCAGATGGACGATCAGAGACCATAGATGCATAGATCTCGTCGAATTCTTTCCGTTTGACTACTCATATGCATTGTTTGGAGTCTGGATGATCAAGATATAATTTTTACAAGGTTTGGTCGAGTCCTTTTGTTTTCCTCGTCCTCAAACTGCGTGTGCACCCTGGCCAAAGCTGCCCTACCCTGCAGTGCCACGTCCAAGGAAAAATAAGAAAGGAGGAGGGGAGGGCCTAGTGTTTCGCAGCCGCCGCCATCGTCGGTGCCGTCCGTGGTGGCCTTTGTTCCTCCTGTAAAACCGGTTAGGATCTATCTCGTATCTTGGCTATCCCATCGATCTCTTGCTTCTCTTGCTGTCCGTGCGGGCTTTGCCATGTTTGATGCAGATCTGCACGGCATCGTATCTGGGATATCCCATCGATCTCTTGCTTCTCTTGCTGTCCATGTGGGCTTTTCCATGTTCGACCCAGATCGGCACGGCAAGAAGTTCGTAGCGGCGAGGATGTTGCGAGTTGGAGACGACGGGAAGGTGAAGAGAAGGGGAGGAAGGAGTAGTTGCCAGGAGTTTTGGCGCCGTGCTCACTGTGGTTTCC
Organism: Saccharum officinarum; assembly: GCA_020631735.1. NCBI lineage: Eukaryota > Viridiplantae > Streptophyta > Magnoliopsida > Poales > Poaceae > Saccharum > Saccharum officinarum. The sequence goes on along the minus strand of CM036185.1, from coordinate 87,991,365 downwards.
CTTGGTGAGAAGCCAAATATTAATCCCCTTCTTTTGATCAAGTTTTGTGGATTCAAGCGCTTGTTTGGATGGGGTTTAGTGGAGTAATTGTCGAAATCAATTTCGTCCATGTTCTGAAATTTCCGTCAGACTGAGCAGTCCCTGTTCATCATTATGTTTGGCCATCTTAGAGGCTTTAATAAATTTTGGGCCTGGATAAAAAGTTATAAAGGATATCAATTTCTTTCTCTGGACACCAAGAACATCTTCATAGCATCTATATTTTGGGAGATATCGCTGTTAAAGTTTGACTGATTTTCAGTGAGTAAAATCTGGACAGTTTTAGATCTAAGCTGTTTCTTCACCATTTAGTTTAATTATTTGATCTTTTGATATGAACAAAAGTTGTAGGGTGTTTTTTAAGCTTTCCATATTGGTAAAGTTTATAATTTTTGAATTAGTATATCTCCGGTTATGAATTTTTGAAGTTTGATGTTCTGTGTTGGACGTCAGAAATCTTCAGTTATGTTCCATGGTTAATTACACCATCTTGGAGACCTCTAATGCGAAACCTCACAGTACAAAAGTTGTATATAATGGAGTTTTACATAATCTGGTAAATTCTGGGAGTTTTTTGAAATGTGGTGTAAAGTGTATGAAAAATAGAAGAGTTAGTGCTGCTGTATTGATGGGTAGCGCAAACAGTAGATGCATAAATGTCGGGTTTGGAGCACACTAGTGCGTTTTTATTGTTGGAATTGCTTGTGTGTTTGTGTTTGTGTTTGTATTGAGTATTGCTTGTGATTAGGTAGTAGCACTTTGGAACATCGCTAGTGCTTTTAATCTCCATTGGTAAAGAGGCAAGTGAATGTAGCGGTGGTTTGCTACCGTTTTGGCTTGTTATTTTCATCACCTACAACTTATTGTCTATAAGAATGTCATACCACTGATATCAAAAACTTGTGACCTTGGTTTATTCAACCTTATTTAATTGTGGTCTTATTTTATTCATGGTGATGTTATTATTCCATATTGCTATATGTGGTTAGCCCACAACCTTGAAGATGAAGTTGAAGTATCATTGGTGGTGTATGTTAATTTTACTGCAGCATGCCAAGTGCATTGCCTCATTCATTTGCATTGGAAGTTATGTCGTTGACCTATGGTCACGACCGTACTGGTACAGAGTCATGTTCCAAATTGGAAGTCTCATTTTATTTTGACATCATGTCAAGTGGAAACTACATGTTAAATTGATGTTTAATTCAACTTGTGGTTTAAATAGCTAGTCAACACAAGTTTGCTTGCTGAGATGTTTCATCTCACCCTTGCTTTACTCAATCCAGGTACTTGATGCTTGCTTGGAAGGGAAGGGGATTAGCTGCACGTCACACACTTTTTCACTTAGAGACTTCATGTTTTAACACTTTCATTGGACTTCAAAGTGAATGTTTAAAGTGTGGCTATTAAACATTCTCGTTGGAGTACCTCATATTTATGTTAGGATGTTCATTAATGCTAGTTTGGTTCTTTTAGTTATATGTATATCTTGCTTCCATGTTGTTTTTGAATACAAAGGAAGTGCCACCAAAATCTTTATTGGTTATGTGCGGCTATTGTTTGTGAAGTTTAGTGGCATCCCGAGGTGCCTATGGAATCCGAGGTGTTACATTTGGTACCAAAGCAGGTTATAGATTCTCGGAAAATAAGATTTAAAATGACACACTTGCACATATGGGGTGGGTAGGGGTTTGTATATGATGCATGGCTTTGAAGATTGAGGTGTTTGTTTTTGCTTAAGTTGCCTTGATGTTTATGTTGTATATCATCACTATTGCTGATTATGATCGATTGCAAATTTTATTTGTTTGGGTGATGTCTGCTTTAATTGATCTTCTCATGTATTGTACCTGTTGAAATATGATTTTAACAATATTAGTTGTTCTTACAAATATACTCTTGTCTAGTTTCTTTGTCATGATGTTTCATAAATGTACTTTTAATACATCATAGTTGTTGGTGCTTGAGTGGTGAAGATCCTAAAATGTTCTATTTGTTTTTGTTGGTAGGAAAAGGTTTTGGAAACCCGTAGAGTAGCTATAGTCTAGTAGTGCAGATGGTGGAGTGGAGGGCCCCCACAATGCATTTTTCTGCACTGCTAAGTGAGGTTGCCCGAGTGTTAGGTTGACCCAGCTATTTTTTATTCAAAGGAAATGGTTCAATGATAGATGGATTGGCCACCATGTTCTGCATTGTAACTATTTGCTCTTAATATATCAAATGGGTGTAGGGATGAAAACGGAACAGAAATATTCCGAATTGACCGTTTTCGTTTTCTATATTATGAACCGTTTTTTAACATGAAAAATTGTCAGTTTCAATCGGTTTCACAACCATTTTCAACCATTTTTTGTATTCTTTAATTGCTAAATGTAGAAATATCCCGAACCGACCGTTTTCGTTTTTCTATATCGTAAGTCCGTTTTCGACCGTTTCCTACCGTTTTCATCCTTAAATGGGTGGGTCATTGTGTGCCTTGTCCTATACATTGGAGTGGCGATGTTTCAACTTGACCTTAGTTTGGTGTAGGATTGTTTACCCGCAATTCAAAGTTCATCTTAATGGTAGTCTTCAAGATGAGGTGAGAATAGACTCAGGTGGAGGTTCCTACTGTTTAAGCCTAGTGTTGTGTTTGGTGTTAGTAGTTTAGATGCTTCGAATGTAACTGGAAGCCATAGAGGCTTTGTAGTCTTGTTTGGTTAGTCTATGTGTTGAAGTAGTCTTAAAGGCTTTGATGTGAATCTTAATGGCTTTGAATTAGCCTAGTAGAATGGTTCAAATGATTTAATAGTAGGAGTGTATCAAATTTTCTTCTGATCACACAAGTTGAATGACATACTTTCTAATATGATGTTAGTGATCTATTTGTGAGTATCATGGCTTAGTGTTGTTCTATGCTTGTGCCTCTTAAGGCCAAGTCAAACTTTTGTTATTGGTTCATGGTACATCCTTAGTGAACCTATCATAATTGACACGATGCTTGTTTTCTGGGGAAATATGGAGTTGCTATGCACAAACCATAGTGTTGGGTGTTGTTTGAATTTCCCTTGAAGGTACAAACCAATGGGACTAAGATGGATGTAGTGTATGTCCAAGTCTATAAAGATAGTGGTTGTTAACTAGTGTTTCTTGTCCTTTGAATGATGCTCAAGTTAAGAGAAGGTTTAAGACATTTTGGATTCGATGTTGAAGGAATTGTTGTGGCAGGACTATTTTGTTACAATTTGCCATATTTCTATGCCTTGGTTTTCAATATGTTTTCAATTAATGAAGTGGAGTAGCCCTTGAGTTCTAGGAGTCATATTTGTTTGTTAATGTATGAATACAAAGTTGGAGTTGGTTGATTTAGGCCTTGTGTTTTGTTTTCGCAAGCCTATCATCATTAAGATGATGTTTACATTATTCAGAGATGTGAAGTTCTCTCATTTGATTCCTTAGCTGTCAGTGTTGTTTGATTGAACTGATCTCATTCTTTATGTGTGTGCTCATTATATCATTTTTTTCTTGGCTACAATCTTTGGCTCAATAAATCCATGTAGGTGACTTCATGTCTTTGCAACACAATTTAACTTGTGTGCTACTTATCTTTCTAGCTTATATATGTGTTGTTTGGAGTCTGGATTGTGAAGCTATGGCTGATACAAGATTTATGGAAGGGAAATATATAATAGGCCAACAGTAACTCGTCCTACAGTAACATAGCTGGCCCTATTGCGAGCGTTTCTGGTGACTGTTTCACCTGTGTCTCTTCTTTTCCTTTTCCCTTGTCCCTAATCCACCCAGGACTCCCATTTCTTTTTTCCAAGCCTTTGGATCCATGTTGTCTGCTGCTGCCATTGAAGAACCAGAGAAGGGAGGAGGGATAGAGAAAAGAAGGAAGAGGAGTGAACAAGAGAAAAAGGGGTTGCACAAACCCTAGGTTTTTTATTGGTGTGATCTAGGTGAGATGAATCTTATTTAACCCCCTTGTTTTGGATTAGATTTATACCCTGGTTATTTTTTTCATTGGATTAGATGGGGTAGTTCTCATAAGTGATCATGTCCACGTTTTGAGAATCTATGAGGTTGTGCAGTCTCTGTTCATTGCCATTTTTGTCTTTGTTAGAGGCCGAATTGGCCAAACCCTTGAACACCAAATTTATAGATATTTCCTTCATCCTTCTGCTCGTGAAATTTCACGATTTTAGGCTGTGTGGTTTGAGAGTTGTCTGTTTTTACTATAGCTGTTGCCGTTTCCATGTTGTTTCGGACAGTAATAGATTGATCCAGTTTTTGACAATGCTAAAGGTCAAACTAGTCTTTGTAATGTATACCAAAGTTGTAGTGTTTTTCAGTATCTTTCTAACGGTGTATAATTCACTGTCATATCTGAAATATAACTTTAGATATATGCTTTTGAAGTGAGTTGTTGGTTTCTGATGTCAAATTCTGTGTTCGATATTACTACCTTAATTAGGACATCTTGATGATTTTTAGTAAAAGTATCTATAGAACAAACATTGTGTACAAGACAATTTTACATGATATGGTAAAGTTTCATAATTGTTGGGCTAGTGTTTTAGTGGATATCAATGTTATACCGATGACTATTAGAATTCAAGGCAAATTTCATTATCTGAATTCAACTCAAGTTTAGGTATGCTTAAATTCAGAATAAAAATAGTGTGTCTTCATGAAAGCTGTAGACCTTATTTTGTAGCTTTTGAATATGTATTTATTTACTATCATTGCTTTTGTATACTTAAAGATACATAGATATCAAAAAGTTATGTTGCTGCTAGCCGAAAATAGTGCTTGTCGTTTTGTTTTGCTCAATGGGTTAGAGTGTAGTGATGCTTTACATGTTAGCTTGTGCCTATAAGACAAAGACAAACTTGTAGGTTGGATCAAAGTTTTTCTTTGTTGTGTTTGCTTGGCAAGTTGGTCAACCTTGATATAGTGTTTGTCCCTTTGGAGAGTAGCTAAGGTTACACCTGACCCTTTGATGTATGCATCTTTTAAGAGTTTGGTAGTCATGCTAGTCAGTCTCATTCCATGAGGAAAAGTTTTGAGGTGAAAGGAAGCAAGGGTGTTTTCTTTGCTCATAAATGGACGCATAGTCTACGGTGTATAAAGAAAAGATAGTTTTGGTAAGAATTTGTGCTTCATAGTTCATGGTGCCACTTCAAGCTACTAGTTGGTCTGAGGCAAATGTTGACCCATGGAGTCACGGATCATCATCTACTTGATTATTGTTCTAACCAGAAGTTTGGTAACATCCTCTAGGCAAATTAAGTGGGATGTACAGTCGCTATGTTGTAGTTGGTTGTTCCCAAGATGTTGCTTTGTCAAGTAATTGGAGCACGTAAGATGATAATGTCTAGCGCCTAGCTGGTTTATTCTAGTGGAGCCTATGAAATTTCTTAGTTTGTTTCTTTTATCAGGGAATCAAACGTCCAGTGGCTTGACCATTTTATCAATGAAGTCAGAAGGCAGCTTTTTAGAAGGGCCACTATAGGCTTGTCTTAGAAGTAAGCTCTGTGTTTGTCAAGGCAACATTTTTTCATCTTGTTCTCTGTCATTGTAGGGAAGTTTGACAATTGTGGTGGATTTTTTTTACATGTCAGTTTGCTGTTGTATGATGAGCCATCAAAGTATGAAAGTGTAGCGTTAGATTTTTTATAACCTCTATGCTATTGGAATGTCCTTATTAAGACCTTGAGTTTGAGTTCAAGCATTGACTGTTCATAGATGATCAAAATTTCCGAGTTGGTTGTCCCAGTGCATATATATGAGTGACATTCATTGGTGTTTGTGTTTTTGTTTGAAGTGCTTTTTGCTGGGTATCTAGATCAGAAGTCCTTTTAGTAGTAGTTCCTTGCTTCATACCATGAGGTCTTGGCCAAGTTACAAGTGCTGCCGTTGAGAGGAGTCTTATATACTTTTTGTTTGCTTATAAGTGGAGGAATTCAGGGACGAATTCTTAAGGGGGTAGAACGTAACACCTAGAATATGTTTCATGTGTTGGAAAACGTAATGTGATAAAATTTTAAACATGAGGTTTAATGAGTGGTAAAAAATAATTTTTTATCCATCACTCAGATGGATGATCAGAGACCATAGATGCATAGATCTCGTCGAATTCTTTCCGTTTGACTACTCATACACATTGTTTGGAGTTTGGATGATGAAGATATAATTTTTACAAGGTTTAATGGAATAAAAAAAGGACTCCTACTGTATCATGAATAGTAACCCTAGGATGTCTGGTCGAGTCCTTTTGTTTTCCTCGTCCTCAAACCACGTGTGCACGCTGGCCAGAGCCACCCTACCCTGCACTGCCACGTCCAAGGAAAAAGAAGAAAGGAGGAGGGGAGGGCCTAGGGTTTCGCTGCCGCCGCCGTCGCTGTCGTCAGTGCCGTCCGTGGTGGCCTTTGTTCCTCCTGCAAAACCGGTTAGGATCTATCTTGTATCTTGGCTACCCCATCGATCTCTTGCTTCTCTTGCTGTCCGTGAGGGCTTTGCCATGTTTGACGTAGATCGGCACGACAAGAAGTTCGTAGCGGCGAGGATGTTGCGAGTTGGAGACAACGGGAAGGTGAAGAGAAGGGGAGGAAGGAGTAGTCACTGGGAGTTTCGGCGTCATGCTCGCTGTGGTTTCCCTAGGTGAGAAGCCAAATATTAATCTCCCTTCTTTTGATCAAGTTTTTGTGGATTCAAGCAAAATATTAATTTCCCTAGGTGGAGTAATCCTCGAAATCAATTTCGTCCATGTTCTGAAATTTCCGTCAGAATGAGCAGTCCCTGTTCATCATTACGTTTGGGCATCTTAGAGGTTTCAATAAATTTTGGGCCTGAAGACAAAGTTGTAAACCACATCAATATCTTTCTCTGGATACCAAGAACATCTTCATAGCATCTATATTTTTGGAGATATCATTGTTACAGTTTGACTCTTTTTCAGTGAGTAAAATCTGGACAGAGTTTGACTATTTTTCAGTGAGTAAAATCTGGACAGTTTTAGATCTAAGCAGTTTTCTCACCACCAACAACAACAACAACATAGCCTTTTGTCCCAAGCAAGTTGGGGTAGGCTAGAGATGAAACCCAAAAGAGACGAGAAACAGGGAGACACATAAAGGGACATAAAGGGCACAAGACAAAAAGAGGTCACGGTTCAGGCACGTTGATTGCCAATCTCCAAGCGCTCCTGTCCATAGCTAAATTCTTGGAGATATTCCACTCCTTAAGATCTCTCTTAACGGACTCGTCCCAAGTTAGTTTAGGTCGACCTCTACCGCTCTTTACATTATCGGTCCGCTTTTAGAACTCCACTACGCACCGGCGCCTCAGGAGGCCTCCGTTGGACATGTCCAAACCATCTCAACCGATGTTGAATCAATTTCACCTCAATTGGTGCCACCCCAATCCTATTCCGAATATCGTCGTTCCGGACTCTATCCCTCCTTGTGTGCCCACAACACCAACGCAACATACGTATCTCTGCTACACTCAATTGTTGGACATGTCGCCTTTTTGTAGGCCAACACTGTCACACCCCAAAATTTTCAATTTTAGGTTGTGCTTAGAAAACACTAAATAAAATAAATGATTTCAATATTTGAATAAATTCATTAGATAAGTTAAGTTGCTGCTATTTAAATATAGAAAATTGTGGTTTTAAACTTTTTCATATTAATTTGATAATGTGGTGTTTGTTTGATGCTTGT